>PVKZ01001192.1:0-107957 GCA_004027375.1 Macroglossus sobrinus
ACTCTCTTTTTAGAATACTTAATTTTAGAGTGAGAAAGAGAACTTTCATGTATAGATTACTAATCACTAATATATGAAATATTAAGTTTAATTTTCACAAATCTATAAGACAGCTACTATTATTATTCCCATTTCAAAGCAGATGAAACTGAAGTTAAGCAACATTGAGCAACAAATCCAAGGTCAAATAGCTTACTTCCTGATAGTCATACCCCTGGGCAGTCCCTTCTTACATTACATAAGGAATGATCTGTGGGGTCAATCATTATGACAAAAGTATGATGTATGACTTCTGATGCTATGTCATTAAAATCATTTAAGCTTCCACTTTGCTCTCTTGGATCACTCATTATGAGGGAAGCCTGATGCCATACAGTAAGATCATTAGAAGAAGGTCATGTAACAAAGAATTGAGGCATCAACTTGTCAGGAGCCATTTTAGAAATGAATCCACCAGCTCTATTAACCTCTGAGGTGACAATAGCCCCAACTAGCATCTTGCCTGTAACTGCATTAAGGACTCCAGGCCAGAATCACTCAGGTAAGCCACTCCCAAATTCATGACCCACAGAAACTGTAAGATAATAAATGTTGTTTTCTCAAGCCACTGTTTTGAGGTAGTTTGTTATATTATAATTGATTATTGATATAGCAGTAAAGTTGGGGGCCCCTGATTCAAGTTCCCTCAGAAACTGTAGTCAGTATATTTGCCAAGTTTGAAGTTTTATCTAAAGGGTTGACTGAAGATGGATCTGCTTCTAAGCTCATTCATGCAGCTGTTGGCAGGGTTCAGTTCTTTGCTGGTTATTGGTCGAAGGCCTCCCATAGTTTCTTGCCATGTGGACATCTCCATAAAGTGGCTTACAACATGGCAGCCAGATGTCTTTCTTTAGAGCAACTTAGAGAAATAAAAGGAGAATAGCCAAGTGGGTTCCCTAGTTTTCATGACCTATTCCCAGAAGGGACAGTACATCCAATCTGCCATATTCATTTTCCTAAAAGTGAGTAACAAAATACAGTCCATACTTAAGGAGAGGAGATTACATGAGGGTCTGAATGCCAAGAAATGGGGGTCATTCATTTACAGCCATCCCCTACACTGGGTATACTGCACTGGAATATGACTCCTGTGGTCTGAGTTGATGCTCATCACTATATTCTGCCTCCCTTGATCTAGTTGTGGATTCCATTCATAGAAATAGAATCCAAGCACCAGCCTTCCCCTATAATCAAAGACACATCTCTAGGATATTTCTGAAAAAATGGTTAGGCTGAAGACTGCTCCGGAGTCACTCCCATAGTACAGATGACCTCTACTCCCCAATTATATTTCTATCTCAGATCACCATTTGATCTGCTGAACTCAGATTCAACCCCTTCACTCTTCAAAGTACCACTAACTCAAGACTTTGTTAACAGACAACTTTACTGATAGCTCTAGGGTAACTGAAATTATTAACTGCCCTTCAGCAGATAGCTTTAAAATTTTCCTATCTTGAAAATTATTCTAGTCCTCTAGGCATTGGCAACAGGTCATCTTTCTGAGCCACTTGATTTCTCCCTCTCCAGGGCCACCACACAGATTATGCCGGTTGTTCACTGCACAAGGGTGCTTGGATAAAAGATTGAGTTTGGGGATTGAAATTCAGCTCCTATTCTCACCCTCAATCTGAGGCACATGTTCAGGGGTGGGGCCACATCTCTCTGAAGTTGCACAAAGTGCCATAGAGGCTAGTTGAAGTTCTGTGCACTCTTCACACTGCTTTCTAGGCCCCCTATCCTTACTTCTATGCTATCCTGGAAACTCCTCTAACAAGAAAAAAAAAATGATGAAATGCCTGTTATTATAGAGAAAATAGAGAGTTAGGAAGATTCTAGAGCCAAGAGGTAGAGACTGCATGGAGGCTAAGGAGGGGAACTTTGCAGATAAAAGATATATCTGATGGACTTTTGGAATGAAATATTGTTCACCTGAGATGTAAAATAATCCTCTACCTTCTTAAAATTTATATTGCTCACTACAACCTGGTGACATATGCTTGCTTTGCCAGGAACAGGGATAGGTGTGACACTATAACCATGTTTAGGTTAAACTCCAATTATTTTACTTTATTATACCAGACACTTTAGTTTTACCCATCGCATTTCTTCAAATTCTTGTGCATTCCCTATATTTCCATAAACAAATAGCCACATCATAAAGATGTCTGCTAAACCAAAGGCAATATATACTGCTCCTATAAAAGTGCTGTCAGTGGCTATTTAAATAACAATTGTTACTCTCCATCAAGTAAACTTAAAACCCTCCACCAAATTATTGATGTTCATCAAAGCAAGTAACTTTGCTTGAGTCTGGAATTTTCATATACATCATATCATCAAATAACCCTAGAAAGTTAGTATTATTTTCCCATTTTACAGCTGAGGAATTATAGCTTCAGAAGGTTAAGTAAATTCCACAAAGTAATAAAGTTAGATATTAAAAAATCAGAAATTTTATTCAGATCTCTCTAACACTGGAGCTCTGCTTTTTTCCCTACAGCATATGATCTCCACAAATAGCTTGGTCTTAGTTGAAGCATTAGCAATGAGCTATCAATATACATAGAAAATGCTTGAATTCCTCAGACCATCATATAATAAGCCTGTTTTTGATCAGTGCCCCTATTTTATGAATGTGATGTTGTGATTTGTAATATATATTTGGTCATTCAGATGACCAAAATATATTTCTGCTAGATACTTGGTCTTCGACAGTTCCCGGCTCACAGAGAGTAAAAAGGTGCCTTTTGTTTTGTTAATAAGGTGATTTTTGGAAATCACCTAAAGAAGAAGTCTGCTTGCCAATGGAACCAACCATGTGATTAAAGGGTTGGAACTTTCAGACCCACCCTCCACCAACCCCCACCTCTAGGAGGTGGAGAGAGGCTGGAGGTTGAATCAATTGCCATCAACGAATAATTTAATAAGTCATGACTATGTAATAAAGCCTCCATAAAAAATATCAGGATTCAGAGGTCTTCCAGGTTGGCAAACATATGGAGATTTAGGGAAAGCAGCACTAGAGAGGGCTTGGAGGCTCCAAGCCCCTTTCCACACACGATGCCTTATGTATCTCTTTTATCTGGCTACTCCTTAATTAAATACTTCTACAATAAACCAGTAATCTAGTAAGTAATGCGTTTCTCTGAGTTTAAATTAATTGAACCCAAGAGGAGGTTGTGCAACCTCTGATTTATAGCCAGTTGGTGAGAAGTGCAGGTGACAACCTGGACTTGCAATTGGCATTCTGAGTTTGAAGAGAGTTGTTGGATTCTTCAATCTACACCCAATTGGTCAGAAGCAAGAGTGAGATTCTGGACTTGTAGCTGACTTCTGAATGTGTGTGTTGAGCATGAGGGTGGCGGGGAATAAACCCTTAACCTATGGAATCTGATGTTCTCTTGGAGTAGACAGTGTGAGAATTGAGTTGAAAACTTGAAAACGCTGCTGGTGTCTGAGAATTGCTTGTTGGTGTGGGGAACCGCCTCCCTTCTCACATTGGAATTGTCTAGAAACCCAATTTAATGAGCTTCAATACAAATTGAAAGCTTAGAAGCATATTGTTCTCATGAAGAAGATTCATAGTCATTCAGATTTGTTTGGCCTCAAAGAAATTCAAAAAGATCAAACACTTAATACATCCAATCCCTCTTCCCATGTCATACTTAGCACCCAGTGTAATAATTTGTATGAAACAGAATGTTTAATTTGGAAGCTTTGACTGAGGCACTGAGATAAGATAGATATAAGATACCAAAGCAATTTTGTAAAAGAAAAAACATATGCAGGTTTTCAAGACAGTATTCAAAAACCAGATCAAATCTAGTTTGTATGCAGAGTTGGGGAGAATTTAATCTGTGCAGTTACATAGGACCCTGCAATCAGAAAGGCCCCATTCTTGATCTGATGCTCTGTGTATTCACATTTTTAATAATGATATCTTTGAACTAGTGTTTTGCAAGTCAAATGGGATAATGTGTGTCTGTCAGTCCTTGCTGCTCCATTTGCATATAGCATTTGTGATGACCCATGAGCACAAAATTCCAATGGATCGACAATGCGTGGGAGTTCAGTGAAATTCAAAGTGAGTGCAAGGTAAATGTATTATGTCTATAATGGAGTGTAAAGAAGTCTCCGACAGGCCCTGAGGCCAAACCTTAAATATGAATCAAAACTTGCTTCAAACACAAAAAGATGGTAGTAACATTCTAAGAAATACAAATGACCAAAGAATTCTAATCATATTCTTTCTTACTCATTTTACTTCTCTAAATTAACTAACTACTTACACTAAAATAGGGCAGGAAGAAAGAAAAAGACAGCTCCTTTTCTTTCAGTCTTCCCTTACGTATTAGAAAGCCGAAGGCAGAATGTTAGTAGAAGGTACATGTATCCAGAAGTAGAACAAAAAGATTTGAATTAGTTTTATGCACCATTTTTACGGTTCTGTACATGTATGTTCCAGCTACAAAATCCAAGCTATGTAATTTCAGGGATTTTGCATGCAGCTTAAATGTTCTTATATTTGCTTTGAAAACTGGCATAAAATATAAACAATAAAATCATGATAATTCTATTTTTTTCTTAGAATGACATTAAATAGCAAATAAAAACATCATGACAAGTCAAGATAGAGATTATGAAAGAAAGAAAAAAGCCTTATATTTTAAAATTTTTTAAGACACGTTTTTTCTGCTTTCTGAACAAGGGACCCTACATTTCATTTTGCACTGGGCCTTGAAAATTCTGTAGCTAGTTCTGACCACATTCACCACTTAATACTGTACTCTTTCCCCTTAATTCCCTCTTCCTTTGCGTCTAACACTAAAGGGTCAAAACACAGTTAGCAAGCTGAGAAAGGAAGAGAAATATTGATGAGGTGGAAAGGACAAGGCCAATATATGAGCCTTGCTGGGGAAGAGGAGAAATTTAACATTAATGTTTTGATAATTATTGGAAAATAGACATTCTAATGTTTGAATTGGGACTCTTTTGACCAAAAGTGACATTAGTACAGTCAGTTGCCTAAATGTGAGCAAAAATGCGATGGAACCAGCCCTCCACCCAGGGGGAAGGAGAGATTATCCCACTAAGTAAATTTTAAAAGAGCAGTAAGGGGTAAAAGTAGAGTTGCATTTTTATCATATCTCATGAGTCATTATTGTTCAAGACTTCAGTTAAAAATGAAACGGAAAGTTTGAAGCAGTCTGATCAGAGTTTTGTCTCCAAAAAAAAAGAAAGCATTTCTTGGTTTAGAACACTTCAGCCACAAAAATTATATGGAAAATGATGACTCCGTAGCTGACTTTACCTCACAAATTACCCATATGCTTCAGCTCATGTTACAATTTCTTAGGGGAGCATTAAAATTATTTTCAATTTTCTCACTCAATTTCTTTTATCTTTCTGAAAATAAGAGATGACATTGTATGATAAGAGCAAATCACTTTAAATTTGAACAATTTGACTTTTGTCTTGCAGTCAATCAAATGCAGATCGAATGTGGTTTTTTTTTTCCCAAAGAAAAAACAAACTGAAAAATTTATAAAGAAGCACTTCTTATATTTTTAGAGATATAATGATTTGTTTTTAAATTCCTCTGTTTTTAATCATCTGTCACACTGGTAAGCTGTGAATTTTAATTTATCACTTTACTACATCTTCAAAACAAAAAAAGAAAAGAAATTTTTCTTCTGAAGGATAAACACAATAAGATTTCTGTTGCAATATATATCTTTAAAATGTAGAACTGTAATTATTTCAAATGGTCCACCAAAATTAGGTCCTACTAATCAACAGGTTTTTCTTCTGTAATTTTTTCAGTAATATAGAAGTTTATGCAGAATTTCCAAATCCATGTATCAAAACAGCACAAAAAGCTTTTACAATATATTGAATTAATTAATACAAGAAATTTTATATTAAACAAAAACTCCCCAAAGAAGTATATGTTGCAAAGATAAATGTTAGATTTAGAGCAAATAATGACTATAATATGTTATGGACCCTAGGTGTATTATTAAAGCAGTGGTCCTCAAACTCTTTTGCACCAGGGACCAGTGCTCGTATGAGAATCTATGCCTAATAATCTGAGGTGGAGTTGAGGAGGTGATACTAGTGCTGGGGAGTGGCTGCAAATACAGATGAAGCTTTGCTTATTAGCCTGCTGCTTACCTCTGTGCAACACAATTTCTAATAGACCACAGACAGTACCATTCTGAGGCCCAGAGGTTGGGGACCCTTGTGTTAAAGGATTTACTGATGAAGTAAATGTTCATGAATAAACAAATGTGAATTTTGTGAGATGTGTCTGTCACATGCTCTCTCTCTCTGAAATTATGTAGAAGTAGTGAAATAGCTAGAAATCCTTAGCTCCTCAAGAGTCCCTTATAGTTTCTTAATTGGTTGTGTTTTGAGGAGAGAGGGTGTTTTTTTCTAATTCTCCATCATCCTTATAGTACAGAAACTTTCTGAAAGACATTTCATTGGCTACTGAATGAGTGCCTCTCAGTGGGCTAAATAAACATTGTGCAAGGTGATAAGAAACACAAGAAAGAATGCTTTCAAACTAGTATAGAGTTGACAAGTATAATGCAGGACTCCCAGTTAAATTTGAATTTCAGATAAATGAGGAATTTTTTAGTAAAAGTATGTCCCAAATATTTCATGTGATTTTTTTTTTCTTTTCCAAAACTGGCAACCCCAGATTAGTGGAACTGAGAGTTTTGTTTCTGCACTACTGAATCAGTACCTGGACATGTGGATAAAACCAGCTACACTTGGACCATGCTCACACTTCTGCTGATGCCTTTCCTTAACCCCTCTTCTATGTTGACCTATTTTTTCCGAAGCTGATCTCTTCTTCTTCTTTTTTTTAATTATACCTTTCTTTGATGAAATATGTCTTCAAATAACTTCCAAAAGTAATGACGTGAGGGAGGAAAAGTATTTTGAGCTCTTACATGTGTTGACTATTATAAATATTTCCACAGGAACATTTTTCTTTCTTTTCATTTGACTTCCTTCTTGGATGATTTCCTAGGATTTCTCTTAGTAGACTCATTCTACTTTAGCAAAATGTAGTGACTTCTAAATCAATTTTCTCAACCAGAGGGGACATCAAAATACCAAGGAAGCAAATTCGAAATATGCATCCTTGCCACAGCCTACCTGAAGATCTTATCAAACTTTCTTAAAAGGTGTTCCAGGCATGTGTACTTAGAAAAGTGTCCTCAAGGCATCATGATATTCTGCTCTCCATCTCACATTAAGCTTCACCTCCCACCATATGCACATATAACTGCAGAACACTCTGCTAAATGGTAGCTGGTTCCCCAGAGGAAGCATTCATAACACACATTCCACACAAAACAGCACCATGTAATCATTAAAAACTCAGGCTCTAGAGTCAAGTTGGGTTTGAACTCAGGTTTTTGTATGGGTGACCTTAGCCAGTTCACTCTCTAGAGCTACTATTAATAATATTAATAGTATTAACTATAAGTAACATGGATTATAAGTTTTCTATGTTCTAAGCATTCTGCGGTAAGCACGAAACATGGGTTAACACACTTAATTCTACAACAATGAAGTCGGTGCTATTATTACTCCAATTTTATAGATGAGGAAATTGAGGCTTAGAGGGTAAGTACTTATTGACTTGTTAAAAATTACACAGCCAAATAGTAATAGAGTTGGGGTAACACCCAGGCTATTTAACTATAGGGACCATTCACTTGCCCACTTCATTTTATTGACTCTCAGAAATACAGAGAGTAAAAGAGAAAAACCTACAAAGAAACACAAAAGTTCATGAATCTAAGATAAGAAGAAACAAAAATGAAAATCTATAAATGAATTAGCCTGACACTGTTCTAGGAACTAAAAATGATATGAAAAATAGGAATGCTGGATAATGTTCAAAGGAAAGGAATGGGATGGCTGCCCATAGAAGCATTTTATAGATACCAGCTTCTTCCCCACAACTAACCTGTTAAATGAGGAATGGCAGATGTCATTTTTTCACAATTGGTCTTTTTAATAGATTTTTCCTGAAAGTATTAAATGAAAGTCTCTATAGGACTGCTATCAGCAGGTCTAGAAAACATCAAGTCCAAAACTAGAACAGAAAGATACAGGACTCTGGGAGGGAGTTTATGAAAAGCAGAACAAATTTTAAAAAATAATAGTGTCTTAAGCATGACAGAAGCTTATTGTCCTATTATACGAATAGTCTACAAGTAAGCAGACTGAGGTTGCTACAGTGCCACCTATCAGGAGAAACCCAGCCTCCTTCCACTAAAACAAAGCTTCCACTTCAGGACCCATGATGGCTGCTTAAACACTAGATATAATGTCCACATTCCAGATAGCATTAAGGAGGAAAATATAGAGAAAAACATGGCCTCTCCCACTAGGTCCATTTCCTGGAAGTCACACTTTACATTTCTGCTTACATCCTAATGGCCAGCCACTTGGTGATACCCAGTCACAAGGAGACTAGGAAAGGCCGTTTCTATTTTGGGCATTCATTTTTCCAGCTAAAATACAAATTCTATCACTCAAGCAGAGGGAGAATGAATATGGGTGACAATTGTCTCCTTTGCCGCAGTTATCATCCTTGACAATGTAAAAGGATGAATAATGGAACTTAGAAGATGAAAGTAGAAAAGGGAACTGAAGAGAAGAGTATAAATAGTTATAAAATAAAAAGAAATATTATTTTTTACAAAAAAATAAAAGTGTAAGTTTGTGACAACATGGGTAGATCTTGAGATTATTGTGCTAAGCAAAATAAATCAGACAGAAAAATTTGAGAACCATATGGTTTCACTTACATGTAGAATATAAAAGTGAAAGCAGCAAATGAACAAGATAAAAAAAACTCATAGACACAGACAATATGCAGACAATACCAGTTTAATGGTTACCAGAGGGAAAGCGGAGTGGGAAGGAGGTAGATAAGAGTAAAGAGGGTCAAATATAAGGTGACAAAAGGCAATTTAACTATGAGTGGTGAACACAGAGTGCAATACACATATGATGTATTACTGGATTGTACACTTGAAACCTATATAATTTTATTAACCAGTGTCACTCTAATAAATTTAATTTAAAAAATAAATTTAAAATACTGTGGTGACATAGCTATTGGGCAGAGAAAAAGAATGAAGATGGGTAATTAGTATGAAAAGTTAAATCGTAAATCTCTCATGTTCTCTCTGGGAAATGGATCGAGGGAAGCAAGGGTGAGAAAGGGGCCACAAAATAAAGACAATGAGAGTCGTCCTTCTGAAAGAAAGGAGCACATGAATTTAATATAAAAAGAATTTAAAATTAAATAGAGAAATTTTGCTTTAAGTATTATACAACAAATGTTGGTTTCTGAACTAAAGGCTTGTGGATTTATTCCATTATGAACTCCCTTCTTACCACTAGAAAAAAATTGATCTAGTCATAGTTCATATACACAGAGGTGATAATTATTTATCTTTCTTAAGAAAAAATGAAAATTAAAGTTAAATTACACATCGAAAAGATGCATTTCCTTTACCTTCAAATTTCTTTAAAATGCCAAAGTCTCTTTCAGAATCTTCTCAAACATGTCTATTCACTCCTTCATTTTCCAATCAAACCTGCTTTTCCATAAGCACTACCGTTTGAAAATGTTTAAAGCATTTATTTTTTTTTTTGCACATCTGCTTCATTATTAATATTGAAAGTGTCAGGAAAGCATTCTCTAAATTCTGTTAACATATTCTATGTTTACTTACATTTTAAGACAATTAAAAAGTGATATCACTTTTTATTTTATTTAATATATTTGGGAGCGTTAGCTCCATTATAGCTTAAATAGGCTTAAAAATATTTCTATCATTTATAATACAGTTTTTCAATAGGAAAATGTGCTCCAAGTACCAAACAGTTAATCTGTGAATAATCTGAAAAACACAAAGCTAAATTAGCAGGATTACTTTGACTCCTTAATGCATCTGACCTACGGAATTCTAGGTTATAAAAACAGCTGAAAAGTCATGGTGATGAAGGTGTGAACAGATAAATAAGATGACAACTAACATCAGACGTGAATTTTTTATTGTATTACTTTGTGCTGCCTAAGAAAAATAACATACATTTCTGGAGCAATGCCACATTTGAAATCCTGCAGTTTTGTGTAACATCAGCAGAATAGAGCCTAATGTCAGCAATATTTTTCTAGGCTGGTCATATCTCATGGAAGGAGGATGTCAGCTTGCCAGGAGAATATTGTATGCCAAGCAATATAGTACAAAGTACTGAATCCTATCACTCAATAGCATGGAACAAGATTCAGTCACAATCATGGGTGGTGATTATAAAAAGAAGTTATCAATCATATTGCCCATTCAACAAAGTTTAACTATTAATTATGAATAATTATTAGACTTCTGTGAGAAAGATTTAGTAAATAGCTTTTGTCCATCCAACAGAATTGTGATGATGTGCTATTGAAAAGGTCACAAAGATGTAGTAATGGGTTAAGGTTAAGAGCATACGTGCTAATCTCCATGTCTAGCTTCTGGACACCTGTCTGCTTGAAAAGTTATTGTTTGACTATTACCCATGGGAACCTAACATTTTAACAGTACGCTTTCTGCTTCTGTACCCGCCGCTTGCACAACCTGTGGGTCGACAGGTAGAGAATAGAAGAAAAATAGATTTTTGTGTTCAGACAGAATGATTTATAAGATTTAGGGCTTAAAACCCTTGTACCTTTATGTTTCGAGGCTGCTCCTTTGTAAGGACAGCCGCCGGCTAATAAACTGCCTCTAACATCAGAGCACTAAGATTGAGTCTGGTTATTCCGGTCACAACAAGAATGACAAACTTCAAGCATGAATATTGAAATGTGTGAAAATGAACAAATGCTCCATAATATTGAGTTTCACACACACACAAAAAAAAATGCTTAGGATATATTTGTTCCCCAATTAAAATTAGCCTGTGTTGCAGATGCCTAAAAATGAGAGATTAGAAAGCCCAGGTTGCAGCAACAGAGTTTTAGTCGACTCTCAACTTTACTGAGTATTACTTCTTGGTTCATGTAAAGGGTCAAATTTCTCTGCTAAGAACAGCCATTCAAATTTGTTTACTCAGTAAAAGATTGTAACGAAAGAGAAAAAGGACTAAGGAGAATTTCCACAAACAGCAGCTCTTGCAAACGAAAATTTGTTATCCTTGGTTTCTTTTTATTATATTTTTTTTTTTTGCTGTACTTGACAAGAAGAAATCTGCCCTTCAGAACAGTAAGTCTTCTTCAGAATTGCTTACATAAGAACATTTCACGCCATCCCATGATCATTAGAAAAAATATTTTAAGATAGAGTGCATTTTTTCTGTAGAATTATCTGACATTTGACTGTTCCTTTGGCATACTTATCTACAATTTAGCTGAAACTGTTCTGACTGTACCGGATAACACTGCTCCTCCTCGAAGAAACTACACATACTTATTCCATCCCTTTCATGACTATTTTCTTACACTTTAATTCTATTTTGCATTTTACAAATCATTTGTAAATTCTCAGTAAGCACAACATCATGCTTGTACAGTTCTTTCTACCAGAGAGACCAGAATCATGTTTTTAAAGGGCATTTCATTCCTTCCTTTCAAGGAAACAAGATTTAGATATTTGGATTGGGATTGATTAATAAGCCCTTTGGTTTATTGGGGTGATATTGATTAATAAAATGTATAGGTTTCAAATGTACAATTCAATAATATATCACACATATATTGCGTTATGTGCACCACCCAAAGTCAAATTTCCTTCTACCTCATATATTTGACCCCCTTTTCCTTATCTATTGCCGGAGCCCACTGGCTAAAATCAAACAGTTTCTGAGAGGGGGAGTGAGGATTAAGAAAAGAAAGAAAAAAGACAGACAAAGAGAGAGAGAGACAAAAGATAGAGTCGGGAGGGCTAACAGTAAATACTGTACCTCAAATTTATTAAGCACGGCATATTTATACCCTTGGAAATGCATGGGAGGCAAAACCCACAGATATTCTAACAATTGCTGACATTTACATAAGTTCTCTCAAAACCTGTTTGATCCTGTTTTCTGTCTCTTATTCCTTGGGGCAAGGAACATTCAACTCTTTACATTAAGCCAAACTTCCTCCTTCAGTAGTAATGAGCTTACCTGCCTTGCAAACTTCTAGCTTGCAGGCAACTTTAACTCTGTTTACAAGACAGGCAGCAGAAATGGCTCCCAACAATCTACCTGCCCCCTGCCCCTTTTCCGTCTTATAATCACTAAAGTGTTGTCTGTATCTATGAGTTTTGTTAGTTTGTCTTATTTATTTGTTGCTTTCAGTTTTATATCCCACATATAAATGAAATCATATGGTTCTTAATGATCGGCCGGAATCGAATAAAAAGCACAGAGTACCAAAGCGAAGTACTGGACAGGCTTTACTGGGGGTCTGTGGGCGAGGTTCACTGGTCCCCGGGTTAGGGGTTAGAGAAGTCGCGAGTGCAGGCAGTGAGGGAGTTGTTTTTAAAGGTTCTTTTGGTCCCGGATCTGCTGGGCGTGGTGTTCCATTGTTCTGTTCAGCGGTTAGGGTCTTTCCACACCCAGAAGGTCCCTGCTGCAGTGTGAGGTCTCGATTGCACCAGCTGTGGGCCATCTTAGGTATTAAGCCACCTCATTGTTAGCGACTTAATGGCATCTGCAGGCGACCGAACACTCAACTTTTTCTGTCAAACTTATTTTGCTTAGCGTGGTAATTCAAGAACCATTCATGTTGTTGTAAATGGCAGTGTTTCATCTTTTCTTATGACTAATATTCCACTGTATATATGTAATCCCTCTGGCTTAAATGAAGGAGTCCTCTTCCAAATAGCCTCTTAAATTACAGTTGTTCATGTCTTCTTCCTCAGTCTACCAAATTTAATCTGTCTTCTTGGTGAGTGAATCTGAAATGCATTTTGTTTTGTTTTGTTTGTTTATTTTATTCTTTAGTTTCCATATGGTATTTTTCTTTGTCTTTCTTATCTCAGTTACCATAATACCTTCCCAGTTTATCCATGTTGTAGCAAATGGCAAGATTTCATTCTTTTTATGGCCAAGTAATTTTCCATTGTATATATGAACCACTTCTTCACTATCCAGTCCTCTGTTGATGGGTACTTTGGTTTCTTCCATACCTTGGCTATTATAAGTAGCACTGCAGTAAACATAGAGGTGCATATATCTTTTTGAATTAGTGTTTTGCATTTCTTTGGATAAATACCTAAAAATAGAATTGCTGGGTCATAACAGTAGTTCTATTTTTGATTTTTTGAGGAATCTCCATACTGTTTTTCATAGTGCCTGCATCAATTTACAATCTCACCAACATTGCATGAGTTCATTTTTCTTCATCCTTGCCAACACTTGTTGTTTGTCGACTTTTTTATTGATAATAACCATTCTGACAGGTGTGAAGTGGTATCTCATTGTAGTTTTAATTTGCATTTCTCTGATAATTAGTGACTGTGAGCATCTTTTCATATGTCTATCTGCCATCTGTACATCCTCTTTGGAAAAATGTTTGTTCAGGTTCTCTGCCCATTTTTTAATTAGATTGTTAGCTTTTTGGTGTTAAGTTGCATGGGTTCTTTATAAATTTTGGATATTAACCCTTTACTGGACATATCACTGGCGAATGTTTTCTCCCATTTAGTAGGTTGTCTTTTGGTTTTATTGATGGTTTCTCTTGCTGTGAAAACCTTTTTAGTGTGATGTAGTCCCATTTGTTAATTTTTTTTCTTTTGTTTTCCTTGCCCGAGGCAACGTATTAGAAATAAAATATTACCAAGAGTAATGTCAGAGAATTTACTGCCTATGTTTTCTTCTAGGAGTTTTATGGTTTCAGGTCTTCCATTTAAGTCTTTAATCCATTTTGAGCTTATTCTTGTATATGGTGTAAGAAAATAATCCAGTTTTTTTTTTTTTTGCATGTATCTGTCCAGTTTTTCTAACACCATTTATTAAAGGTGGGATATCTTTACCCCACTGTAAAAATCATGCTGTTTTGATTATTATTGCCTTGTAGTATAGTTTGATATCAGATATTGTGATATTTCCAATTTTGTTCTTTCTCAAGATTGCTTTGGCTATTTGGGAACTTTTGCAACTTTATATAAATTTTAGGATTATTTGTTCTAGTGTGAAAAATGTTGTTAGTATTTTGATACAAATTTCATTGAATCTGTAGATTGCTTTGGGTAGTATGGTCATTTTAATAATATTAATTCTTCTTATCCATGAGCACAGTATATGCTTTCATTTATTTGTATCTTCGTCAATTTCTTTCTTCAATGTCTTATAATTTTCCAAGTATAAATCTTTTACCTCTTTGATTATGTTATCCCTAAGTATTTTTGATGCAATTAAAAATGGGACTGTTTCCTTAAGTTTCCTTTCAGATAATTTGTTATTGGTATATAGAAAAGCAACTGATTTCTGAATATTAATTTTTAATCCTTCTATTTTTCTGAATTCATTTATCAGTTCTAATAGTTTGTCAGTGGAATGTTTAGGGTTCTCTATATATATAGTATCGCGTCATCTGCAAATAACACCAGTTTTACTTCTTCCTTTCAAATTTAAATGCCTTTTATTTCTTTTTTTTATCTGAATGCTATAACTAGGACTTTTAATACCATGTTAAATAGAAGTGGTGAAAGTGGACATTCTTGTCTTGTTTCTAATCATAAGAAGAATGCTTTCAGATTTTCACCATTGAGTATGATGTTAGCTATAGGTTTGTCATATATAGCCTTTATTATGTTGAGGTATATTTCTTCTATTCACACTTTGTTGAGAGTATTTATCATAAATGGATGCTCGATTTTGCCAAATTTTTTTTCTGTAACTATTAATATAATCAAATGATTTTTATTCTTTATTTTGTTTATGTGGTACATCATATTAATTGATTTGTAAATATTTAATCATCCTTGCATCCCATGAATGAATTCAACTTGATCATGGTGTATGATCCTTTAAATATATTGCTAAATTCAGTTTGCTAATGTTTTGTTGAGGATTTTTGCATCTATGTTCATCAGGGATATTGGCCTCTGATTTTCTTTTTTGTAATGTCTTTCTCTGGTTTTGGAATCAGCGTAATGGTGGCCTCATAGAATGAGTTGGTTGGGAGCTTTCCCTTTTCTTGCATTTTTTTGGAATAGTTTGAAAATAGGTATTAATTCTTTGTTTGGTAAAATTCACTTGTGAAGCCATTTGGTTCAGAACTTTTGTATTTTGAGAGTTTTTGATGTCTGACTCAATTTTATTAGTAGTAATTGGCCATTTCAGATTTTCTGTTTCTTCTTGACTGTTTCTTCATTCTTGGAAGATTGTATATTTCTGGGACTGTATCCATTTCTTCCAGATTGTTTAATTTGCTGGCATATAAGCGCTTATAGTATTTTCTTATAATCCCTTGTATTTTAGTGAAGTCAGCTGTCACTTCTCTTATTTTTTTTTTTATCTATTTGGATTCTCTTCTTTTTCTTGATGAGTCTGGTTAATCAATTTTATTTTTTTAAAGAACAAGTTCTTGGTTTTATTAATATTTTGTATTCTTTTTTTTTAGATTCTATCTTATTTATTTTCACTCTGACTTTTATTATCTCCTTTCTTCTACTCACTTTGGGCTTTGTTTGCTGCACTTTTTCTAGTTCTTTTAGATGTAAGGTTAGACTGTTGATTTGAGATTTTTATTGTTTCTTGAGGTACGCCTGTATTGCTATGATTTCTTTCTTTATTTCATTGTTAATCCACCCACTGTTTAATAGCATGTTGTTTAGCATTCGTGTGTTTGTGTGTTTTTCAGAGGTTTTTTTTTTTCTTTGAAATTAATTTTTAATTCATACCATGCAGTCAGAGAAGATTCTTTGGTATGATTTCAATCTTCTTAGATTTATTGAGACTTGTTTTGTCACCTAACATGGCCTATCTTGGAAAATATTTCATATGCACTTGAAAAGAATGTATATTCTATTGCTTTTGGGTAAGATACTTTAAAAATATCAACTAAATCTATGTAGGCTAATGTGTCATTTAAGGCCTCTGTTTCCTTGCTGACTTTTTTGTCTGGAAGATCAACTCCTTGATGTCAATGGGGTATTAAAGACCCCTACTATGACAATATTGCTATTAATTCCTCCTTTTATGTCAGTTAGTATTTGTTTTATGCATTTAGGTGCTTAAAATACATCTTCAATGAGTTCCAATATGCAGATGACTCCCCAGTCTACACCATCAGCCACATTTCTCCTTAGTCTTAGTACCATAAAACTGTCTACTCAGCTGTCTCCTTGGACATCCCAAAGATTACTAACAATACTTATTTTTTTCCCTCTCACATTTTCTTTCCCTTTCTATAAGCCTTATCTCTATAAATGACACCTCTACTACGTGAACTAGAAACAAAAATTATCCTAAATTTTTTTCTTTCTCTCATTCTCTAAGCATCCATTCAATCTAATAAATCCTATGGATTTGTTATATCAGAAAGGTCCCAGCAGAAATATGTCATGAGAAGGTGCAGACCTCCTTAATTCTGTCTCCATGGTCTCACCAGCTATATACATAAGAATCTATTAAGCATCAGGGGTTGGTTTCATTTGGTTTGGTTTGTTTGGCTAATGGAAAAAGAAAGAAGATCAGCCTGCAGGATTCAGGAGAGATAATGAAGTAGTATGGAAATGGAGAGCAGGATGATATCTATTTCCCAAACAGTTCAAAGAGATTGGTCTACTCTCTATAGAGAATGGGATACAGGTAGAAGCCAAAAGAATTTTTTAATGAGGGTCATTATAATACTTGCCATAGTTCTGGCCCCATCACTTCACCCCTGGACATGTGCATTCACCTATTACCTGGCTTTCCTTTATCTGTGATACCCTTTCAGTTGGCCCTCCACAGAGCTACTAGAATAGTCTTTCCAAAACAATAACTTAATGATCTCACTTCTCTGTTAATAAAACATCAAAATCTACCCACAACTTTAAAATGACATGTCCAATTTTCTACCATATTCTCCCCTCAGTCTTATGTTCTGGCAACATCAAACCGTTAGTACTTACCTGAATAGATCCTAATGTTCTATGCCACCATGTTTTTATATATGCTATCCCTCTTCCTAGGTTATCCTCCTTCTTCCTCACACAACAAATATACTAATATTCATTTATTCTTTAAAATTATTCATGCATTGTCCTATAAGGAAAGCCCTTTTGGGTCCTAGAATGATTTATATACTCATTATTTGTACCCAAAGTACTCTACATTTACCTCTACCACACTTGTTTGAGAGAGAATTAGTCATCTTTCTTTTATTTCTGTACTGCCTGGTGCATAATAGATACATAATAAGTTTTTCTGTATAAATAATCTAGCATTGTTTTTATAGAAACATATTTTTTCTAGTTCCAAACAAATTGATATACAAATATATTTTGTGAATTCAATCTTTTCATAAGTTTTACAGGCTCTATTCTGGGAAATTGAAAGTCACTTTGTATACCACACATGAATAATCAATTGTCAAACAAAATACAATCAAATACACTAACTCCAAGACTGCATTAAATGTGATTTAACTTTTATTAATTTTACACTTTCTATATTTTGGAATGCCTCTTAGGCATGATCATGAATATCAATTTCTTTTGCACTGTAAATAAAAGATGTTTACATAATAATAAAAAAATTTTAGCCTTGATACTGAGACATTTGGTGTCTTAACATTTATTATTTTTGTCAGTATTAATTTTAAGTTGTATGCCATGCATTTTACAAGGGATCATCTTAATTATAGTTGCTACCAAAGTAACCCTTCCAAGATTTCTAAAACAAAATGTATGGAACGATTCCAGACTCCATCCCAAACTCAGTTGGAACTACAACGAAAGTCATCTTTCTTTTGTCAAATTGTAATTTAGCTAAATATTTCCAATTTCAGAGATCTTTGTTGTAAAATACATAGACATTTTATAAAATGTCCTGCATAGTTAAATCCTTTAAAGATGTACAATATATTCACTTGTTGAAGATCATTCAACAAGTTGCAAGTTGCTAGTGGGCAATTATTTAAACAAAGTTAATGTGTGAGTCCACAAATAAAAATACTCCTTTCTCTATATTGCTAAGCAAGAATATAAGATACATATTTTTCCAAATAAACATAAGTGTTCTTCTGTAATATTGTGCTAAAAAACATGATATCTAGTAATAAATATTATAATTATAGAAAAATCTTTTATTTGAATGAATCATGTATCCCCCATGAACACTTAGCTGATTCTCCATATTATGATTTTAAATGCATTCTCTATGTTATGATATTAAAGCATATGTTATTATTTTATGTAAAAAAATTAAACTATTTAGCTGCTATCAGCTTGAACTGCATTTTGAGCAGTTTTTCCAAACAAGAATAATAGATTTTCTTTTAGCAATCCATGTTTTGATCAGTGGCAAGTATGTGTGAGATGATCACCTGGAATTCTAGCATTGTTTATAGTCCCATAATAGAGGCTTATTCTGTGTAATATAAAAGGCATTTAAAAAATTGATGACTTTGACTTCAGCCTCATGAAGTCAACCAACCAACCTAGCTGAACTTAAAGATAACTAACCATAACTCAACAAAGCAAAACATGCATGCAGAAGTAAAACTGGATGAATGCTTTCAGTGGTATCAATATCATTATCATGGTTGTTCTCACTTCAACATTAAATTTGTAGCTCTAGTCATCAGTGAGTGCTGACAGCTTCTAAAAGAGTTAAACCGAAAATATCATTAAACTAACACATATTTCAGTGTAACACTAGTCTTTTGATACATATGAAATTTTGGATGATAGTATTCTTCGCCAGTTAATATTACGTTTTTTTTCAGACTATTTTTTCTAGATGATATCTCTTTTTCACACTCCACAATTTTTGTATTAGCACTTCACCCTGAAAAAGATCTTTTTATTTTTAGCCTTTAGAGTAAATTCTTTTTGATGTATATTTCAGGCTTCCCCTTTAACTAGCTCAGCATTATAGAACTCACTCAATCCTTATTCAAATGGCAGGCATGACACGGTTCTCTTCTCTAGTCATAGCAGCAACCCCTAACAGAAGTTATTTCAAGGCTCTTGGGGGAAAAATTATGTTTAATCTATAAGAAGAAATTTAAGGTGACAGGATTTCATTTATCTAATGTATATACATGTATATAAGATACAAAAAGCAAAAGAAATTGCTGCTTGAAGCTTTTTTTGTTTTGTTTTGTTACAAAAGCAATATATAGGATTTATGTACTGAATTACAATTATTCTGGCTTAATTTGACTACTGTGAGACTTGGTGTATAATGTCTAAGGAACACCTACAAAATGAAGTTTAAACCAAAGACTCAGATCTCAGACAAAGACAAATTGGGAAGTAATGAAATAGCCAGATTGACAAGATTACTACAGCCTTTGTTTTTCCTATCAATCGGTTTGTCATTCAGACAAGAAGAAACAGTAGCACCTAAGTTCCCAAAGGTTTGGATAATTTTCGAAACATATTTTTATGTACAGTTGACAATAAAAGCTCATTGTTTTATGAGATATACATTACAAAGTTTTTTAAAAATCCTTCTTATATTATATCTTATTTCCAAATGAAAAATCAGTATTTTTATTACAGTCTGCTTTTACTCAAGCATATCTCTAATGGATTAAAATTTATTATTCAATTAAACATTATAAACTGAGCACCCCACTATCTTAAGGACTGGCAATAGATGCCCTAGGAAGAATGTGTATGTATAAGATAGCAAATGATGACTTCTGTTTAAGTGCCTGTGAAGAAGATTATAGTCATTAATTTAGTGTACAGCTTAATGGAACAGGACAAGTACCACAATATAGGTCAAGACAGAACTATAAGAGTTAAAATGAAGGTATAAAATGCTACAAGTTAAATAACATGAATTTTTTAAGATTATACTGCTAGTTAGTGGCAAAGCCAAGATATGAATTAAAGTCTCCAGATCTCCCAAACCTTCCTTTTCTCTGCTTCTGAGTGGAGAAAAGACATTTTCATAAATGTGTTATGCAAAGATCATCCTGGCAGCATCTAAAGAACAGATTGAAGTGATAAAGCAGAGATTCTATGAAGAAGACTAAAAAGACTAGTCTAGGTGGGAGATAATGAGGGCCTGAGCTAAAGTGAAAGTAATGAGAATAGAAAGGAACAGACAGATTTCTGCAGCATTTCTCAAGCCACTAGTTCTGTGGGATGTTAATAAAAGATGTAAGAGGAGAAATGGTTCTTGTTCATTTAATTTGGGGAATGCTAGATTAAACCATGATAAACAAATGTCTTCACTATACGATTTCTAAGAACTTTTACTATCCTAAGGTGTATTAACAATCTCCTAGAGGAAGATAGAGATAACAACATTGTCCAAAGTGCTTTAAGCAAAGAATTTTTTTAATGAAACAACTATTTGAGTTTTTGTAGAAAAACCCGTTGTAAAATGCCAAGTCAAAGACATTATAATTATTAAGAATTCTGTGAGTGATTGTACTATTATGGAAAAAAAAGAAGAAAAAAAGTCAAAATAGTATCTGCAGATTCACAAGTCTAAGTGTAGAAAAGACTTGGTCTGTTTTAACACCTTAATTATAGACTAAAAATCACAGTCATACACTCTATCAGTATCAATAACAAGATCTAGTTGTTGTCCTTACCAAAAGTTTCTTATTATGCCATTTCAACCAGTAGGAAGGTCTCTCCAAAATGTTTGGGAAGATGCAGTTGTTTCTTAAATGGGTAAGATTTAAAATTAAATAGAGAATATTTAAGAGAGTTAAAACCTTAGTATTAATATTTTTTGTTCATCAGTATTTTATATAATGTATCATTTAAGAATATTTAGCCTATACAAATAACAGCTCAAACTTATCACTGTAACTTAAAATGTATAACTGAATAATCAATTTTTTAGCTTTACTAATGTATGATTAATATAAAAAATTGCATATATTGAGGTTGTACGGCATGATTTTTTAAGGTGTACTTGAGTATTTATTTAGACTAGTGGTTTTAGTTGGCATCTTATTAAGAGAAATTAAATTTTACTATATTAATAAGTTTATCAAGGTTTTTTTAATAGTCATAAGAATTAATTAAGAGCCTGGAAGATTTTGTTTATAAAAACTAGATCATTTTAGTGTTTATGAGACAATTCAAATATATATAATTTATAAATACAAGAAAAAAGATTCTTCCCTAGAGCCTCCAGAAAAAAAAAAAAACAGCCCTGATGAGTCCTAGATTTTATCTCAGTAAGGCACATATTGGACTACTGACCATTAGAGCTATAATAGAATAAATTTGTGTTATTTTAAGCCACTTAGTTTAAATGGCCTGACCGAGTTTAATTAATTAATTAATTTTGTAACTGTTCCCAAATACTAATCAAAGGCCCCTTAAAAAGTGATAGCTAAAAGTTGCTGAACATAATTTTTAACAGAATAAGATTTGTAAGGTGAACCTGAAAGCTAAAATAACTATTATTTCATTTGTGTTGTTTTTATTGTTGAGTTTATTTCACTCATAACTTTAATAAATTGTGTAATAATTTAAATATTAAAGTTCAAAATCTGAATAGTTTGTCTGCAAAGAAAATCTTCCCCTGGAGACAGTAAAATATCACATATGATGAAGTCACTGGCAATTGATGGGTAAATCACAGAGACCTTTGAGAGAGCAGGTTGGACAGAGGAGAGTAGTGGGAGTAGAGGGCAAGATTTCTGGTGGTGAGAATGAGGGCAAAGTCACAGACTATTAAATTAGTTTTCTATTGCTGCTATAATGAATTATCACAAACTAACTGGCTTAAAACAACACAAATTTATTCTCTTACAGCTCTAGAGGTCAGAAGTCCAAAATATATCTTACTGAGCTAAAATCAAGGATTCAGGAGGGCTGTTTTTTTCTGGAGGCTCTAGAAAAGAATCTATTTCCTTGCTTTTTCCACTTCCTAGGGGCCATCTTCATTCCTTATTTCATCCATTTTCAAAATCTACAGGGTAACATCTTCAAATCTCTCTGTCTGACTCTGCTGCCTCCCTCTTCTCTCTTTTAAAAGTCCTTGTGATTACATTGAGCCTATCCAGATAATTCAGGATTTCACATCTCAAGATCCTTAATTCAATTATATATATGAAGTCCCTTTCGCTATATGAGGTGACATATTCACAGGTTCCAGGGACTAAGACACAGACATCTTTGGGGAGGTTATTATTCTAACTACCAAAAATAATTATTCAAAAAATTTAACAAAAAATGGGGGAAAGATATGCCTATAATACATTGAGTGACAAGAAGTGTCATGGAAGATTTTTTTTGGGGGGGTTGGTTTTTTGTTTTTTGGTTTTTGGTTTTTGGGTTTTTTCTTTTTTGATAGGCAAAAGGAAGAAGTTAGTTAAAATGGAGGGAAAAAATTAAGGAAAAAAATATTGACAAAGTAGGTCCTAGAAAGCCTAAATGGAAGGATACTCTTAGAATGGCAGGACAGAGACTTCTGGAGCCAGGAGCAGTGAATAAGTTAAAGAATAAATGTGCCAATAGATATGAATGAAAAAGGGGAAGGCTGGGAGAGCTGTATCTCAATGATTTAACTCTTTTCAGTGGAAGTGAGGTCTCCTAGAGACGGTGAAGAAATTTAAAGTTTCCATTAATATTCTGTCTAATGCTTTCTAAGCACACACACATTTCTCCCAAATCACTAAATCACTGGTATTATAATTTCTATATAAATTCTTCCATTCCTATCCCATGCTGCTTTTACTAGACTTTTGTGTATATTTACCTAAATGTGCATCAGTATAGAATATTGTTTACAAGGCTTGAGATTCAAACTACCTTAATTTCCATCCTCATTCAATCACTTAATAGCCTATCTTAAATTGTATCTTAAGAACATAGATTGTGTCTTGAATTATATCTCAGTTGTCTCTGTGCCTCAGTATCCCATCCATAAAAACTGACATAACAATAGTACCTATATCCTATGGTTATTGTGAAGATTATATGTTTTAGTAAATGTAGAATGCTCATTTCAGTGCCTGGCACAATAGGAGAGGACTATAATAAATATTCTCATTATATTGAAATTAATATTGAAATTTGTAAAGTTCAAATTTGAGATGATTTATTCATTTTTCTTTATAATTAAAATATATATATATATTAGGTATTATATATATATATATATATATATATATATATATATATATATATATCTCTTCAGTATGGTAGACTAAGTACCTCAACCAACACTGCACTGAAAACAGATAAAATGCTTAACAAAATGTTTTTAAATCTTATTAAATGCATCTATAAGCTAGGAAGAAAG
The DNA here is from genome assembly GCA_004027375.1 of Macroglossus sobrinus. NCBI lineage: Eukaryota > Metazoa > Chordata > Mammalia > Chiroptera > Pteropodidae > Macroglossus > Macroglossus sobrinus. The sequence continues at coordinate 23,488 of PVKZ01001192.1, forward strand.
TAAAGATACTCAAACAAAAAATTTGGTGAAACCAAAACCCTGATGGGACTATGGAACACTGAGACTGGTTTTAGCTTTGAGTCCATTTGCCAAACCAGGTGAACTTGAGTTTTTGTTTTCATAACCTTGAGGGCCTGAGCAATAAGACCTGTCTAAAATGAGACATCAAACAGGAGACCCTATGCCAATAAAGCTGAAATCCTAAAGGAGAACACCTCCAATCTAAGGATAAATTAGTAATAATCCCTAATCTCCACTGAGACCTGCAAAGAAAATTGCCTGTCTAAAATATATTTGTAACAACAAGCTGGCCTTTCTGCTAGTTTGCAGCCTAAATTCATACCACTTGAATGGAGCAAAAAGCCTCATTCCTATACTCTTAAATTTTTAACAACTCTGTATACATACATGCACATTATATTTAGCAGCTGTGGTATTAGGAATAATGAGATTTTTTAATGACTTCATCACATGAAGGTTTTCCAAATGAGGTAGACTAATAAGATCTTTTGTGTGGCTTTAACATTACATCTCTTGGCGTATCTTCTTATTTGATGACATCATTGTCTCAATGAGCCCAGCTCTCTAGTTACCTATGGCCTTATTATTTCAAATTTTCACTCATCTAGCAAATATCCACATATTGTCTGTTTAAGCACCATCATATAACTATCCAACAAGGAAGTTGAATATGATAAACATATAGTTTCTCTTTTTTTTTAATTTAAACTAAATACCAATTCTATTTCTCTTTCTTCTATTTAGGAAAGTGTCAGAAACAATAATTTAAGATGAAAAAAAGGAAAATAATTGACAGACTGGTCTCAAAAAAAGCAAACTTCCTGGGCTATTCTACATGGAAGTGTCAAATGCCTTCCAAGATGCTGGCCATCTGTGATGATTAATTTTATGTATCAACTTGACTAGGCTAAGGTACCCAGTTGTTTGGTCAGACACCAGGTGCTGCGAAAGTACTTTTTAGATGTGATTAACATTTAAATCAGTAGGCCTTGAGTAAAACAAATTACTCTTTATAATATTGGTGGGCTTCATTCAATCACTTGAAGGTCTTAAGAGTAAAGACAGAGATTTCCTGAAAAAAAAGAAATGTTTTTCAAACCTCCAAAATAGAAACCCTGTTTGAGTTTTCAGTCAGTTGCCCTGTGGAATTAGGACTCAAGCTTACATCAACTCTTGACTGAGTTTCCAACCTTCTCACCTGCCCTAGAGATTTTCTACTTGTCAGCCCCCACATGCATTTGAGCTCTTTCCTTAAAATAGCTCCCTATCTTCTTTCTCTCTCAAATAAAATAAAATTTTATTTTATTTTTGAATATTCGGGTAACTTTATCCCTTAACCAAGCATATGTGGTTTTCTTTTTTTTTTTAGATAAAGTTGTAAAAAATCTACATATACGAAACATTGTCATTCTTATAGTTTTGATATTTGGAGTGAATTTTAAAATAAACATTTTGTAAGATTTCAAAGATAAGATTATTTTGATAACATTATTTATAGACTTAAAATATGTTTATCACAATTCTGTATCATTTGTCATCTCTTTTTGTAAGATCAAGTATAGTGCCACAATTCTGTATAAAGGAGAAAACTACTGCATAAAACTAGAAATAACATTTTCATTAGTTTTGCCAGTTTGGAGAGGAAAAAAAGTAAACTTAAGCCAAAGCTTAAAGTGGCCTTGGACTGTTAGTGCAAGTAGATGTGCAAACAAAAGAATTCTTAGAATTCAAAGAAAAATAAACTCACAGTCATATACAACTAAACATAGAGAAAATAAGGCACCAACACTGAGAATCAGTAGACTTCTAATATTTCAGATATTGAAACTAATATAGTATAAAGTGAGTATTAATGTAGCTGTAAGCTACATTTCCATTCCCAGCAGACGACCAGCACTGTGAGTCACATTTCAGAGGTAGGGTTGGGCAGATCACTGCTGCCAACGCAAACCTGGGCAGATATCGGGAACCTGTGGGCCAGTCCCAGACAGCAGCTGATCTCACTGTGATCTGTGTCTATAGCAGGAATGCCCAGGCACAAAAATTGCAGCAAAACTGAGGCTGTATTGGCCAAACAGATCTTATCTTCCTGAGATCACACTTCACCCAAGCCACAAAATGCCTGCAGCCTATTAACAAGCAGCCTCTTGTGCCCTGCTTGGCTTTAGGGTTGAGCAGTTAGCGCAAGCAATAGACCTTGGCCAGCACAGTGAGCGCATTTAGAAGAAAACAGTTGTGGACAGACCACTGCTACCTATAAGAGCTGTGATATCTCTTAAAGAGATTGCAGTGTCTGTATTGGCCAGACAACCCTTGACTGGCCCATCCAGTACACATTGACAGCTCCTGCCCCATCCAGTACACATTGACAGCTACACATTGATAGGCACCTGCCCCTGCTCTAGAGCAGTGCATTTAGGCCCAGGATGGGTAGCAGCTGACCTTGCTACGAGTGGAAACTTGTACAGTGAGCCACAGATACAGTGAAGGCATGTAAACTGACACTGTAGTGGAAGAGGGAAATTTACTCACTAAACCCAAGAGACTCCCAAGGTCCCTATGCCACTCAACACACATATCACCCAGAGGCTCATTCAGTTTCAGAGACTTACAGGCATCTGATTGGTAGTATCAGGCCTTGAGGATTAAAGAGGCTAATAAAATGAAAAAAACAAAGAAACATGCCACAAATAAAACAATAAGAGAAAACTCCAGAAAATAAGCTAAATGAAATGGAGGCAAGCAAACTACCAGAGACAGAGTTGAATAGTAGTTATAAGGATGCTCAACAAACTTATGGGGAGAATGGATGAGCACAATGAGAACCTCAAAAGAGAGATAGTAAGCATTAAAAAGTACATAGAAACCATAAAAAAGAACCAGACAAATGAGGAATACAATAACTGAAATGAAGTATACACTAGAAGGATTCAACAGTAGATTAGATGAAGCAGAAGATTGAATCAGCAAATTGGAAGACAAGGTAGCTGAATATACCTAATCAGAACAACAAATAGAAATAATAATTTTTTAAAAATGAGGATAGTTTAAGAGACCTCTGGGACAACATGAAGTGTAAAAATATCTGAATCATACAAGTACCTGAAGGAAAAGAGAGGGAGCAAGGGATTGAGACTCTATTTAAAGAAATAATGACAGAAAGGAATTAGACATACAAGTTCAAGAAGCACAAAGAGTGCCAAACAAGAGAAATTCAAACAGACCTAAACCAAGACACATTATAATTAAAATGCCAAAGGTTAAAGACAAAGAGAGAATTTTAAAAGCAGCAAAAGATAGGAAGCTAGTTACTTATAAGAGTACCTCCATAAGAATGTCTGCTGACTTTTTAATGGAAACTTTACAGGCCAGAAGGGAACTGCAAAAAATATTCAAAGTTATGAAAAACAAAAATTTATAACCATAGATGTTGTACCCAGCAAGGCTTTCGATTAAAATGGAAGGTGAGATAAAGAGCTTTTCAGACAGAAAAAAGCTTAAGGAATTCATCATCAACAAGCCAGCATTATAAGAAATGTTAAAGGATCTTCTGTAAAAAGAGAAGAGGTAAAAAAGAAAATAGAAATAACAAATATGAGTAATAAAATGACAATAACACTGTACCTATCAATAATCACTTTAAATGTAAATGAATTAAATGCTCCAATCAAAAGACATAGGGTAACCGAATGAATAAAAAAACAAGACCCATGTATATTTTGTCTACAAGAAAACCACTTCAGATCAAACAGCACTCACAGACTGAAAGTAAAGGGATGGTAAAAAATATTTTATGCAAACAGAAATTTTAAAAAGCCTAGGTAGCAATACTTATATCAGATAAAATAGACTTTAAAACAAAGGCTATAATAAGAGATAGAAAAAAGGGCATTACATAATAAAAGGATTGATAAATCAAGACATAACCCTAGTAAACATATGTGCACCCAATATAGGAGCACCTACATACATAAAGTAATTATTGACTGACATAAAAAGAGAGATCAATAGCAATTTACTCATAATAAGAGACATTAACACCCCATTGATACCAATGGACAGATCTTCCAGGCAAAGAATCAACAAGGAAACAATGGGCCTAAAAGATACACTAGAACAGAAGGACTCAATAGATATTTTCAGAGCATTTTACCCCAAAGCAGCAAAATATACATTCTTCTCAAGTGTACATGAAACATTTTTAAGAATAGACCACATGTTAGGACACAAATCAAGTCTCAATAAATTTAAGAAGACTAAAATCATACCAACTGTCTTTTTTGATCACAATGGTATGAAACTAGATATTAACTACAAGAAAAAAAAAACAGGAAAATACACAAAAATACACAAACACGTGGAGGCTAAATAACATGCTACTGAACAATGAAAGGATTATTAATGAAATCAAGGAAGAAATCAAAAGATACCTAACGACAAATGAAAATAAAAACACAACAACTCAAAATTTATGGGACACAGTGAAAGCAGTCCTGAGAGGGAAATTCAGAGCAATAAATTCCTACCTCAAGAAACAAAAAAAAAAAAGCTCTAATAATCTAACATTACAACTAAAAGAACTAGAAAAAGAACAGCAACAAAGCCCAAAGTAAATAGAAGAAAGGAAATAATAAAGATCAGAGTGTAAATAAATTAAATAGAGTCTAGAAAAACAATACAAAAGATTAATAAAACCAAGAGCTTGTTCTTTGAAAATATAAACAAAATTGACAGAGTGTTAGCCAGACTCATTTGGGAATAAAGAGAGAGAACTCAAATAAATAAAATTAAAAATTAAAAAGGAGAAATAACCATGAACTCTACAGACATACAATGGATCATAAGAAATACTACAAGCAATTATACACGAACAAATTGGACAATCTAGAAGAAATGGACACATTTCTAGAAACATACAATCTCCCAACACTGAGTCAAGAAGAAACAGAAAATCTGAACCGACCAATTACCATTAATGAAATTAAATCAGTAATCAAAAACCTCCCAAAAAGCAATAGTCCAGAACCTGATGGTTTCATAGGCGAATTTTACCAAACATTCAAAGAAGAATTATCATATATTCTGCTCAAACTATTTCAAAAAATTCAAGAAAAGGAAAGCCTCCCTAACTTCTTTTATAAGGCCACTACTACCTTGATTCCAAAACCAGGTAAAGACATTACAAAAAAAAGAAACTATAAGCCAATATTTCTTATGAACATTGATGCAAAAATCTTCAATAAAATATTAGCAAACTGAATTCAGCAATACATTAAAAATATCATACATCATTCACCATGATCAAGTTAGATTTATTCTTGAGATGCAAGGTTGGTTCAATATCCGTAAATCAATTAATGTGATACATCACATTAACAAATCAAAAGGTAAAAACCATATAATCATATCGACCGATAGGTGCAGAAAAAGCATTTAACAAAATCCAGCATCCATTTATGATAAAAACTCTCAACAAAGTGGGAATAGAGGGAACATACCTCAACATAATAAAGGCCATATATGACAAACCAAAACTAACACCATACTCAATGAGGAAAAGCTAAAAGCATTTTCCTTAAGATCAAGAACAAGATAAGGATGCCCACTTTCACCTCTCCTCTTCAACATTGTATTGTAAGTCTTAGCCACAGCAATAAGACAAGAAAGAGAAATAAAAGGCATCCAAATTGGAAAGGAAAAAATAAAACTCTCATTATTTTCCAATGACATGATAGTATATATATATATATATATATATATATATATATATATATATATATAAAACCCTAAAGATTCTACCAAAAAAACTGTTAGAACTGATCAACGAATTCAGTAAAGTAGCCTGTTGCAAAATAAATATTCAGAAGTAGTGGCATTTTTATACACCAATGATGAACTTTTAGAAAGAAAAATTAAGAAAACAATTCTCTTTACAATTGTATCAAAATCTATAAAATACCTGAGAATCAAATTAACCAAGGAAGTAAAGGCCTATTCTCAGAAAATTAGAAGTCATTGAAAAAAAGAATTTGGAGAAGATACAAATAAAGGAAAGCATATACCTTGTTTATGGGTAGGAAGAATCAACATCATTAAAATAGCCATACTACCCAAAGCAATCTATAGATCCAATGCAATTCCTATCAAAATACCAGTGGAATTTTTCAGAGAGCTAAAACAAATTATCCTAAAATTTATACGGGACCATAAAAAGGCCCCAAATAGCCATGGCAATCTTGAGAAAGAACAAAGTTGGAGGTAGCACACTACCTGATATCAAACTATACTACAAGGCTACAGTAATCAAAACAGCATGGTACTGGCATAAAAACAGATATATTTGATTAACGGAACAGAACAGAGAGCAAAGAAATAAATGCATACCTATATGCTCACTTAACATATGTCAAAAGAGGTAAGAATATACAATGGGATAAAGATATTCTCTTCAATAAATAGGGTTGTGGAAATTGAACAGTTATATGCAAAAAAAAAGAAGAAGAAGAAGAAGCTGGACCACCTTCTTGCACCGTATACAATAGACTCAAAATGGATTAAAGACTTAAATGTATGATCCAAAATTATAAAACTTTTAGAAGAAAACATAGACAGTAAACTCTCTGATATTATTAACAGGAATTTTTTTATATATCTCACCAGGCAAGGAAAACGAAAGAAAAAATAAACAAATAGGACTACATCAAATTAAAATTTTTTGTACAGCAAAGGAAACCATCAACAAAACAAAAAGATAACTGATTGAGAGAAGACATTTGCTAATGATAAGAGGTTAAATCCAAAATATATAAAGAACTTATACAACTCTGCAACCAAAAAACAATCCAATTAAAAGATGGACAGAACACCTAAACAAATTCTTCTCCAAAAAGGAAATTTAGAGGCTAACAGACATATGAAAAGATGCTCAAGGTGACTAAATATCAGGAAAATGCATATTTAAACCACCATGAGCTATCACCTCACACTTCTATCAGAATGGCTATCACCAATAAATCAAAGAACAAGTGTTGGTGAGGATATGGAGAAAAAGAAACTCTCATACACTGTTGGTAGAATTGCAAATTGATACAGCTGCTATGGAACCAGTCTAGATGTTTCTCAAAAAATTAAAAATGGATATACCTTTTGACCCAGAAATTGCACTTCTGGGTATTTATCCAAAGAAAACCAAAACAGTAATTCATAAAGATCTATGCACTTCAATTTTCATGACAGCACAATTTACAATAGCCAAGATATGGAAGCAACCTAAATGCCCATCAACAGATGACTGGATAAAGAACTTATGGTTTATAAATACAATGAAATATTATTCGGTCATTAAAAAAAATGAAATCCTACCATTTGTAACAACATAGATAGACCTAGAGGTTATTATGCTGAGTGAAATAAATCAGACAGAGAGAGATAAATGCCATATGATTTCACTTATATGTGGAATCTAAGGAAGAAAAAGAACAAACTAATCAAACACAGACTCACAAATATAGTGGACGATTTGGTGACAGAGGGGAGGGGTTTTGAGGTCTGGAAGAATGGGGTAAAGGATTAAAGAAGTACAAATTAGTGGTTGATAATGGGGCACAAAGATGGGGAGCAAGGCACAGGGAATGCAGTTAGTATTAATATAACAGTAAGTGGAGGGTCAGGGGAGGGAGGGAGAAATTGGGGGAATCATTTTATGAAAAATAAATATAGATGTCTAACCATGGTACTGTATACTTGAAACTAATTTAAATAAATAAATTTATTACAAAAAAAGCAGCAAGAGAAAAACAAATAATTACCTATAAGGGAACACCCATAAGACTGGCAACTGATTTCTAAAAAGAAACTATGCAAGACAGAAGGGCTTGGCAAAAAATATTTGACAGGATGAAGACCCAGGATATACAACTAAGAATAATTTATCCAGCAAAGCTATCATTTAGAGTTGAAAGACAGATAGAGAGCTTCCCAGACAAAAATAAGCTAAAGGAATTTATTATCACCAAGCCAGTATAACAGGAAATGTTAGAGGGACTTCTTTAAGAAGAAAAATCATGTTAACAAAAACAGAAATAAAAAATGGTAACAACTACATTCCTATTAATAGGTACCTTAAAGGGAAAAGAATTAAGTGCTCCAACCAAAAGATAGAGTGGCTGAAAGGATAAGAAAACAAGACTCCTACATATAAAAAGAAAGAGGATGAAAAAATATATTGCTTTAATAGACCTAGAAGTTATTTAAGTCAGACAGAGAAAAATAAACACTATATAATTTCACTTGTATGTGAAGTCTAAGGAATAAAAAGAGCCAACTAATCAAAAACAGACTCACAAATATAGTGGACAATTTGGTGTCAGAGAGAAGGGAGGGGGATTTGGAAGGCTGGGAAAATGGGGTGAAGGGCTAAAGAAGTACAAATTAGTAGCTGATAGATGGTCACGGAGATGGGGAGCACAGCATAGGGAATGCAGTTAGCATTAATATGTTGGCTAGGTGGAGGGTTAGGGGAGGAAAGGTACAATTTAGGGGATCATTTTATGAACAATATAGATGTCTAACCAATGTACTGTATACTTGAAACTAACTAAAAAAAATAATAATTAAAAAAATAAAACCTTTGTGGTTGTAAGCTACTGGAACTTGGGGGTTGTTGAATGATCATGTGCTGGCCTTCCTTAATTAGCACAAAGGCACAAAAAAAGTTTCTACATTTCTATAGAATATTTGACCTAATCTACAGTGCTTAAACTCAAAATTGGGAGATACAGATTATGTATTCAGAAACATTTTCTCAGTGACACAAAATCACAGAATGTGGCATCAAGTAAAGCTGTAGAATTGTCTTTTCCAGCCGTGTTTGAGAAGAGAATTGTATCTAATCCAGTTTAGGTTTCAAGCTGCTTAATGATAAGGCAGTATATTATATAACCACTCCAATTTTCTCCCAGTCTTCTGATTTTACACTCCTTAGTATAATGCCATGGCTGGAAAGAAATATGTTATAAAGAAGAAACAATATGATTTATATTCTGGGTTAGTCAGCAATTTCTATAGAATATGTTTATTATTTTAAGATTTATAGTGACTTCAATGCTCTTAAGGTAAAATTGGTGAATTGTAACAGTTTTTATAGAAATTACTTGGAAAAATTAAGATTCCAGCAGTGCCTATAATATACAAAGTAAACTAGTCATTTTTTTCATTCAAAATACATTCAAAAACATGTATTAATCACTAATAAAGTTCTAGGCAATAGGCAAGACCTCACAGTTACAAGATATATAGGAAATGGTCCTCCAAGGTCTTAACAGAGGGAGAGTTGTCATCTAAAACATGATTTACATGGACAATGTGTTAAGTGCTATAGTTGAAAGATAAATAAAGCTTTAAGTCATCATAGAGGCAGAAGAAAGTAATATGTTAGAGAAAGCTTCCAGGGAGAAAAAAAAATTCATGTTATTAATAGCTGCTGAAATTTTATACACACACACACACACACACACACATATACACACACACATATATACACACACTACACATATATGTATATATATACATATATATGTATATATATATACATATACATCTATGTAGTGAGAGAGAAAGTAATACATATACAATTTAGATGTTAGCAAATTTAAAATCATAATTTATACTTTTATCTAAAAAATTGTGCAAATGAATATTTTAGAACAAAATAGTAAGGCATAGCAAATTTAGGTTTATCAATTTCCAAAAGCCACCTTAAATATGATGACCTCTACCTTTGATAATTCAGAGAATTGAAGGACCATAAAAATCCTGAGTTGTTACCTATGCAAGTTATCTTAACCTCTGGCCCTCAATTTCTGAGCTGTGAATTGGAGATAACTCCTACCCTGAAAGATTATACTGAGGATTAGAAATAACATATAAAACACCTGACACATACCTTGCAAATAATTTGCTTTCAACAAATAGTAGTTGTTATCGTTATAGTTGTACTTGTTGTTATTAAAATCAGAAAGCTGAACTGAACCTGCTCTGACCCTGAAACATGCTGTGGAAGTTAGCTTTTGAACTAAGCCTTGTCAGGACTTTGTTAATGTATTGTCCTTCTATTTTCTTTCTCATAAAAGTATACTATAAACTTTACCCCAGCAAAAATAAATAAATAATCGGCATCTGGGCTTTTGATTATTTGAATTCAAAATCAACAGGAGTTTATATGTTTTAAGGAAATGAAAGAAAGAGCTGCAGAAACATGATAAAGTGAAAAATGTATAAGGAAATGAAGGATTCAAAGACATCTGGCAAACCCAGTCATCAAATTAAAATATTCATTGAGCTATGGTTACAGCTAGAGGCTTCTTCCAGGCATAAAATATCATAATTATCCTTAATATTCCTTTTCCAATATACAAGCAAAGCAAACTACTCCATAGCTAAATAAATACCTGCAGTGGTTGTTATTGTATTCTTTGTTATATAAATTACTCAAAAACAGTACCCATGTTTTCTTAATATCTACAAAATACTTTAAGCAGTAGGTATATAATATAATAATAAAAAAAAGAAATGGAAACAGACATACTCTAACAAGCTTTTATATGTACTTCTTTTTTTGTAAAATGAGAATACAGTCAAGAGACGAGAATAACATCATAGTCTATCACTGCAGCTGATTAAGAAATGAAGATTTAGAAATTAGACAGCTAATGTTATACATACACTGACGTATGAATCTAGATACTCAAATCTATATTGCAAAGACGTTGGGAGAAAATTCTCCATGTGTCCCTCATGGTTCTACACATCTTGCAAGTAGAGGCACTGACAGCTTTTGTTCTAAACTACATTTTCAAGGATATTTGTATAGCAAACAGCCTTGAGAAATTAATATATCTTTCTTGGGAGAAGAGAATAGATTTATTTGCTAACCAGTAGAATAAAGATAATGTCTCCATGGTAAAGATTGGGCAGTTTTGTTTATAGCTCATTATGAGAGATTGGACTTCTATAAGCTCAGAGTTCCTCAGTTTTGATCACAACCACTGTATGATCATCATCCACCTGAACCACTCCACAGTGTACCCATTGGACTTAGGGAGCAAGAGAATCAACATGAACATGAAGTGTATGCTACTTGTTGTGCCACGAATAACAGTGTTCTTTTTTGATCCAAGAGTCTCATGTCTTTGGTCAGTATCCATGAAAGTGTGACAGGCAAATTTGTTAAATTGCAAGCAAGGTAACACCTCAGACCCTTCACAGCTCTTGACAAAGCATTACTTAAGTTAAATACTTTATGAATCATAAGCACACTTCAGAAGAATGGTGACTTTCAATTAAACAAAGATTTGTTGACAATCTAGTATGTATAAGGCACAGTGTCTCAATTCTCAAGTTCTGGAGCTCTCAGGTATAAATATGGGGGTTGAGTGAGAATGCAGACATTAGCTTCTTTCAGCAGAAATCAAAGTGTTTTAACACTTCAGGAAGGTAAGTAATAACAAAGTTCCACTGAAATGTGGTTGCAGTGTAATGGGCTTGAAGTAGCATGATTCTAATGTGTGTCTGAAATTTCTAAATTTCAACATGCCATGGATATTTAAATGTCACATCTATGAATGCCTAAAGTCTAAATTCACAATGACAGACTTGAACTCTGCCCTGTAGGATGCAGGAAAGAAGTGGTATTACCTACTGCTCAAATTTTATATTCCTCATCAAAGCATTAAACCTACTATTATTACATCCAATCCTTACTAACCTCATCTAAGTAAGCATACTTTTTAAAAAGAAAAATGTCTGATTTCAAGTTCACTACAGAGGCACTATATATCATTTAATCATGAATACTTTTGAGGAGTGAAAGGGGACACTATTAATAATTAAATGTGAGGTAACAGACATACACCAGGACTGACCAAGGCAAACTGAGGCATATAAACAGACTAATTATATCACCTACATTCCAAAAAGCTCAAAAAAAAAAAACCAATCTTTTCATAAAACTGTTCAGAGAGTCTGAGAGAAAACATTTTTTATTCAGCTCTAATTGCTAAGCTTCTCTCACTTTCAGGTTGGTTGTAAACATAATTAGAGCAAAGCTAACCAAAATCTAACAAATATAAACAAGGTATCTTTGCAAGCAATTTTTTAAAGTATTTTCTGGGACTAGCCAGTGCACATTTACTTCTCACAGAGAGTTATTTTATTTTGAAATGACTTGCTAGATTTAATTCAGTGTCATCTCTGCAGGGACACAAACCACAACTAGCATCAAGAGAATTTGTACTATTAATCCCCTAAATACCACATGGTTAATTAATCTCAGTGAATAACATTTTCTAATGCAAATTATTCTAATGTCATTTATTGCCTAAAGGTGTTTCTAATGATCTCTATGAAATGTGTCAGAAGATAATACTTTAGTCACCATGTGATAGAAAATTTGAACCAATAAGCAGGGAACTCTGGTTCATCTGAAGTCAGTAGTAGCCAGAGTTCTTGTCAAGATGGTGGAGTAGGTAAATGCTGTACTTGCGTCCTCTCATGACCACATCAAAATTACAACTAAACTAAAGAACAACTATTATTGGGAGTCACTTAAAGTCTAGCTGAACAGAAGTCATAAAAATGGGGACCAACTCCAGATTGGTAGGAGGAGCATATACGCAAAAAGGGCTGGTCCCTATACATGCCTGTGGCGGTTAAAAATCAGGAGGGATATCTCGGCTATGGAGGTCCCCCTGGATAAGCAATGGGTTCCAGTCCCACACCAGGCTCCCCAGCTCAGGGTTCAGTGCCAGGAAGAGAAGTTCCCACAATTTCTGGCTGTGAAAACCAGCAGAGACAGTAACTGAGTAAGACAAAGAGCATCTGAATTTGCTAAAGTTTCTCTTAAGCCTGTGCATGAACTTACTCAATGACAGACTCACTTGCTCTGAGCCCAAGCACTGGAGCAGCTACTTAAAAAGCACCAAAAACATGAATTGAGAAACTGGGTTATCTGGATTCAGAGTGAGTGTGGAGGGTCAAATTTCTCCCAGACAGAAGTGTAAATAGAATCTATTCTCTCTTTGTTGAGCCCTCTCTTGACCCAAAGTGCAGACACAGGTGACTATCATATCTGAGTCTGCATCAGCCAGGCTAACATTGGTCAACCTGCCCTAGTGATTCCCTGATATCCTGCCCCACCCAAATTGCAAGCCAACCCAAGCTTTTTCTGTTGGCTTATCCATACTAACGGCTTGTCTTGGCTCATGCTGAAAACTTTCCTAAAATCTCTCAGAGTCACCAACCCCGAGCAAATTCTGGCCTCCACATGCCCTGCACCACTTGCTGAGCAGCCCCAAGTCCAGCTCTAGGAGCAGTCATCTTCAGTTAACAGCTTGGCTTCTCAAGGTACCTTTAAGCCCAGCACAGGTGGTGGCCATCTGTTAATTGCTTGGTGACTTACAAGTGGCTCCAGACAAAGCACAGGCTATAGCTGAACATGACCTGTAATGGGGTTCCTCCCAGGAGGGCCCGGGGACTGACATACTCTGTAGTTGGCTTCTGACCAAGCTGGAGCACCACCTAGGGCTGCATCTTTGAACAACACACCAAAGAACAGACTATCCAGGCAATAGAGCCCTCCTAAAGCGAATCCTGCTCTGTAGGGTCAGACCTTCACCAGCCAGTCTTCACAGCCAAGTAACCTGAGGGTCAATCTCTCCCACTAAAGTGCAAACAGTAACCAAGGCTCAACTACAATAGGAGGACACACACAACCCATAAAAGGGACACACTTGGAGCACCCAAATCAGGTAATCAAGGAAGGCTGTGCCACTGGGCCCAACAAGATAACTACTATATAAGACCACTCTGCTAAAGCCAGGAGATATAGCAGCCCTACCTAATACATAGAAACAAACACAGGGAGACAGCCAAAATGGGGAGACAAAAAAAGATGTCCCAAATGAAAGAAGAGAACAGAGCTCCAGGAAAAAAAGTAAACAAGATGGAGACAAGCAATTTATCAGAAGCAGCATTTAAAACACTTGTTATAAGAATGCTCAATGAATTTAGGGGAAGAGTAGATGTACTCAGTGATAACTTTAACAAAGATATGGAAAACATAAAAAAGAACCAATCAGAAATGGAGACTACAATAACTGAAATGAAAATAATACATCAGAAGGAATCAACAGTTGTTTAAATGAAGAAGAAAATGAAACCAGCAACTTAGAAGATAGCAGAAAATGCCCAATTAGAACAGCAACAAGGACAACAAAAAAAGATTCCAAAACAAATGAGGATGGTTTAAGGGGCATTTGGGACAACATCAAGTATACCAACACATGCATCATAGGGGTACCAGAAGGAGAGGGGACCAAGAAATTAAAACCTATTTCAAAAAATAATGATGAAAAACTTCCCTAATCTAGTGAAGGAGATAGACACACAAGCTCAGGAAGTGCAGAGTCCAAAACAAGATAAATTCAAAGAAGCCCACACCAAGACACCTCATAATTAAAATGGCAAATTTTAAAGATAAAGGGAGAATCTTAAAAGCAGTAAGAGAAAAACAGTTAGTTACCTACAAGGGAACGCCCAGAAGATTATCAGCTGATTTCTCAATAGGAACTTTTCAGGCCAGAAGGAAATAGCATAAAATATTTAAAGTGATGAAAAGCAAGACCCTACAACCAAGATTACTCTCCCCAGCAAAGATATCATTTAGAGTCAAAGGACAGAAAAAGAGCTCCCAGACAAAAAAAAAAAAAGCTAGAGTTTATCACCACCAAGCCAGTGGTACAGGAAATGTTAGGGGACTTTTTAAGAAGAAGGAGGAGGAGAATTGGGAGGGGGAGGAGGAAAGGGAGAAAGAAAAGGAGAAGAAAAGGATTAAAAAATATAAATAATAAAATGGCAATAACTACATATCTATCAACAGTTACTTTAAATATAAATCAATTAGATATCCAATCAAAAGCTAGAGTGGCTCAATGGATAAGAAGACAAGACCCTTACATATGCTGCCTATAAGAGACTCTCTGGATCATAAGGCACACAGAGATGGAAAGTAAAGGGATGGAAAAAGATATTTCATCAAATCAAATATTAAAAAAATAAAAAGCTAGAGTAACAATATTTATGCTAGGTGAAATAGATTTTAAGACAAAGGCTATAACAAGAGACAAAGAAGGACCCAGGTATTTATCCAAAGAAACTGAAAGCATTACTTCAAAGGGACATGAGGATCTATATGTTCATTGCAGCATTATTTACAATAGCCAAAATATTGTAGCTTGGGTGTCCATCGATGGATGAAGGAATAAAGAGGTGGTACATATATACAATGGACCATTACTCATCCATTAAAAAAGTAAATAGGGTCTTACCATATGCAACAACATGGACGAATGTGGAGGGTATTGTGCTAAGTGGAGTAAGAGAGAAAGACAAATGCCATATGATTACATTTACAGATGTAATCTAAGGAGTAAAATAAACAAAGCAGAAACAAACTCATGAATACAGAGAACATTTTGCTAGTTGCCAGATGAAAGAGTGCATGGGAGAACAGGTGAAAAAGGGGAAGAAATTAGGAGTACAAATTAGTAGTTACAAAATAGTCATGGGAATGTAAAGTACAGCATAAGGAATATAGAGAATAATATTGTAATAACTATGCATAGTGTCAGATTAGTACTAGGTTTATCGGGGTGATCACATTGTAGGTTTTATAAATGTCCAATCATTATGTTGTACACCTAAAACTAATACAATTTTTTATGCCAACTGTAATTGAAAAATAAAATACTATTTTAAAAAAAAATTTTAAGTCAATGGTAGCTAGATCAACAGAAGCCTGTTAGAGAACTTGAAAGAATTTTATTTTCCCAATTTTCTCTTCCTAAGGAAAAATTGCAATGAAGTTAAGACAGATATGAAATTTCATCAGAAAGTGACTATAATGGACAATGTTTTGCGTTCAAAACAACTCTGGCCATTTCTCTTCAAGGCACACTTCCAGAGAGATATGATTTCCTGTTTTTTAAGCATTGTAAGTAGTTGCTAAGGAATTTATGTTGGCAATGCCATCTGAGCATTCTGAAGGAAAAGATGTGTACTGTGTATAATTAAGATTTAACAATCCAAACATTGCTAATGTTGCTTCTATTTTTTCTTTTCCATGTTGCATATCACTGAACTATGTATTAACTTTAGATTGAAACATGCAACACTGAATAAAATGTTTATATCCTCCTCATGGGTCAATTGCTGCCAGAAAATAATTTTAGGTTTTTTGGCACTCTATCTTGACATTTTCATTGATTTATCCCAAAGAAGGACAGAATGGGGATTTATTTATCTACAGAAAAATTTTATATCTTTGAGGTTGCACATTTATGATAAAAACTGTTAATTGCTCTTCAATATCTATTATTGCTTTCTTTATTTTAGTATTACCATTCTCAAATATTAAATGGGATATTGCTTCCAAGCTGTGTTCCCCAGCCTCTTTGTGTGTTTTATATTCCCCAGAATCCTTTGCAGCCAATAGGATGACCTAAAGTGATATGAGAGCTAGTTAAGCCACTTCTTTTTCCATTTATGAAGGTTGCAACTCAGATGCATTGGTGATAAATCAGCTTAGAACATGCAACCCAGAAATATGGTGAAGCAGTAAATTAGAACATGCTGTGGGGGTTAAAAAAATAATTAATGCTTTTCCTCACACCTTCTAAGTTTTTCTAGCTGGGCTAAAAATCAAATTAACAGAGACAGACTAACAGAAGAAAATCAAAGTTTTAATACAAGTACATAGGGGATCTACATAGGCATAAAAATTCTAAAAACAGTGAGGTAACATTACGTGTGTAAGACATTTTGGACAAAGGAAAAAAGAAGGAGAAGGGGTATTAGATTTCAGAAGTGGGAATGAGCAATTTCTAGGTAGTTGAGGAACATACCTGCAAGAACATTCTTGCAGGGCAACTCAGAAACAATGGGGCATAGTGGGTATCTATCTAACCTGCCTGATGCCCTCTTATTCATCATACTTAATTCAAGTTAAGCTGAGGCACTTTTCTAAGATTTCCTTTCTGAAGCATGTTTCTGTTTAAATCTCTTAGGCAGGAGAGTGGTGGGTAGGGAGCCAGGTAGGTGACAGGCGGAGAGGAAATCAAAGGTTCTTTCTGAGTCTTTTGTTTCTTAATAAATGACTAAAAATCAATATATCCAAAAGCAGCTTAAAGGTGGCAAAATCTTGATTATCTTCAGTGCGCAAGTCCCTGAGCTGTCTTGTGGAGTAGGCCCACCTTGACACCTTGGTCTGTCTTACGACTCAGATTTTTTTTTATCAGAGAAAAATTTCCTATCTTGTTTAAGCCATTTTTATTTTGATCTCTCTTAAAGTAGCCAAATAGCATGTTAATCCATAAAATATTACAAACTAATTTAGTTTAGGACTGTCCTTCTTATAATTTATCTGAGATCACTTACAAAGTTGGCATGTGGCTGATAAATACCTCTGTTAAAACACAAAATCTAGACCAGGGACTCATTAGGAAAAAAATTTTTTAAATCAAGTGCTAATTACATTTTACTGCTCATTTAACCTGCTTATCTTTTAACACATTCTGAGATGTTTACTAAAATGAAGTTGGAGCTCAAATGCAGTTTCTTTTTTTTTAAATTAAGTTTATTGGGGTAACATTGGTTACTAAAATTATATAATTTTCAGGTGTACTTTGACATCTATTTAATTCTATTGTATTTTTACCACCCAAAGTCCAGTTTCCTTCAGCTACCATATATTTGATACCCTTTATTCACTTCACCTTCCCCTACCCTCCTATATTTGACCCTCTTTAACCAGTTACCTCCTCATCTCCAACCCCCTACCCCCTGGTAACCACTAGTCTATTGTCCATGTCCAAGAGTCTCTGTTTGTTTGTCCTGTTCATTTGTTGCTTTTAGGTTTATATCCCACATATAAGTGATATGTGATTGTCAACGTTTTCCTGTCTGGCTTATTTCATTTATCATATTTATCTTGAGGTCCATCCATGTTGTTGCAAATGGCACTATTTCATCTCTTCTTATGGCTAAGTAATATTCCATTGTATATATGTGCCACAGCTTCTTTAACCAATCCTCTATCATAGGACACTTTGGTTGCTTCCATGTCCTTGCCACTGTGAATAATGTTGCCATGAACAGCAGTGTAAAAATATCTTTTGGGATATGGGTTTTCAAGACTTTGGGGTAAATACCCAGTAGAAGGATTGCTGGATCATATGATAGATCAATTTTTAGTTTTTTGATGAATCTCCATACTGTTTTCCATAGTGGCTGTACCAAGCAGTTTTTTAAAACAAGATATCATTTTTTTACCTAGAAACCACTTTAAATTAAATTTTGGATGTCCCAACTTCACTTTTATCTCTTTAATGTTAATGTCACATAATAAAAAAATAAAATTCCGTTACTAAAACAATAGTATAGCAATCATATAAAATATCTGTCAACTATAAACACTGGTAAAATAGCAGTATGTTTGGGAATTTTACTTCAATCACATCAAGAATTTATAGTAGTATACCATCATCGTTTTAGTCTTTATCATTAAGGGAATGTTCACCATACCATCATCAGAGAGGTATGAGCAAGGCTTATAACCTTAGACTGGTTAGATTTACTTCATAATTATAGACTGTTTTTCTATTATTTATTTTTCTCTTATAATGGTCATTTCTCTTATGTTGGGAATAAGTAAGAAATTTCACAAGAAGCCTTACCAAAAAAAAACCTCTAAATTTGAGTCATTATGTAACATTGATATATTCCCTGAGGATTTCCTTTTGTTCATTTGTCTATACATTTATTTATTATTTAATTCAACAAAACTTTGTTAAGCAATGTGCTAGTGGTATAACGATAAATAAGACACAATTTTTTTCCCAATATATTTCAAGAATATGCTAACATACTCTTAGAGAAATATATAAAAAAAATCATTATGTGAGCAAATGAATATTTCAATCACCAGAATTTCTTTGTGGAAGGCATTGCCTTGTTGAAAGAAATACATGAATATGCCACATTTGGGGATATGACCCTAAATTTCATGTTCCAATTTTTTTAAATGTTGGTCATAAAGAATGTGTGTCCTGCTAACTGAGTAAATTTGTAATGTATGCATGTGTGTAGATTGAAGCAGAGCTGATGTCTTATGCAAAACAGAATAAGCAAAAAGGAGGTTGCTTTTCATTTTATCACATCTCTTTAGCAGGCTTTTTCTGGATATAGTAATAGGTTCAATAGACAGTGGGAAGGAAGTAGTGCTAAGAGACCAAAAAGCAATTGGCAGGTTGTGCCCAAGTTGTGAAGAGTCCATTAAACTATATTCAGCAGTTTAGACCTTAGCCTACAATGACAGAACTGAAAGATTTTAAGAAGAAGGATGAGAATCAGATATGCATTTATAATAGTTATTCCAGCAGTACTGTAATGGAGGCTTTTGTCATGGCTAGGTAATAAACAAAGATGCCATGTCCCAAGGAGAGGATGCACTGCAAAGATATTTCTAGAGCTTATTAGTTGGATGTGAGAGATGATAAAGAATTTGGAAGCTAGGAAATTCTCAGAATTCTTACAGGAAAAACTTGGTGTTGAGTTAAAGGATACAGAAACAGTAAAGAGATATTTTCTTTTTCTCCTTTTACTTTCTTCTTCTAATAATGAGAGAGATTTGAACACAGTTTCATAAGCTAAAAAAAGAAGCCAGTAAAGTAAGTGTTTAAAATTATCAAGTAAGTACTGAATCAATATCCCAAAGGAGGCAAAAGAGATGTTTGTGAAATACAGCACTTGTAATATAAAAAGAGCCAATAAATGTTTGTTTTTGAAATCAAAATAACTTTCCTCTCATTTATTTAAAATCTAAATTAATGAGGTTTTTTATTGTATTTATTCTGCATACTGCATTACATTTAGTAAAATAATTTTCAGTCCCATTTTAGTGGCCTATTTTTGAGATGAATTTTCATAATGAAAATAATGACCACCATTTAACAAGCACTTAGTTACAAAACTCCACTGAATTAAATGTTACTTATAAATAAGAAAACTGAGACACAGAAATTAAAAAAAAAAATCACCTACATCAAACAGTAAGTTGTGGAGCCAGGTTTCAAAGCCAGGTCTGAAGTCTGTAAAAATCTATGTTCTAAATCATTATGGTCTATGGCCTCCCATATAATTTGTAACTTTAGGCCTTTTCTGAAATTCTTCTATAAAAGTTTTAGAGTGAAATAATTGAAGTATTGGTGCAAGAAAAAAGACAATCCATAATTATAATTAAAACCCAATTGATTTGTTTATTCCTCAGAGTCAAGATGAGTTTCAATCTTGTTAGCCATAGAACAGTTTACTCTCTCATTTAGGAAATCCGTTTTCATTTGTCACAAGTCTAAAAGACAAAGACTACTAGGCATATAATAGGATACTATTATTGCCACCAATACTAATAAATTTTGTCAGCTTTTTACAGATTATTTCTATCATAATTACAGTTCAATTGTTGAATTTAAAAATATAAAAGAACATTTTATGAGCTTTATAAACCTTCTGTAATGTTGGAAGTATTTAGGTATTAAATTTGGGATCGCTATGCTTTATTTGCAGAACTTTTGAGATTTTTTTAAAAGTGGTAGGTGTCATTGATACATTTCTGAAATGAGGATACAATTTCAACTGTAATATATAAACTAAAAATTTTCAATGAATTTTAAAAAAATATTTTTAAGTTAAACTTTTCTGAAATGCAGTGTGGATTTTAACTGTAGGACCTTATGAATGACTCATAATAACCTTATAAAACATAGAGAAGTGTAATGGTTTTCCAAATTATCTCTTATCATCAGATCCTCAACTATCAGGGTGTCAAAATTCTGAAATTTCAGTCCCAAGAAAAGAGATCATCTAGATTAGAGTTACCAGATTAGCTATATATGCACATTCAGCACCTGAGAAAACAGGATTCACAAGTAGTCTCCCTGGCGTTCACCTTTTACAAGCAAAAGAGGCCAGGGCGGAGGGCGGCGGGGGAAGCTGACTCAAATCATGTCAATTAAGATTCCCTACAGAAAAATGCTTCATCTTAGCTTGAGAGGCCCTGTTTTAGACAGATCATTCAAAGTCCTTTTCCCTTAATTTTTTATTCCCTTAATTTTTAATTTTTGCCTTTTCCCAACTTATTGGTTTCTATCTCTTCAGGGGCAGAGATAGCAGCAGAAGCACTGTCAATAACATCTACTAACTGTGCCTCTCACTTCAGAGACCCAGATACCAGGTCAGTCTATTTCCCTGTCACTAGCCTCTTCCAGAGCTACTGTGCAGTGGCTTTTAGTCTATCTCCTACAGAGGGCAGTTCTAAGGAAACAGGACAACCAAGGAGAATTGAATATAAATGGATGAAAGAACTTTCAAAGTAAGTGAGGGTTAATATTTTACTGAGTCTCTTTATGTTAGCTAACCAGGGCACTGTTGCCTCACTGAGTTGTAACCCAGATGCTGTTGAAACCAACAATATCGCACCTTTGTTTTCCACACTCTATGCCCCTCCTGACATATATTTTATTTGTGTTTCCCCCAAGAGCTTCATTTTATAGCTGTGGCAGAAAGGGCATTTACTTTGGGGAGCTGGGCAGGCTGGTGGGGTAAAAAAAAGGGCAGTTGAGGAAAAGGACAGAATAAATACCACAGAAACAGGTGGAGTTTTTTTTTTATGAGATTTGTTAAGATCATAGTCAGAGGCTCACATACAGAACCATTCAAGAGAGAGTTTCGAGGTCCAATTAACAAAGTGTGACATTCTGCAGAAAAGAAGTTAGACTTTTTATCTCAGCAGAGGATTTCTGGCATGCCAAGGACAGGAAACACTTGGAGATTCCATCTTTGACATGGATGTCAGCATTCTGATAACAGGCACTGTCAATGAGATGCCCTGACCAAACAGCAAACTGAATTGTGGGCATCTGAAGGTCTCACAGTACACAACAGAAAGGAGCTAATTTGGAGCAACTCATGACTGAGGGTTCTAACTCCCGTAATTAGATTATTAAAAGTAAATATGTAACCATATTTTGTGGTCACAGGCTAATGAAGTCTAGAATACTTATAACATATGCATTTGTTTCCCAATTTACACAACCAAAGCATCATTTGACATATCGATGTCATTTAGTAATATTGAAAGCTAATTTTTTATCTCATTGTGGGCTTCACATTAAAATCTTCATAATTTAATTAAAATTCCTGTCTTTCAAGGTGGCTGAATTCCAGAGTTTTCTAAGGCAATTTATGGTGAGGCCAAAATAATAAACATTGTAAGATTATTTCTGCAAAAGTTTCAACAAATGTCAAACTCAATTTGTGTGGCAAGGAGTAAAATCCAGAATCATCATCTAGGTATCAGAACATAAGCCTTCAAATGCCCAGTGAAGGGTCAGGAACAATAGCCAAGAGCAACAACTAGCAGAAGCAAATGAGCAGAGGAAACAGAACTTGAGAAGACTCAGCCAGTCCAATCTAACTCCAGAATACAGTAACTTATAACCAAGACAGTTGTTGAAAGTACCCTTTATCAGACACTTCTTGTGATAGCTTAAAGCTATTGCCTTTTATCTGAGGCTTTGTGTTTCCTAACCCTTTTGATTGAGAGATACATATACCCCATGCCTAGTTTAATAATATGGCCTACTACATAATACAATTTAAAAGCATGTGGAACCTGATTAACTGACCCAAAATTTGAACCCCAATAAGGAAATGTAACTAGTTAGTGATTATCAGCCCAAATCTTGAGTCTCCAAGACCCACTGGGTCTCCAGAGCCACTGTTGCTCTCTGAGAGGATGAAATTTACCACTTAACAACTCTAGAGGATAGGCCAGATTGCTATCTTAGTTTTGTGGGCATTAGGCTGTGTTCCAATCGGAAGCCAGTGGCTCCTGATTCCAGTAACTAGTGGCAGTTGCTGTCTATAAAAGACATAGGCCATTCTTTGGACAAAACCAAATGAATAATGAGACATGTACCAAATATCAAAGGTAAGAGCAGAGGATTAAGCCCAGAACAGAAAGCAGCTGGCACAACTGCTTTTGTAGACCCAGCTCTGCAAGGAGGGCTTCTCATTCCTGGGAGAGTTAATTGTCATCTGGAAATCACAAGTGACAAGCTGAAAAGAGAGGAGTGATTATACTATACCATTTTGCCTAGAATTAATCCTGACATTTTTTTAAAAGGTGGAGGGGGGAGGGGCACTTAGCTACTAAATGACATTTGTGGCTTTTTTAAGTGATCGAATAAATTATGACAGAGTGAAAACTAGGTAAACCAAATACACAATATTCTCAAAATATATTCAAACGGATTTGTAGAGATTAAAAATAAATTAAAAATAATTTAATTAAAAATAAATTAAAAATAAATACGGCCCTGCTACCCTGAACAAGCCGGATCCCATCTGATCTCAAAAGCTAAGCAGGGTCAGGCCTGGTTAATACTTGGATGGAAGACCACCTAGGACGACCAGGTGCTGTAGGCATAAAACATAAAAAAATAAGGGATTGTAAACTGACAAGATCTTTGCAATCTATAAAGTCAACCAAGGTTTGCCTCACCTAAAAAATAAAAATAAAAAGTAAAAATAAAGTCAAAAAATTATCTGGATTTATGGTAAAAGAAAAATTACACCAGACCAGTTAGACAGTCAAGGAAGACTTAAGTCAAGACTGTTGCATAGAGGAGAGAGATTATTACAATAGAGAAAAGAGATGAAACTCAATTCCAATGAAATAAAAGTCAGGAGGATTTTTAAAGGCTGGGGTGAACTAAAGGATATTAGTGGGGAGGTTGGTCAACGTGATTAGGTCATCCACTTTTGCTATTCAGTGCTTTTCAAAGTTAGGCTTCTACCCTCCCACAGAGACTGGAAGATGGAGCCCTATCTTTCTCTATAATTACATTTCAAAAGGATGAGAAAACATTTTGAGGTTGTAGAAGGTTTACATTTCAAAGATGCAGAGAAAGTATTTACAATGGCAAATTTTCTAAAGTAAATGCTCTAAGAAAAGGGAGTTCAGAGGTCTATTTTTAAGAAGAAAGTTGTCTAAAGTTAAGTCAAGCTAATGGGTACATTGTAGTCTTGGTCACTATTTTAGACCTTGGAATGCGCATGCTGAAAACTATTTGCATCTAGCTGAATAAAGATCCCCTCTTCTTCCCTGGTTCAACCCCATGATTTTATTTTGCAGGTCAATTGCTTCAATGAATGATTATTCTTAAGGCGAACAGCAATCACAGTAAAACCCTCTTTGCAAATGCTGTTTTCCACTTTCAACTTAAATCGGCCTTGTGGACTTGTTACTAACCAAACACACATTTGGTATTTAAACCAAAAGTATTATCCCATCCAGGTTAATTTTTCAAGAGAAGATCCCAAGTTTAATTGTCCACACATGACTACTGGAAAATCTTTTCTGCAAAGGAGACTATGTACAGGAAGCTTTGACTCAGTCTGCCTCCCAACTTAAAATTCTTAATAAATGCTTCACTTCCTTCATGTGTGTTCGTCACCTGTCACTCAGTGGGACTAGAGGGCAGGAATGAAATATTTCTGACAACTGTTCTAACAAAAACATAATGAAATTCTTCTGATGAATCCCATTTTAACAGGTCATGGCATCAGATTGACAGGTCCAGCAATTCATTTGATTACTGAAGCTTTGCAAGGGAAAATGAGGTCTGAGAAAAAACAGCTGATAAAAAAGCACAGCAAAGGTCGAACAAATCAGAGAAATGATCAGCCTAATGAGCCGCAAAATTATTTATTTGCTTGTAAAAAATAAATTAGCCATAGTTCATCATACATAAGCAATATCTGTCTTAGTTGATGGAACACACGATTGCTCAAAAAGAAAAAAGGAGGGTGGGGGTATCCGAGTGTGCAACATCTGGAAGGAATTATTGGATTTTTCACAATTTGAAAATCCTAGAGACATACCCAAAGCAAAAACAATTAGGAAACCCCTGTTGATTGAATCCAATATTTTGTCTGATGGGGCTTTCAGCTTGTTAAGGTGTTTACTACGTAAACAGAAAATAGAAGGACTGCATAGTTCATTTTGTTATTTGGCTTCCATTTGTTTATGCCCATCAGAATGTGCTGGAGCTTACCTTCCTATTTCATCCTTCTGCTTTCAGGATAGTCCACTTTGTGGATTAAACTTTGACAATGGTTATTAAAGATCTGCTTGTCTCTTTTGGATGGCTTTACTCTTACAGTATTTTTTGCTCATTTCTTGCCCTTGTTCTGTTTTTTATGTGCAGATAGATCAACAATGTTCTATACACAGGAAATTAATATTCCATGTCTCACATACTTCCCTTAGAACAAAAAAGTATGTGTTCCTATGCCTTTGTCTACTGATCGAATATGGTACAGATGTGAAATCCAGCTTTATAAAACTCCAGTGAAGAAAGTGGCTTTTCTTCAGTGTCATGCTTAGCCTATATTTCAGTTCAACAGCCTTTTGACAACTCAATTCAGCATTGTAATCAAGTGTCTTTTTCTCATATAATAACAAATTAATGTAATCTTCCAAAATAGTACAAGATGCATTTGTGAATAACCAAAAACATAGTAAGTATTGACACTATAGAAGCAAGGAGATCTTTGATGTACGTCACTAAAACAAAATCAGGTTGGGTGATGGATTGTTTTACTCTTTATTTTGAAATGATTATAATATAGGAGCTTATAAAATTAGAACATAAAGTTCTTTCACCTTTAACATAGTTTCCCCCAATAGTGAAAGCTGTAATACAATATCAAACCCAGGAAATTGACATTGGTAAAATATTGTTAACTAAACTACTAAATTATAGAATTTATTCCATGTTCACCATTTTTTACGTGCATATGCTTATATATGTATGTGTGTAGTTTGCAATTTTACCCCATGTATAGATTTGTGAAACCACCATCACAATGAAGATATGAATCATTTCCATCACCACAAAGGAACTCCGTTATGCAACCACTTTATCCCTGCCTTTTCCCTCTCCCATGACAACCACTAATTGTTCTCCACCTCTACAGTTTTATTGTTTCATGAAGGTTATATAAATGCAGTTACACAGTATATAACATTTGGAGATCTCTTTTGCTAAGGATAATACTTGTGAGAGCCATTCAGGTGTTGCATGTCAATAGGTTTATTCTTTTTATTGCTGAGTAGTATTCCATTGTATGGATGTTTCAGAGTTTAACCATTCAACCATTTAAAGACAATTGAATTGTTTCTAGCTTTTACTCTTACAATTAAAGCTACTATGAATACTCATTCATATGTTTATGTGTACACACGGGTTTTCATTTCTTTTTGATAAATGCCCAAGTACAATTGCTGGATCATATGGTAAGTGCATGTTTATATTTACAGGAAATTGTTATATTATTTTCTGGAATAATATAAGTCCAGTTTCTTCATGTTGTCACCAGCATTTAGAATTATTACTTTTTTTTTTACTTTAGCTATTCTAATAGGTATATAGTGATAACTCATTGTGGTGAGACTGGATTTTTATACATTATGATTCTATTAATAAATTACAGACTTCTACATTTTTCCCAGCATTCACCATTATAGATATACTTTGTATCCATAAGCCTTCAGTTTTCTCTCTCCTACTCAACCTCTCTTCCCTAGAGATACATAATTTAACTCAGGCTATCTGAAAAACTGCTTTTAATTTGTTCTTATATTTAATTTAAATGAATGAATTTTCAGGCTCTAACATAGGAAAGAGAATGTTTGAGGGAACAGTTTCCCTTAGGACAGTAGCATGGATTCTAGGTCCTATCACACAAGGGTTGTAATGTTCTTAGTAATAGTTTGGGACTGAGAAATAGAACTGATTATATTTGCCCAGATGAAGGACTTCTGAGGATATGGAATCCAGCAGTGGTAAAATCAAAACAGAGACAAAGATTTGATTCTTATGGGTCCTGAGTAACCCAAGAAATCAACCACCTGTTGTGCTATCAGAGGTACTTTTCTGACCACTGCCACTCCATAATTGATATTTTGGCTCACACCATAGGTCTTAAAGGAAAAGGCATCAGTACAATCTAAATATTTGTTTATAGTATCTTAACAATGTTTCACAATGGCATCAGTGAGGTTGCAGAACCAGTATTTTTGTGTTTTTATGGTATGATAGCATATTTAATGTCAGTAAAACATATTCACAATTATTAATATATATAAAAAGCATATATATTACAAAATATCAGCAGAATCAAATTTTGTGCAAAAGAAATACATAATAATGCATATGTACTCAAAATTTAAACATTTTCTGCTACAAACTCAATATCTGTAGTTAGAATATCTAATTTTATCTTGTTTTTATTTTTTTAATTTACTTTTAATTATAGTTGTCATACAATATTATATCATTTTTGGGTGTACAACCTTTATATACCTTACAAAGTAATCATCCCAACAAGTCTAGTACCCACCTGGAACCATAAATAGTTATCACAATATTATTGGCTTTATTCCCTATGCTGTACTTCACATCCCCATAACTAATTTTATAACTGGCAGTTTGTACATCTTAATCCCCTATTTCTTTTTTGCCCATCCCCTCACCCCTCCCATTTGGCAAGTTCTATGAGTTTGTTTCTGTTTTGTTTATTTTGTTTTAGATTCCACATGTAAGTGAAATCATATGGTATTGTCTTTCTCTGTCTGATTTATCTCATTTTACATAATACCGTCTAGGTCCACCCTAGTCACAAATGGCAAGATTTCATTCTTTTTTATGGCTGAGTAATATTCCATTGTATATTATATATGTACCACATCTTCTTTATCCATTTGCATATCGATGGACACCTAGATTGCTTCCATATCTTGGCTACTGTAAATAATGCTGCTATGAACATAGAGGTGCATTATATCTTTTCAAATTAGTGTTTTGGATTTCTTCAGATAAATATCCAAAAGTAGAATTGTTGGGTCATATGGTAGTCCTACTTTTAATATTTTGATAAACCCCCATACTGTTTTTCATAGTGGCTATATCAATTTACAATCTCACTAAGAATTCATGACAGTTCTACATCCTTGTCAACACTTGTTATTTATTGATTTCCTGATGATAGCCATTCTGACAAATGTGAGGTTATATCTCACATGCTGGTTTACATTTCCCTATTGGTTTTGATTTACATTTTTCTGATAATTAGTGATGTTGAGCATCTTTTTTTGTTTCGTCTATCTGTATTTTCCCTTTAGAGAAATGTCTATTCAGGTCTTCTGCCCATTTTATAATTGGATTGGTTTATTTTTTATGTCAAATGGTATGAATTCTTTATACATTTTACATATTAACCCCTTATCGTAGATATCATTGGTGAATATCATCTTCATTTGGCAAGTTGACTTGTTGTTTTGTTGATGGTTTCCTTTGTGGTACAAAAGCTTTTAAGTTTAATGTAGTTTTATTTATTTTTGCTTTTGTTGTCTTTGCCTTAGGAGACAAATTCAAAAAATATTGCTAAGACTGATATCAAATGTTTTATAACCTATGTTTTCTTCTAGGAGTTTCATGGTTTTAGATGTTGTATTTATGTCTTTAATCCATTTTGAGTTTATTTTTGCATATAGTTTAAGAAAATGGTCTAGTTTCATTTTTTTGCATGTATATGTCCAGTTTTCCTAGCACCATTTATTCATAGAGGAATTGACCGTATTTCTGGGAATCTCTATTCTGTTCCATTAGTCATGTGTCTGCTTTTATCCAGTACCATACTGTTTCAATTGCTACAGCTTTGTAGTATAGTTTGAAATCAGGAGGTATATCTCCAATTTTGTTCTTTTTCCTCAAGATGTTTTTGGCTCTTCAGGATCTTTTGTGATTCCATATAAATTTTAGGATTATTTGTTCTAGTTCTGTGAAAAAATTACATTGGTATTTTGATAGAGATTGCATTGAATCTGTAGCTTGATTCAGGTTGTGGACATTTTAATGATATTAATACTTCCAATCTATAAGCCTGGTATAGCCTTCATTTATTTGTGTCTTCTTCAATTTCTTTCATCAATGTCTCACAGTTTTCAGAGTTCTGGTCTTTACCGCTCTGGTTAAATTTATTCCTAGGTATTTTATTCTTTTTGATGCAATTGCATCAAATGGTATTTTCTTAATTTTTTTCTGATAGTTTGCTATTAGTATATAAAAATGCAACATATTTCAGAATATTAATTTCATATACTGCAATTTACTGAATTCATTTATTAGTTCTAATAGTTTTTTGTGGAATTTTTTGTGGAATTGTTCTATAGAGCAACTTTTAATTGTAAAAATAATTTAAAATACAGAAGAGCTGGTATCTATTTTAGACATTATATATAAATACTTTTATAATATCCAACACACTGTTCAAAGCTTCAGACAAATCCATACAGTAAAAATATTCTTTATAAACCCGTGCTGAAATTCCTTAAAATTTTATTGTTCAGGGAAAATTTTGGGGAGTAGAGGGAAATGTGAATGTGAGCTCATTCACAGCAGTTTTATGTCAGAGAAATAATAAATTTTGTTATGCTGCATTCCACTCTAGCAGAATTTTTTTTAAAAAAAGATTACCTCATGTACGTAAGGTAATAATGGTAGATAAAATTTCAAATTGAAAACACAAAAAGAAAAATTCACAGATTTGGAAAAACTTAACTGAATCAAAATATCTACACCTAAGAAAAACCTTTAGTCTGTGAATTAATATCTGGTTTTCTAAGAGTGGAACTTAAACTTGATTGGGAATATACCATTTGCTATATAACATACAACATTATCTCATTTGAAATTTGATACTCAAAATCAATCTAAATAGATTGGGAATAATTTTGTTATTTTTAAAATTGTGTGTGTGTGTGTGTGTGTGTGTGTGTGTGTGTGTGTGTGCTCATTACTAATCTCATAACCAACCTCAAGTCTCACTTGATAAATCGCATCTGGCAATTTGGAATTTGGTGAAGTTGCATCACCCTGTATCACAACATCATAAATAAGCAAAGGAAAATTTCAGAAGAACTTCAGGGACATAATGGTTAAAGAGAAAAAGAAGTGTGAGGCAGGTATAGTTGGGTAGGAGATACTTTTGAAGAATACACAAGAAAAAATGTGACTTCAAGGAAGATATGTTCTTTTCTCCAAAATTATAAAACATACTGATCCTAGGATGATAGACTCCAAAAGTGTCATACAATGCTATCATAACATCAGCTAATGTCAACTGTCTTGCTAATGTCAAAATACCACCAGGCCCAAGCTTTTAGATAGCATTTAATAGTCTTAAAGAGACAGAATTTAAAATTAGAGCTGTCTGCCTCATTTACATTTTAATATAATTTCTAAATAAGCACTTTTTGTACTTGTTCTAAGACATGTGGTTGCAATTATAAAAAATGATTCGTGAACTGACATTTTTCCCTAAAGTATTAATTTAAGAAAACTAATATTCAAGTTTTCATTCTGGGTTTTATAGCAAAAAGAAAATTTTCTTCAATAGCTTGGTTGAATTCTACTGTTCATGTGTCTATGGCAGCATGACACTATTTCCATAATTTTTCTTCAAGTAGTTGAGTTGACTAGAGGTTTGAGGATAAGGAATACATTTGTACAGATATTCGAGAGCCAAATGATTCACATTGTTCATTGACAGTGAACTTGAAAGATGTACAATATCACTAAGAACCTTCTTTGTACACATTGCATAATATCTCCTGATAACTCTGAGAACAGAGTACTCAGAATATCTATTTCTGGTTTGTTTGGAGTTTTGTGAAATGTGCAGAGGGATTCAATGTGATCATGTTCTCAGACATATTTAAGTGAAAATTCATGCTTCCCATTTCTGTATTGTTTGCTACTCTGAAATGATGAGTTTTTATATTGACTTAAAATTTTTTTCACTTTATTATCCTAAACCATAAGTGATACTTTAACCTTTCAAGTCAAAATTTTGAAAAACAAATATAAGAAACTTGTATTAAAAGATAGTGGATAATAAGGCGTGTAGGACAGCTTGCAGTTAATGGAATTTTTCACTTCACTCAGATATAATATTAAAATAGAGTGTTTAAAAATTTTTAAACTGTTATAATGTTGCCTTTATTAGAAAAGAAAAATTGAATTAGGATAGTATTTAAAGCATTCACAGAAGATCACTTTATTGAAAATATACATACCACTTTAGATATTGTTTTTTCAGCTGTCCTAGGCTATTGCTCAGCCAGCCTAATACATCTGAACTGTTTTCTAATTCCTGTGTAAAGGTGAAGGTATTGAGAACTTATCATGAATACTAAAGAAGAAATATATGCACTAGGGAAAATGCACCTGTGCATTCCTATTCTCTGTCTGAGTCTCTAACTGCCACCATTAATATTTTTTGTGTTTCTCACAGCTGTCAGAACGTGCTGGCTTCTGCTTTATTCTCAGAGCCTAAACACATCTTTTCAAGCTACATGGTTTGCATGTTAATGTTCAACGGAGGCATATTATTCACTCTAATTTTGATCGTATCAAAGGCAAGACAAGGATTTTAAATGCTACAACCATTCATACTAATTAGGGAAACTATTTAAAAGCCACCGTTAGCTTTCTCAAAGATTAAGACATAAATGAGAAATAGGCTTCACAATTAAAATTATATCAATAGCATAGAAAACTTTTAAATGTTCACATTTGTTTATGTTTTAAATCTAATTAGGTATTATTTTCAAATAATCAGACATCAGAGACTATATCATTTACCCAAGATATGATCATAAGGGCTTTAAACTAAATGCTACCTTAAAGATCACTTAGTACAACTTCCTGATTTAATGATCGAGAGAGGTTGGAAGAAGTTACAAGTTCTACTCAAAGTCACACAGGACTTTAAATCATGCTCTTCTGTCTGCCAGCCACACAACTAAGATCAAACAGAAAAAAATAAATAGATGTTTTTTTTTTAATTAGAGCACTAAAAGATCTTTAAGAATTGACTTGCTCTATGCAGAATCTCTATTTAAGTCACAATGTTCAACTTTTCTTCCTTACAAGCTTTCTACTCATGCTCTTCTATAAAAAGTAATCACATAACCTCTTCCAGATCCTATAGTAAGAATTTTTAAACTTACACCCTCAGAAGACCTGTAATCGATCAATGTACCACTTAAAATATCACGTTATCCTGGTGTGGCCTTTTGCCCCTTTGTCTGGAATATCAATAATCTCAATATTTACAGAGTCATGGCTTGCCACACCAAATACTTCTCAGAAGATGTCATCTTACTCACTTAAACAAACATATGAAATGTTAATTAGCTTACCATTATTTAAATCATTTGACCCACTTAGAGGCTTACAGTTTACCCACAGGCCATCTAGAGTACGCACTTGGATTTTCAAGTGCATAGACCTCTATGACCTTGAAACACAAACAGGTAAGGACATACTGAGTATGCTTGCTGATTTAATCATGTAGAATGGTGTCCATGTAAAAGAAAAGGCAACATATAAAGTAAAGCTGCTTTGAAAAGGATTCCTAAAAAATGTTCAAATTAATGATTTTATAGTTAGAATATGCTAAATCAATTGTTAATACGTTAGACTGAAAGTCTGTAAATTTTCTATAAGATATGAAAATTTTTCAAATAATCAGAAATCAGAGACTATACCATTTATACAAGATATGATCATAGAAGAAAATTAAATTAAATTAAAATTTAATTTAATTGGAACATTTTTTCAAGACAAATAGAGTGAGCCTCTCAGATTAAAGAGGTTATTAATTTCACATATCTTGTGCTAATCAGAAATTTGGAAAGGTCAGTAGAATATTGCCAAGCTGGTAGAAACCAAAAAAGATGCCCTATGTTAATAAAATTGGCAAATAAAAAGGTTTCAGGGATATGCCACTAATTCATTATATTGACCTACTTGGAATTATATATGAAAAACGCAAAGAGGAAGAGCGTACAATAAGTAAAATACATATTGGTAACTGGTCATCATACTCCTAAAACATATGAGAATTAATATATTTTGTGTTTGTCTTTTGTTCTGATTCCTATGAGAAATGAAAAAAAAGAAGTTTCACCTCCATTTTAAAAAAAACTTGGAGAAACAGAAGAGGTGTAATTTTCCAGTTTTAAGACTAAATCATATCTCAGATATCAAGCTTCTGAGAATTATAATAAAAATATCCATTAAACTTTCTGCATCACACATTCGCTCATAGGATTATTTTTTATAAGAAATACACAATAAAAATCAATAGTCTCCTCTGTTTTGACTGGGGAAAGAGGGCAATTAGCAGATATCTTCAATAGGAAAAGAACCATGGCCTATAAATTAAGGTGCTTTTGTACATTAATCTCTCCCTTTTTAATCATCCAACTAATCTTGTAAAGAATCTATCTCAGAGATATAAAAATGTCAAGTGACTTAATTACTGTATTATGTAAGTGAACACAAAGACAGATGGAAAAGGCTTCTGGCCTCAGTTCTATCACATACTTGGGAAATGGTCATAAGATATATATAAGCCTGTTTGCAAGATAGAGTAGCAAAGAATACACTTTCTTTAAATGAAATGTCCATTTAACAATATGGTATTTCCTTTAAGTATTCTGGAAATCAGTTAGCTTCAATCTATTTCATTGTACTGATTATTAAGATAAGGACAAAAGACTTGATAGAAATTGTTTAGCTTATAAAAATGTGTCCTCTTTCAAAAAAAATTGACTTGGATAAATTTCAGATTCTATAAATAAAGTTTTACAAAAACATTTTTTGCCGCATAATGGAGTTTGTTGTGTTATGCAGTTTATTTCATGTATTCCCAGGTGCATATCATTGGTTCTGCTTCATAGCACCCATATCCTCATGGCAAGCAATGAAGTCTGTTTCTCTTGTGACTGTCACTGTTGTTTTGACTGCCTTTAACCTCCTTGGCAACTTGAGAATTCTTTTGTCAGGATCTGCACCCATAAAGTGGCCATGGCGTGGCCTTTGTTGATAAACTGTTCTCACTTCACTGACAGATAGTTTCTGATGTCTTGAATATAGTGACAGTGATCCCACAGTGACAGCTAATGCTAGAAAAATTGTAATGTCCAATTTTAGCTACAGGATGTGGAAGAAGACACAGAAGACCTAGGTGAATTTAATTGAAAAATCATAGGGTACAAATGCAAAGTCCTTCTAAGAATGTTGAGAGTACCTGGTTATGTATATCCTTACCAAAATTAGGTATTATGCTATTTAAAACTTTTTTAATTAGATTAGTTAAAAATAGTAACTTGTTATAATTTATCTTTTTCTAATTTAATATTTTCATATCAATAATTTGTCATCTCTTTTACTTGTTCATCTCTTTACCTGTTTTTATATTGAGGACACTGTCTTTGTTTTAATGAACAGGAAGAGCACTTTATGTACAGAGTATCAATTCTAAATTTGAGAATATATTAAGGGATAAATGACTAATATCCCTTTGATCTAAAGCACCTGCAACAGGATAAAGAAAATGTTATTCATTAAAATTCTAGAAGAGTTAGTAGGAGAGTAGTATATGTTTCTGTAGTCTAGACATGAAGAAGGGGTTGCTTGGAAACTTGAATTTTTGGAAGTTTCAGGCATGGAACAGGCAAGAGAAAGATAATGAAAAGGTGTGGATATGTAATGTGATTGGAAGCAATCTAAATGTCTACCAATAGAAGATTGATTAAATAACTTATAATATAATCCACATAATGAGATGCTATGTAATTGTAGTAGGCAGCTTTTAAAATAATCTTCATGATATCCAATCCCTAGTATCTATGCCTTTGTATTATCTCCTTCCTTTGAGCATTGGTTGGACCTAGTGACTTACTTCTAACCAAAAAAAATATGAAATAGGATGTTACCTCTGAGATTGGGTTATAAAAAGACTCTGGCTTCTTTCTCAATCACCCCTTTTGTCTCCCACTTCCTCTGATAGAAGCCAACTGCTGTGAGCTGTCCTATGGAGAAGCCCACGTGGCAAGGAACTAAGACAGCTTCCAGACAACAACGTGTAAGAACTGAGTAATCAATCCAATGGCCTGCAAAGAGCACAATTCTGCCAAAAACATGTGTGCAAGCAAATCTTGCCACAGTCAAGCCTTGATATTTCTACAGGCCCAAACAACATAAATGTGTGTTGCTTTAAGTCACTAAATTTGTTGATAATTTGTTATGCAGCAACAGATAACTAATGCAGCGGCTATTACAAATGATAATGCAGATATGTGGTATGTGACGAGAGGGAAAGGGGAGAGGAGCATGGCTGTGGATGTATGTACATGTAGTCTGTCCTGTTTCTGTACACATATGTTAGTTCACGTGTGACTTTTTTTCTAGGTAAATAGAGCCAGAATAGGAGGGTTACACTTCTAATCATTATTAGGAAAGAAAATTTAAAACAGGAGTTTAAGAATGTAAAATGTACAAAAAGCTAATTATTCTGGCATGATTTGCAAGGTTTATAATAAGACTGCAAACAACCCAAATTTCATCAATATAAGGTTGATTAAATAAACTATGTTATACTCACCAATAAAGTACTATGCAGCTGTAAAAAGAACTGTGACAATTCACAGGATTTAGCTATTAAGTAAAATATAGCAAGGAGCTAAACAGTAAGACTTGTGTGAATAAAGAGGAACTATCAATATATACACATATTTGTCAATATTTTCAAAAAGAAACTACATAAGATATCAAAAAAAAACTAATTTAAAACAAAACAATCAAGTCAAATTTGTGGATTGTTCTTGAATTAGGATTTTAAGAAAGCAACTTCAAAAAGCCTTTTTAAATGGATAAATGACCTTGAATTTGATACTACATGATATTAAAAATTTTTGGTCAATTTTGTTAGGTGTGATAATGGCATCATGCTTATGGTTTTTTTGTCTTTATCTGATAGAATCATGTCCTGAATTATTAACAAGATAATGATATAATTTCAGGAATTTGCTTCAAAATATTTCAGAGGGGAGAAAAAGGGATGAGAGGTAGAGTTGAGGAGACAGATGGAAGAGGATTAGAAAAATAATAACTGTCAAAGTTAGTTTTTAATATATTTTATTATCTTCTTTACTTACAGATATGCCTGAAATTTTCTACAATAAAAAGTTGAAAACTAAATAAAACTTAAAAGAAGCCATCCCTTGGGCCTAAAGCAACATAGTATATGTTACTCTAGTCAGCTCAGGCTGCTATAAATACACTAGAGATGGGGAGACTTAAACAACAGAAATTTATTTTCTCACATCTCTGGAGGTTAGAAGTCTAAGATCAAGGAACCAGAATAATCATTTTCTGGTGAGGACGCTTTCTAGCTTATAGATGGCTACCTTCTCACTGTCTTCACATGGTAGAGAGAAAGCAAGCTCTCTGGTGCCTTATAAGGACACTAATCCCATCATGAGGGGCCTACCCTAATGACCTCATCTAAACCAAATTCTCTCCCAAAGACCCCATCTTCAAGTATCATCACATTAGGGGTTAGGGTTTCAATATATGAATTCACAATTTGGTCCATAGCACCTTTCTACTTAGAGAGGCACACTCCCTGACAGGTACAGCTCTCAGTTTATGGCCAGT
Source organism: Macroglossus sobrinus (assembly GCA_004027375.1). Classification (NCBI taxonomy): domain Eukaryota; kingdom Metazoa; phylum Chordata; class Mammalia; order Chiroptera; family Pteropodidae; genus Macroglossus; species Macroglossus sobrinus. The sequence continues at coordinate 60,258 of PVKZ01001192.1, forward strand.
TTCATGGCACCCACGCTTACCTTTACATAGCCCCATGAGCTCAGAGTACTGTTTCCACTGCATTGTGTGAGCTCTCGCTCAATACACTTCATGTCTAAGGGTTGATGGCATTGCTGCTCTGTCATTCTTGACTTTATTTTTAGATATAACTGACATGCCAGTCTGTAGTCATGCTGAATTGACTGTCTGGCAGTCCTACTTATCTCCTCAGGTACCAATGATTGTTTTTGCTAGGGCTGGTTATAAATTTACTTGGATTTTTGAATACTCTGCCCTAACCTTATTTTTTAGTTAAGCCCTGTCATTTTTATTGTGCGATTTTGCCAAATACAAGGTTTTTCAGAAACACACATTGCATTTTGCCAGAAATGCCTGTATATGAAAAAAAAGTATAGAAAAGAGCAAGTTATCAAAAAGTTTATACATAGCATGATTCAGTTTTTATTAAAACATACATAAATATGCATAAAAAATATTTTTGTACTTTTTTATGTTTCTAACTTTTCTACCTGTATTTTTTGTGGGTTTTTAAAGGAAATAAAAAGAGATTTTTTAAATTAAAAGGCAATTGCCAGCCAAAAATCTGAGCATTTAGACAACTAGAAAGGAACTCAAGGCTAAGCGGGAGGTGGAATAAATTCTAAAATCACATGTGGCTTAGAGACGTCTCAATATTCCATTCTGAGTGTGTCTGGAAGACCTTTCCTCTAACTCTACACCAGCACACCAGCAGAAGTTCATTTGTCTTTTGCCATGGTAAAAAGCACAATGGGCTAAGAGTAGAGGGTTGACTATTTCTGCCTTTTTTTTTTTTTGACAAAGGCTATTGAAAACCCAGAAATCTGATAAAGTTATCCAGATGACATCTTAAATTGAAAGAGAAAAAAAAAACTTTAATTTTATTTTTTTAAAAATCTTGTCCTGTGATAGTCACTTTAAATATATCATCTTCACAGTATTTCTCGACATATGTATAATTGTCTTCACTTTACAGGTAAAGAAACAGACTCAGAGAATTTAAGTAACTTGATGAGGTTATGAAACCAGTAAAAACAAAGCAGGAATTCCAATCTACTGCTGTCCTCAAGATATGTATTTCATAGAAGATCACACATATAGGTACTGATTAAATTATTTTATAAGCAACTTATTTTCTCATAATTGGACTATGTAAGAACTAATATAAACAAAACCACTTTAAAATGGAGCTGGAGCTGCCATCCCAGAGAAACTGCCTTGTATATCTTATGCCTCAAAACTTTGAAATGTTAAAACAAAGCAAAATAACTTTTTTTGCCTTTATCCTAAAGCAACATTGGGTCCCAAAGAACTGTTTGTAAGAATAACAAGAAATCAGATGTTATGACTACAGGATTGAAAATTATTTAGAATTAGCATCACCATGTTAGCTTATCTGCACCAACAGAAATGCCTTACTTCTATTGATATGTGATTGTTCCCCTTCTCTTTCTCATAAATATCCCTTGCCTTTGTCCCCAAATCAGAACATTATTTGGGTTTCTGCCTGAACCAGTGGTTCCTAAATAGCTATTCTTTTTTATCTCAAATAAATGCTTGTTGCCTATCACTTTGAAAGGCCTTTTATTTTTCAGTTAACAACTGTTTGTATGACTGAAAAATATCAGGTATGTTTTTTATATGAAATTAACCTTTCATATCTCATTTAGTTCTAATTCTGAAAATAACCATACATAAACATTTGCCTTGAGATACATGTTTAATTCTTGATTATTTTTGTGCCTGAAATTGGAGAAGCCCACTTGGTAAAAGGCCTACAGTAAACTACAGCCGAGGGGGTAAGTATTCCTTTTCCTCCTGACAGTATGCATTGCTGCACTGAATCCTGCTTCAAGCTCTTTGCAGGGGCCCTAAAACACAATATATACAGGCAGTAGGCTGTCTTCCAATCATTTTCTGTCATTTTCCATTCTTACTGGGCCCTAAATACAATTAGCATTTCTTTCTGACCATACAAATTATGCCATTAGTTTAATTATTACATTTTTACATTCAGTTTAAACGTTTTATTTCTAATATTTTACAGATTTCAATCAAGGTCTTATATATGGTGTTGCAAAGCTACCAAAATACCTGCTGTGCTTCCTAAATTCTTATTCTCATTAATGATAGCTATATCATTTTTCAAGCTAAGAATATGAGAGTTATACTCTAGTTATGCATGACTCCAAACCCAGGTACTAATACTAATAGAAACATTTCCAAAAACCAATTCTCGATATGTCTTTATGGCCACTCTGTTCATGCCCTCATCATGTCATTTGGGCTGCAAAAACAGTCTACTGGTGACCTCCTTACCAACAATCACTATATGCCCCAGTCTGTCCCCTTAATTGTCATTACTGTCATACTTATTAAAACTAAATCTGGTCATGTCACTGTGGTGCTTACAAACTCTCAGCCCACTAGCAAAGTCCAAAGCCTCTGGCTAGGTATACTAGACCCTTTGCAGTTAGCCTCAACTTTTTGCCAATCACCACTTCTCATTGTCCCTCCCCACTGAACATTCATTCCAAGAATTCTCCTTTCATATCAACTGTTCCCTCTCTGAAACACCCATCCCCTAATTCTATACCTTATAAAATGCCTTCAAGACCCATGTCAAATGTCATCTGTCCTCTTGAATTCCTTTGGCAGCATTTCTTCCTTCTCCAGACACCCACCACACTTTGTTCATACCTCTAGCATGGCCCTCAACCACAAAGGAAGTTCATGTCTCACATCTGTTTCTCCCATCAAACTAGAAGCTTCTTGAATGCAAAGACCATGTGTGAGTTGGAGTACTTAGGTTCCATGAGCCTTACTTAATCTAAAATATTGTTATATCTATAATACATTTCTTAAAGCATAGAATTATAGAAATAAGAGAGCTTTCTTTGTCCATCATTTCAAATGAAGAAAAACAAAGACCATTAAAATTTAATGTACAATGTTAATTCAAACTCAGTAAGGTTACTATTCATTTAAAATCAAGAAGAAACAGAATTCAAAAACCATTTCCCTTAGGATTAAAACAAATTATTGTATAATTATAGACCCCATTTTTAAAAAATGAAAGTATGTTCCCTCTTTGGGAATTATATTTCTTTCATTCCATTTACTATTTTTAAAGTATGTATGATAAGTCCCCTAAAGTCATTTTCAAAGTAGTTACAAGAATAAAAGAAATTTAAATTAAATACCTTAAAGTTTTTCCTTAGAAATTGAATCATCACCACCCATGATTTCCCAATGAATTTCCTGGGTTGCTATAATCTTTAGCTAAAAAATTAAATTCTATGATAGAAAACATTAAAGATTACTCTGCTTTAAAGTAATTCTAAATGAATTAATAATAATTTATATATATATATATGTATAAGCTCATTATTTACAACATTCTTCCCTGTTTTAGTTATCAAATGAGCTGTAAATATTATAAACTATTGATGTTTGCAAAATATAATTGTTTTAATTATTACATAATCAGCCTCATAAAATATTAAATTTTATCTATAAAACAATATACTATAACTTATAACATAATTATTATACAATCTCTAAATAAATGCTATGATCTTTATTATCCACACTGACCTATCCAGAATTACTCTGAACTACAAATTAAATCTGTGCTTAGATTTAGAACTTTTTCTGAGCAATGTCTTTCAACAGACAGAACCATGAGGATATTATACTCATTGTTCTTTGCTATAAAACTTAACATATCTTCTTAACTCTATTCTAAATTTATCAACTACCCTATATTGTAAAGAGTTTTTATTTACATGCTTTTCAAAATATCAAAATGCAAAATTCTGGAGGTAATTTTCCCAACACTGTTCCTCTGGATGATGCAGGCTGGTAAACTTCATTTCTATGAAAAACATGAACAGAAATTTTATCTATCTTTCAGGTATATTTTACTTTATCGTAGACTGCTGGTTACCTACTCAATATCTCTTCCCCCCTTATATCCCATTAATAGGATTCCAATTTTGTTGGCAGTACCCATGTGCTCCAGAAAAAAAAAAAAAAAAGCACCTATATTTCCCAACCTCCCTTGCAGATAGGAATGGTCATGAGACATAGAACAGGCCAATGGCATGGAAGTGAAAATTGTTGTTGGGGTTTCTGGAAAATTTCCAAAAAAGGGAACCTGACTCATTTTTATACTTTGCTCTTTCTCTTTCCTTTTTAAACTTTGAGAAAAGAACCAGAATAATTGTAGATGTCTCAGTCTTGACACCTGGAGCCATCAAGCCAAACACCAGCATCCAGACTTAATATTACATTTAGAAAAAAAAAAAAAGTCCCTATCTTGTTTAAGCCACAGTTATTTGAATTTTCTGTTTTATATGGCTGAAATAAACCCCTGAGAAATCTGTACTAACATAGTAATGTCAGTTACTAAAATCATCTTCATACCTATCTGCACAGAAGAATGGCACTGCTTTTCACACATGGATTTTGTTGTTTTAAGTTGTTAGACAAATCCAATTTTGTCTATATGTGAAAAATTTTAAGAGAGTGAGTACCAAAAGAAGAGCACAGTATATAGTAAAAAGACAAGACAATGAAAGAAAGGAAGGTCAGCATCCTCAAAGACAGATTCCTCCACAATAGAACACTGAAAAAGAATTAGGCAGAGTCCAACAGAGCTGTTTCTGAAAATAATGGCTGTGTTAAAAAAAAAAAAAACTAAGAAAGGAAAAGACTATGAACAGCATAGTCTTTGAAATATGCAGAATGTTATAAAAATAATCATTTGTTCTTTATATCTATTCTTTACATTGTGGCTTCATTATATTGTTTAAAATTCCCAGGACATCAGACATACTCTTAAATGCTAAACAATATATAAAAGATTTTAGATTCATTTTCTCATGCATTAACCATGTTTTAAGTGCCTATTACACACCAGATACTATTCTAAGCCCTGGAGATGTGACTGTAAACAAGACATTTAAAGCTTTTATTGATAAGGAGCTTACAGTTTGCGAGGGAGGGAGACAGATGCAAACAAGTTAAACAGTGGTAAGTACTAAAGAGAAAAAGAGGAGGGAAGGGGTGTGAGATGTCAGGAGTAGGTATGATTTTAGATGGGATAAAGGAAGAAGGCTCACTGAGAAGATAGCATTTAGTGAAGATAGCATTTAGTGAAGATCTAGAAGAGATGAGGGAAACGTTGATCTAGGGCTTTCCCTTTCTGTTCCAGAGAGGGAACAAGAGATGAGCAAAAGCAAAGGTTAGGAGGTTGGAGTGCTTACTTTTCATGTTCAGAGTATTGTTGGAGGCCAGTGGGAGGGGAGTAAGCACCAATTTTAGAATAACGTGACTGTGTCACACCTCTGGCACCACATCCATTTGCTTGGCATTCATCAATAACATAAAAAAACTTACGTTTGGCCTTCATAGTTACTAATGATATTTGGGTATTTTTCTCATACTTTATAAAATAATATAAAAAATAAAATTATTGATATAGAACAAGAAAATGTGATTTTAAATAACTGGTCAAAAGGAACTATATTTTCATATTGCTATCAATTTTTCAAAAGTTATGGCAAATATTTTCTGTACTTTGTAAATCTCAGGTTTTAAAAAATGTGCTGCACATATTAAATACTAGTTTCAACCCTTAGAAAATTTTTATCCTGTAATACAAGTAATTTTCTGTAAGATTATTGCTTGTGTGAAGAAAATTAAACATCTGTCTCCATTTGAGAGTATGTCTTCAAGAGTATCCCTTAAAAGTGTTATATATTTAGGGGTCAGAAATAGTAGATTGAGGTTTGTAATGCATACCAAATGGAAATTTTATTTTGATAGACTTTATATCATTCCAATTGCCCCACTGACATGTAGATATAAGAACACTAAAATCTGCTACATTAAAATTTTAAATTTATTGCTCTAAAATGAATGTATCTTGACTGCCTATATGCTTGGGGTGAATCATTTATCCTTTTATTCTCCCACGTAGAATTTGATTGCATTCAAGCTACCTAGTTGGAGAATTCAGCTACCTTTGGAAAAGCTGATATCAAAGAAGAATCTGTGAAGAGCTGTCCTACCTGAAGTGGGAGTCTGAATGTGGCCTGAGGTGGCTTTCATCACCTCTTCACAGCTAAAGAAGCAGGGAGAGGCTACCTGCCATCTCCTTCAGATACTTCTAGCATTTGTGATATGCCACCATAGAATATGAGCGAATAGATTTTAGCATGTTCATGCTTATTTTCAAAAAACTTTTGTGTTGCTTTGACTCATCTTCAATATTCATATCAATTAACACAATTAACCAATTAGATTTTAGAACTTTCATAGTATTAAAACTATTTAATTTAATCTACTTTATAGATCTACAAGTCACAGAATCCTAAATAAATAAATGACAATTGTCTCTTTCATAGATCTTTGTCTTAAAAAATATTTATAGCATACTCTTGTATAGTACTTGTAATAGCAGATACTGTTCCAAATACTCTAAAACTATCAATTTATTTGCCCCTCTACCAACTCTAAGAAGTAAGTGACATTATCATTGTACAGACAAGGAAACTAAGCAACATGGAGCTAATTAATTTGTCCAGCATCACACAACTGGTAAGCAGTAGTGCCAGGATTCAGACTCTACTTTAAACCATAATGTTATGCTGTTTAACCTAAGTTCTTAGTGCCATATTTTCTTCAGGTCAATTACGTCTACAAAATGTGAATCTGTTATCCTACAGATATGTAATTATGCATAAAGTAAGGCTCTACAAGTTGAAAAGTAGCCAAGGTAGTTAGCTAACTGATGATAGGTAATGTGAGCATATATCCATGAAAATACATCTAACAATACCAACCTGTAAACAACAATTAAATAAGCCAAGTGATAGAAATTCCATATGCTTTAGAAGAAAAACTCCTAAATCAAGGTTATTAGCAAGCAGTTCAAAATGAGAGTGAGATTTGAGATGTCATTGAAAATAAAAAATAGAATTTGAGAAAGAGGAGGCACAAAAAGCCAGCTTGAGCAAGGAGCAGGGGGAAAAAAAGCAAAGGATTATTAACAGCAAATACAACAACTGGATGGGAAGTGGATTCATCAGCACCAACTGATGAGCTAAGGATTTGTTCATTTATGTATGTATGCAATGTCTTCGGACATCTTGGAAAAAGTAGGTATCTATATCCAATAAGGGGTTAACATCCAAAATATATTAAAAACTCATACAATTATACAATTTAACACCAAAAAAAGTCAAAAAATCTTGCAATTTGCAACAAATGGATGGACCTAGAGGGTATTATGCTAAGTGAACTAAGTCAGACAAAGACGTATACTATTTATTTCAATTATAGTGCAATCTGAAAAACAAACAAATTAACAAAACAGAAATAAACTCATAAATACAGAGAACATTTTGATAGTTTCCAGATAGGAGGGGAGCTGAGAGAATGCCTGAAAAAGGGAAAAGAATTAAGATGTACAAACTACCAGTTATTAACATAATCACAGGGATATAAAGTACAGCATAGAGCATTGCAATAACTATATTCAGTGTCAGATGGGTACTAGGCTTATCAGGGTGATCATTTCATAAAGTGTATACATGTCTGATCACTATGTTGTACACTTGAAACTAATATAATATCGTTTGTCAAATGTAACAAAAATTTTTTAAATTCCTTTAAAAAAATAAGTATTTAATTTTACTATTACTTTTGCTTATGGATTTTTCTTTCACCCAGTTCTAATTTTCATAAGTCAGAGAAACTTCTGGCTCTCCTAAAAACTGAAACCCTTGGCTTTCAGATCATTTAATTACAGAATCAGAAAACTAGAGTCAGACCTGTGATTCAATCCAATCTTAACCCTTACTTGTTTGAGAATTACTTAAATTCCCTAAATCCTGGTGTCCTTCTCTGTACTATGGGAGAATAGCATCTCTCTTTCATTCGGTGTGCTGGTACAATTAAAATGAGAGGATGTCCATAATTCATTGAATATCAGTACTAGGGCTTGGCCGTAATAGGCTCTCAATAAGTATGTCTCCCACTCTCCTGTCTCTCTTCCCAGTGTGTGTACACATGCAAACCTTAAAGGAATTCTTAAGATCAACCAGTACATCCTTCTTGACTTAGAAATGGTGGTGGGGGGAGGCTTATAATATGAAATTATACACCTCAAACTACTTAAAGACAGAAAATTAATTCTCCCTTTTTTGTTTGATTTTAACTTCTAGCTTGCCAGAGAGGAGTTTTGCATTATCTTTCTATTGACAATGAGCACATTTGAAACAACCACTAGAGAAGGCACCTTTGCTCAAAGGTTGATCACACTCGAAGTACTCTGCTTGCTTAATCTTAGCTGGAGTGACTATTGACTTCCCAGCTCCCTGGTCTTCAGTTTATTTAGGATCCATTCCTCTCTCTAGAGCCCTCACAATCACAGTCCAGTTCTGCTCCTGCCAACCCTCTAACATGGCATGAGGTTGCTTCAGGGCATTTTTAAATTGAATCTACAAAGGAATAATAAAGTGGAAAATATAAGCAATATTTCAGATCACACTGACAAAGAAATCCATCACCAATTTTTAAAAAAAATGGCTCCACCATAGTTAGGATTTCAAGTATCATTGACCAGATGAATGAGAAATATAAAAACAAGTAGCTAATCCCCTGAAACCATAATCTCACATTTACACCACTATGCAAAAGATCAGCTCTAGGAAAGAGAAATCATAAAATACCTTGAAGATTATATCCTTAACATATGCTTTCATATGTTTCTTTCTATAAAGCTGACAATATGTCTAATAAAAATGCTTTCACTTAATGCTAAAGCGAAAAGATTTCTGGAGACCATTTATTACATGTATGTTGTTGTCTGAGCAAAAGCAGACCTAAATGAACTCATTAATCAAGTAAATTCAAGTTTCCTTACTTGTTTATTCTGACTCCTAGTCAAGTCTTTTCTCTTTTTTATTTATTTATTTTTAATTAATTAATTTTTTTGTTGACATTGATTAACAAAATCCAGGAAGTTTAAGGTGTACAATGTAATGATAAAGCATATATATATTGCATTTTGTTTTCCTTTCCATAGTTAGATTTGTAAAAGGGGTTAAATATGTGGTGACAGAAAGTCTTTTCTCTTACCCATACTTTACCTAGTCCTTCTCCTCCATGCTCATTCTTTGTTTTATTCCCCAATCCAGCCCTGCCTCTTTCCCATCTAAGCAGTTCTTTCCTGGCTCACATGAATCCTGGAGTAGTAAATTCTATCTACCCAGATTTGGTAGCAATCACCATCATATTCAGGTCAGCCTACAAAGTGATCAACCTTCTATCTCCCAATCTATAATTCTCTCTCAGTTAAATCATTTTGTTTCTTAGTCTACTTCCTTGAGGACAATTACAGCTTTCTTTATGGTTCTTAACTCCCTTTAATTGCAATAGATGCAAAAAAATTTTTTAATGGCTACCTTGCATTTATGGAGTCTGTTCTGTGTAGCATTTTGTTCAGTTTTTCATATGCATCACTGCACTTAACTCTTATAACAACTCTATGAAATGAGTACTATTATGCCTATTTTATAGATTAAGAAATTTAGAAGTAAGGTAGTTAAACTCCTGTCAGATCTCACAGCTAAGAAGAAGCAGAACTATCTGACTCCTCAGCTCTGTGTGTGATACCACTTAATTAAAGTGCGTAGGTGGACACAGACAAAAGGGACTCAAAGCATATGCTGGAGGAAACCAGCACCTCCAAACTATTTCCTCCTCTTTCATATTTTCTACAAAATGGGTTTGGTAGACCTTAACATTCTTATTTTTCTCAACTTTCAGCTTTTCTCAGAGCTTTCTGTGCCCTTTATAGCCCATTAACTACTCAGCTCACAAATCGGGGTCCCATGGTCTGGACATATCCATCTATCAGATAGTATTTTTATTCAGCATGGATATTAACACATTTAAAGTCCATATCTACACTTACAATGACTCCTATTTTTTGCTCATGGATTGTAATATCCATATATGAGAAGAAGGAGTTTGCCACAAAATAACACTAGATTGTCAGTCTGCATCATTTGAATGCACAATTTGTTCATAGGCAAAAACTTGTTAGCAATCTAAGTTCATTTAGTTTTATTAGTTATTCCTTTAAATTAAAAAGTTAGGGATAATTACATTTTGATAATTCCTAAGCCACTTCTGACAGACTAAGCCTAGTACACATCTGAAAATGACACATATAATAACTGCTTATAAGACAACACTGGGGATTAAAACTATAAGCTTGCATTTTAATTTTCAAATACATAAAAAGAACCAAAAAATAATGCAGATGTTCTTTGTTACACAGAAATTGCTCATGTAGAATTGTGGAGATTACAGAATTAAAACCAAAGGAAAGGCCTCAATACCCAAAAATTCAAATGAAAAATGAAAGTAAAATAGATTTGAATTTTGCTTTTTGTGCACTATTATATCCATAAGTAAAACATGACTATTCCTCATTAGGTTATATGCCTTTGAAAAATGAGGTTGATTGGAAAATAAAATGTAATACTTGGAATATCAATAGCTACCAGTGTAAAGATGATACAAGTCGGTAAATATGTCAACCAATATCCTTTCAATTCCAACTATGTGAAAAGTATTTTAATATAAATAATGGGGTGGGGTTTTTTTCTATACAAGTGTAGTCTCATGGCTTATTGTCAATGAGACACTGGTTTCAGTCACATTTCTATAACAGTGGCATCTATCCATGCCCTCTTGTGAATACTGGCATATCAATGGGATCAGAAGCCACAATGAGACATGAGTCCATAACTATGAGGAAAAGCCTTCTTAGTACAAAGCTGACCTGAATGGACTATGATTTTGGCTTTGACACAGTCCTACTATAGCTAACTAAGCTGGGTTATGGTAAAAACAATAGCTCTTTACACACATACAATTTTACTCTGGTATGATATTATACAAGACACCTGATCAAAAAACGCAAAACATCTTTTACAATAAAATCTTCCCATTTCACTTTTGTGCTCATAAAACCCAAACCACTTCATTCCCATTGTCTCATTCTATATCTCTAACTATCCCTTCTATACATTCCACTTCAGAAAAAAGTACCCAAACCTCCTCATCCATCCATCTTACATCACTGGCCCAACCTGGGCAGAGCTTAGAAGACCCACTCCTCCCCACTTCTTCCAAAGCCCATCAGAAGATCTCTTTTTATCATTAACCCAGCTCTTTAAAACCTACCATTTATACTATTGAACATAGAAGATCAATCACATGCATTTGTCTTCTCCCTAAATCATAACCCCACCAAAATGAAAAGAATAAAAAATTAAATAAAACAAAGGCAAGGAGAGAAAAAGACCAGGTGGAATGTAGAAAATAGGGAACATAATTAAAATCTGTATATGAAGGGTTTAGAATCTTCCTAGGCACTCTCCTGCGCTGCAAGCAGCCATGTTTCTAACCACACCCACATCTCACCCACATCCCACTCACCAAAGGAGTCCAGAGGTTAATTCTCTATAGAATAAATCTGAGAGGCATCAGACTACGGGATAGAGGCGAGAAGGGGAGTTAAGCAAAATGGAAACAAAAGCGTTCGTCCTGGGACCACCTAATCTTTTACCTAATACTGTTTCCAGAATGCTGGCCGTCAGGTGGCTTGTGGCTCCTGGTGAGAAACTGGAGTTTTCTTTCACAAAACTAAGCAGTTCCAGAGAAAGGACCTATAAATGTTGACATTTGAAAGCGGCCCACCATCTATGACCTTCACTAAAAATTCTACTCACTTCCCAATTGCCCTCAAATGGTACCCACAGTAGGTAAGTCTGGGTCTCACAGAGAGAAAGCTTCCAATGCTCTACTTGGAAACATAAATGGACATGTGAAGATGATCAGAAAATTGAAGAAAATCTCCAACATGAAAGAGAAGAGAGAAAAAAATAAATTTAAAAAAAGAAGGAAGAGAGAGAAGAGAAAACAGTAGCCTAGAAGAAACAATGAAGAATACAAAACAAATAATACTCTGTAAGTAATATCTTAAAAGAGATAAGTAAAGATAGAACTTTTTAAATCAAAAGTAATATGCCAAATTTTTTAAACAAAAGGTAAAATAAGAGAAAAGAAAGAGCCCTTAGAAGTAAAAACATGATAGTAGAAATTTGAATTTTTTAAATGGCCTGACAGATAATGCTAAAGAATTCTCCTAAAAAGTAGAAAAGAAAGAGATAGAAACTAGGCAAGAAAGAAAGAGAGAAAGAAAAAAGAGAAAAAGGGAAAAAGAAAGAAAGAAAGAAAGAAAGAAAGAAAGAAAGAAAGAAAGAAAGAAAGAAAGAAAGAAAGAGAGAGAGAGATAGAGAGAAAGAAATAAAGAAAGAAAGAAGAGAGAGAGAGAGAGAAAGAAAAACAAAAAATTATTTCAGGATATTCATTATCTGACTAATGGTAGCTCTTGAAATAGAGAAAAGAGAAGGAACTAATTAAATAAATAATTCAAGAAAAATTCCCAGAACTGAAGGATACATCCCAGATTAAAAAGGCAGACCAAGGCCCAATGTTATGAATACACACACACACACACACACACACACACACACACACACACTCACTCAAAGATTCCTCATTGTGAAATTTTGAACACTGATGAGAAAGATCATAAAAGGATCCAGAGAGTAAATATATATTTTTTTAATTTACATATATACACACAATGTACAAGGTACAGGAAACAGAATGGCAAGTCTCAATAGCAATGCTGGAATGTAGAATATAAGGAATCAATGTTTTCACTATTTTGAGAGATACGTTTTTAATAAATAGTGCTATAATAAACAGAACTATTAACTAAATATAAAGATGAGATAAAAAATATGTTCAGACATGCAAAAACATAAAAATTTAGTTCTCAAACATTCTTTCTTAAGGAACTACTAAAAATTTCTATTTATAAAATAAAACAAAAACAATAAAGGAAAACATGGAATTTAGAAACATAGTCCATCATCAGAATGGCAGTAACAGAAGTAATTTCCAATCTACAATTCAGGAATTCTAATTTAAAAAGAGAAAAATACAAAGTATAACATGATTCATTCAAAAAATAAATAAAAAGCAATCTTTTAACCAAATTGGAGAAGTAAAATTAATGTACCTACTTCTAACACTATATTTCCTCAGTTAGCATGTTTGAACCAGGAAATATTGATAGCTTATTGTTTTCTCAAATTATTTAAACCTTTTATTTTTCCTGCATATATTTTTCTGGCTTCCAAAATTGGTGAGCCCAGGAATTATAATTTATTCTGCATTGTAATTCCAAAGTCCTCAACATATGGTAAGTGTTCAGTAAATAACTATGTAACTTATATAATATAGAGTGTATAATAATTAAAGTGCTATTAATTCTTGCGAGTTGTTACTTCAAGTGTGAAGCTTGTTAACAGTGCTACAGAAGAAACTTGCAAGAAACTGCATAATGAAGACCCAGCAGGAGTAAACTAATCAAGTGAGGCACCAGTATTTTGAAGAACATGTTAAAAGAAAGCAGACTCCCCCTAAATATAATGTGATAAAGGCTCATTGCTGAAAGGCTATACTTTGAACAAATACTAAGCAAACACTATAACATGTCTGTGATTCTGATTAAGGTTTTCACATAGGAAGTTGACAATCCAGAACTGATGGCACAAGAAATGTAGGATTATACCCTGGGACAAATGAAAGACGAAAGAAAGTTAAGAAAGGAGGTAGTGAGGGTGTTTGGGAGAGAGAATTGAAAGAAAAATTGATAAGAGATGAAGGGAAGGGGAGAAAGAGAAATCCAAAAACAGAATATTCAGAACTATTCTCTTAAAGGCACTAAATAAAGGTTATCATTGATACTCTCACAGAAATTATTATCAGAATTCACTATTTCTGTCATTTACTTAACAAATATATATTGTGTTTCCAGTGTCAGGTACTGTGCTAAGAATTAAGTATTCAACAATGAACCTTATACCATAACAACTCTTCATTAAGCTTAAGATTTTTGTGTAGATAGATATATGTATACCTAATAAAATGCATATTTTTATCATGTTACAATTTTTATAATTTTCAACATATCCTTTTATGTTTCCATTAAAATTTAGAATAAAGAAACCATTCCAGGCCCTAAGTGTGTTGGTCTTAACTAACTTTACTCAGGACTTGAGTGGAAAGAGGATGCTGAGTGTATAAAGCCATATAAGCAGCACTCTATTGAATCATGTTTTACTGAGATTTATTTTTTTCTAAGTACACTACATATTACAGTTGCTGGTTTGCTTTTATTAATGCTAAAAGGGACATCTGGAAACTAGGGATTAAAAATTTTCAGCTCCACATGAGCTCAGGGTTATAGCCCCAGACCTTACACAAGTAACTGTAATCAATTTTGCCAAGCTGCTCATTAATAGAATCTGTGAGATCAAGACTGGTGTGTCAAGGGTCTCTTATACTAGGATATGTTTTAAAAGCTATAGTCTTTTGGAATTCTGTTTTTCTCTGTAGCCCAATAAGCCGCTGGGATATACTGAAGCAGGATTTCAATAAAGACTATATTCACGTTTTACATGCAGAATTGGAACCAGACAGAGAAGACCCGAAATTCAGTCATAAGCAAGAGTTCAGGTGAGTTATTTTCTGCCTTTCTCCCACACACAGAATAGAAACTATCACTCAAAATTGATCCCACTGGGACCTGAGACAAAACATTTTCTAGGATGAATGCACTGCACTAATTGCTCTCCTCTGTCCATTGGTTCCTCATTCTTTCCTGGCTTTCCTTTCTCCTTACCTTTGCCCCTTGGTAATCTCTCATGGGAGGAAATTTGTTTCCTTTTTCCCTCACAAAATCCAAAGGAAATACTCATAAGAAAGGGGTTGTCTGAAATAAGAACTAAGAGGACAAAGGGCACATACAGGAAAAGAATCCCTTAAAAACGACTTCACTATTTGGATTTGTTTTCAGTCACAACTTGTGCAATTGAATCCTTGAGACCAGAAAAAGAAGCACCCCATTTCTTTTATAGAAGTCCAACAAGGTCATTCATCTCTTTGCCTCTTCCTCTCTCTTCTTAAGCCACCTAATAAAGAAGTAAACTCCCCTCTCCTCTATTTTTTTTCATTGTATGTGTCAAAGCCTTGGATGCACATTTTGTTATTCTAGAGTCCTTGTGAACAAAAATATATGAGATGTGAGGGGCATGTTAAAAAGCCATTTATAGCTTACACAACAGAGTTTTAAAAAGCCCAGGGTCAGCACAGCAGTGTCTATTTCACCTAAAGCCAAATTTTTCAGCTAAGAGAAAAAAAGAAATAGTGTTTTGAGCTTTATTTACCACATACCAATAATTCAAAGAAAAAAATAGCAGAGACTAAATGCACTGACTATTACTGACTCTTCCATGAAGGGGAGAAAAAAAGGGGAGACTTTGAATGTGTAAAATTAAAAAAAAATTTTAAATTACAGTACTTTGAGATTGTTATTTGACAATGTTTTCGTGTCCTGGCTTTAATTTAGAAAAATCTCTGGAGCCAGAATTTCCCTTTTCTAAAACAGTATAAACATCTTTATCATAAAAAACTTGGTTTCTAGATATCTTCATGATGATGGTGATGGTTACAAGAATTTACTTTCAAAGGCTTTTATTTTTGCCAAAAGACAACAGAATGAGAAAATAGTACTTGGTTGACTAACTTGAATTCTAATACTATAGTAGTTTGCCTACATAATTTTGTCATTATCCACTTTTAAGCTATTGAAACTGCAGTTTAAGTGCTTAATGACATTCTCTTACCTTCCATTAATCCTCGTCTAAAAGGAATCAGGTTACTGATTACCTTTGCACAAACTACTAACGCAAGAGGCACCCAATTGTAAAAATTTCCATGAAGCCTCTCAAGAGTCACATTCAGATATAAGTGGCTAAATAAGGAGTGTGCCATATAGGATTTGGGTAGGAAAGAGCACATAAATGGAATAACTTCTTTGTAAAAGGAAGTGAAGCTGCTTTCATAGGTGGTAGAGATGGCTGCCAGTCAGTCACCTCTTACTAACCTAACTCACTGATCCTTTCTTTCTCTCCTACCTACCAATTGATCGGCTCTCCTCCTTCACTCAAATCCTTTCTTCTTTCCTCAGTTAACTCCTCTTCAAAGGAAGTTGAGGTCAGAACAATATAGAAAACATACACATATGAAAAATTACCAACACTTTAGTTGACTTCTTTAACTTCCACTCCCCACTCATTTTAAAGAAAATTCTCCCTCCCTACTTCCCAAGAACAAAGTAGTTGCTTTGCTAAATTAACCTCAAAAGAACTTCTTGGGTGTGCTTGTGATCACAGTGGCCATTAGGCTTGGTGATGCAGTCGCCCTAGGTTGCAACCCTGAACCAAGTCCAGTGCGTGGTGCGATTCCAGGTTCACCTCCAATCAGGAGATCTGACAACAGTCACCAGCACTGGAGAGTAAGGGATGGCTTAAAGACTCAAGTCAGTCTATCGGCTTGAACCCCAGCTCTGCCAAGTATGAGCTACTTCAACATGAGCAAGTACCCACCTGTAAAATGGGATTAGTGATGATAATTATATTACCAATATTCAGAGTGTTGTTATTAGGCTTAAATAACCAAATATTCAAAGTGCTTAGAATAGTGCCTGGCTCTTAGGCTATGTTAAATGACTTGTCAAAATAAAATTAGGTTTGTTAAAATAAATTTTAAAATTTAAATCATAATCTATGTATCACCTCCACTTGTGATTAAAATATAATCAGTCACCTTTGTTACCTTACGTTTTTGAATTTTGCATTCCTGGCATGAGAGTCCTTTGGCCCCCATTTTTCTACTTTATACAACATAAAATAAAATTCAAAATTGTATGTTTTAGATAAGCATCTTGTCTCTTTTTTCCCCACTAAACACTGCTGTACCTAGCAAAAGAGCTGGATTATTCCAAAAACTGACTTTCTTAATAACATACTCTCCCATTCTAAATGACATAGGGAAACCTATATAGTCTAGGTTATTTCCCTATGATTCTTTCATTTGCAGGCTATGCTTCCAAGCATAAACACAACTAAGTAGAAAAAATGACTTCAGTTACTAAACCTCATACACCAGTACAAAAAAGATGCAGCTAAAGGTGCCATTTTCCATCAAAATAGCTACCTTACATGTATTTCATTGTGATATTTCCAATTTTGGATGGTGCTTTAATGGAAGAAAATGGAAGGTTAGGCCAGTGTGAGCAGTACTGTATTACAGGCAGCAGTCATGACTCAGTGTAATTTGATTTAACCAGGTTCAATATTAGCTACACAATGCATTACATCATGAACTTCAAATTTTTCTCTGCAGTAAAATTCTTTTGAATCCTGATTTCCAGCAGGAATACTCACATCACTTGTTGTAATTCTTAATTAGAGTAGTGTGGACCAAAACATGCCAATGGCCAAAATCTTATACATGTTTAAAAGAAAGTTAGAACTTCCAGTCAAGATGGCAGAGTAGGTTAGTGCTGTGCTTTCCTCCTCTCACAATCACTTCAAAATTACAACTAAATTACAGAACAGCCATCATTGGGAGTCACCTGAAGTCTAGCTGAGCAGAAGTCCTACTACTGGGTACATATGGAAGAGGCCACTTCGATCTAGTAAGAGGAGCCAAGACACAAAATGGACTGATCCCACACCTACATGTGGTGGTTAAAAATCAGGAGGGACATCTTGACTGTGGAGATCTTCTTGAGGAGCAAGGGGGCCTAGTCCCACACCAGGCTCCATGGCCCAGGGGTCCAGTGCCAAAAAGAGAAGTCCCCACAGCTTCTGTCTGTAAAAAGCAGTGGACATTGTAGCTGAGTAAGACAGAGGGTGGCTGGACTCACAGACATTACTCTTAAGGGATGGACACACAGATTTACATGGTGACAGACTCACTCTCCCTGAGCTTCAGTTGCTCAAAAAGTGCCAGGAACATACAGGGAGGAACTGGGTTGTCTGGCTTCAGGGAAAGGGCTGAAGGAGCAGCTTTCTTCCAGATGTAAGTACTGGTAGAAACCAATGATCCTTTGGTGAGCCCTCCCAGCATGCAGATGTCAGTGGCCACCATATCTGAATCTCTATCAACCTGGCTAACAGTGGTCACCCTACCCTAATAATTCTCTGAGATTCCACTGCTCTTAACTTGTGGCCTCACCCAAGCCACCTCCAGTGGCTTTTCCATACAAATGGCCTGTCTTGGCTCATACTGGGGAATTACCTAAAATCTCTCAAAGGTTCACAAAACCTAAACAAGCAGTATCTGGCCTCAGTATACTCTGTACCTCTTGCTGAGCGGTACCAAGCTCAGCACTAGCAGAAGCTGCCTCAGTTCATGGCCTGGCCTTTTAAGGCACCTCTAAGCTCAGCATAGGTTATGCCCACCTGCAGATTGATTGGTGACTCTTGTCAGGTGACCCTGGGTAGGGCACAGGCTGCAGCAACCTGGCCTGTGGTTGGTCACCTCCCAGGAGGCAACAGGGAGAAGGGGAATGCCTGGTGATAGGCTCCAGACTGAGCCAAAGCACAACTTGGAGCTGCATCCAAGAATGACACACCAAAGAACAGACTGGGCAGGCACCAGAGCCCCGCTAAAGTGAGTCCTGCTCTGTAGGGTCAGCCCCTCACTGGTCAGTCCTCACAACCAATCAGCCTGAGGATCAATCTTTCCACTGAAATACAAACAGAAATCAAGTCCTAACTACAACAGGAGGGCACACACAACCCATACAAGGAACAAGCTTGGAGCAGCCAGTTCAGGTAACCAAGGAAGAGTGTGTCATTGGGCCCCACAAGACACCTACTATATATGGCCACTCTGCTAAAACCAAGAGACATAGAAGCCCTACCTAATACATAGAAACAAAGCAGAGAAGCAGCCAAAATGAGGAAACAAAGAAATATTTGCCAAATGAAAGAATAGAAAAAAACTCCAGAAAAAGAACTCAACAAGATAGAGACAAGCAACCTACCAGATGCAGAGTTCAAACACTGGTTATAAGGATGCTCCATGAACTTAGGGGAAGAGTAGATGAAGTCAGTGATAACTCTAACAAAGATATAGAAAACATAAAAAATAGAAATAGAAATCATAAAAAATCAGAAATGAAGAATTGAACAACTGAAATGAAGAATCAAGAGGGAATCAACAGTAGATTAGATGAAGCCGAGAATCAAATCACTAATTTAGAAAATAAAGTAGCAGAATACACCCAATCTGAAGGGCAAAAAGAAAAAAAAATTCAAAAAATGAAGGTAGTTTAAGGGGCCTCAGGGACAGTATCAAGTATACTAACATTCACATCATAGTGTTACTAGAAGGAGAAAAGAGAGACCAAGGAATTAAAAACCTATTTCAAGAAATAATGATGAAAAACTTTCCTAAGCTGCTGAAGGAAATAGACATACATGCCCAGGAAGCACAGAGTCTCAAACAAGAGGAACCTAAAGAGGCCCACACTGAGACGAAGCATACTTAAAATGCCAAAGATTAAAGACAAAGAGAGATTCTTAAAAGGCAGCAAGGAGAAAGCAGTTAGTCATCTACAAAAGAGATTCCCATAAGACTGTCAGCTGATTTCTCAACAAAACTTTTCAGGCGAGACAGGATTGGCAGGAAATATTCAAAATGGTGAAAAGCAAAGATCTACAACCAAAAGGACCATTTGCTGAGTAGCAAAGCTATCATTTAGAATTGAAGGACAAAAAAATAGCTTTCCAGACAAGAAAAAGCTAAAGGAGTTCAACATTAAAACCACTATTACAAGAAATGTTAGAAAGACTTCTTTAAGAAGAAAAAAAGAAGGAGGAGAAAGAGGAGGAGGAGAGGAAGAAGAAATATAAATAATAAAATAATACCAACTACATACCTAGCAACAATTACTTTAAATATAAATAGATAAAATGTTCTAATCAAAAGATAGAATAGATAAGAAAACAAGACCCTTACGTAAGGTGCCACAAGAGATTCACTTCAGATTGTTACACACACACACAGACTGAAAGAAAAGGGATAGAAAGAAATATTTTCTGAAAATGGAAATGGAAAAAAAAAAGCTAGGATAGCAATACTTACAGCAGACAAAATGGACTTTAAAACAAAGACTATAACAAGAAACAAAGAAGGACCAAGTAATCCCACTTCTGGGCATTTATCTGAAGAAACCCAAAACACTACTTCAAATGGACATGTAAATTTATATGCTCATTGCAGCATTATTTACAATAGCCAATACATGGAGGCAGCCTGAGTGTCCATCAGGGTGGGTGGATAAAGAAGAGGTGGTACATTTATACAATGGAATATTACTCAGCAATAAAAAGAATGAAATCTTGCCATCAGCAACAACATAGATGGACCTAGAAGATATTGTACTGAAAGGAGTAATTCAGGCAGAGAAAACAAATGTTATATAATTTCACTTACATGTGGAATCTAAAGCACAAAATAAAGGAACAAACAAAATGAAAACAAACTCATAGATACAAAGAACATTTTGATGGTTGCCAAATAGGAGGAAGGTTGGGGAGTTGGTGAAAAAGGGAATGGGATTAAGAAGTATGAATTGGTAGTTACAAAACTGTCATAGGGGTGTAAAGTATAGCATAAGGAATATAGTCAATAATATTATAGTAACTATGTGTGGTGTCAGATGGGTATTAGATCTATCAGGTTGATCACTTCATAAGTTATATAAATGTCTATTCACCATGTTGTACACCTAAAACTAGTATAATATTATATACCAATTGTAATTGAAAAATAAATTGTTTTAAAAAAAAGAACAAAATATGGAGGCAAAAAAAAAGAAGAAAGTCAGTCCAGTGACCTTGCTCAGTAAGGAAGCATAGAGTAAAAACTTAAGGAAAAAAATGTGGATTATTTACTAATATGAAAAATAAGAAAAACTACTGGAAACAAGGCATTTAAAGTTTTCAACACAATATGTTTAGAGACAGAGTTTCAAACCTTAGGAGACTAATCAATTTAGCAGCAGTTGTCATCAACAGCTGTAAGTTTGAGACCAGAGATCAAAGGTCTGCCACAACAAGACTTACCATTTATTAAGTCATGATTCTGTCCATCCTCTGCTCCTGTTCAAGCCATGATTAAGGAGGTGATATCCACCTAAAGCCCTGACACTGGTATAGACGCTTCACAAAATTCAGCATGTTAAAGACACATATTGATTGATTTCATTGCAATTTAGAAGAATAATTCATGGTAAATCTTTTATTTTACAAAACAAGGAAGCTATTTTAAAGGCAGATACATATGTTGTGAAGAAATAGCTAAGTAAAATCTCCAAAGGAAAAATTTGAGACCATGTTTGAATGATTTAATTGAGAATTCACTATATAATTAGAATTTTGTAATTTCAATAATGTTTAACATTCTTAAAATAAATCAGGATCCTTGTACTGTGCTACCTCACATTAAAAAAAGAAACAACAAATCTGGAAAGATCAATCTGGATGGTAAAGAAGCCGAATTAAAAGCAACAACAGATTCTGAAGTATCCCATACATCACTTTGTTTTCATGTTAACAAGAAAACAGGCTAAAAATTATCTAAATGAAAAACCCTTTTAATCACAAAGAACAGTGACTTCAAATATGCTAGCCTACACAAACCTTATGACTCTTATTAGAAATACTAAATTGGAACTTTTATGAGAAACACTTGACCAAAGCCTCACTTCTCATCAGTTGCATAAAAGAGTACCCCCAAATTTTTTTTAACCGTTTGACCTTTCCTTTGGAGATAAAATTGTGTTAACCCTTTTGAGCTCCTTTCTGTCCTACACACACACATACATCATGAATTATTAACAAACTGAAGATATTAGAAAACAAATGGCAATAATCATCATTGCTAAATAACAAATACAAGTTTGAACCCAGTTTTTTAAAAAATTGTGTTGTTTTAAATATATAAATAGCTTGTAATTTTTTTTCTAATTCATAAGTAACATACACTACATATGTATTTTTTAAAAAGGAAAAAAGGAACAAAAATACAAAGAAAGAAAACAAAAGTCATCTATTATCCCATCACCCAAAAGAAGTAAATGCTAACATTTTGGTGTATTGGTGCATACTTCAATCTTCATTCCATGACCATATATATAATGTTGTTAGTTTTTATAATATTGAGATCTCAAAGAATACAGTTTTTCAAACTTAGTAATATAAACATTTTTTCACATCATCGAATATTCTTCTAATTATTTTTGTCACTAAATTGTATTTAATGCATCCCTGAGATTACAAGTGGTTTAATTTTTATTACTATAAATGATGCTTTGGTTATCTAAGTAGATTCATCAAAAATTGTTTCCATTCCTAGAAAACGTTTCTAGGAGAAAATTGTCATGTTAAGTTATATGTTATTTTTTAAAGTTTTGACATATATTGACTAGTTGCCTCTGGTAAGTTCTATTTTAAATGTCCCATGTTTTACTTAATTGACTGAGCTGCTAGCTAGGTCAGTAAAAATCATAGTCACATAAAATATTCCTGTGGTTTGGGTGGTTCCATAGTGTAGTGGTTAGCACATCTGCTTTACACACAGAAGGTCCTGTGTTTGTGCCCCAGATGGAGCCACGGACCATACCCCAGTGCACAGGCCCCTTGAGTATGCTGGGGGCACCTGGCCCCAGTGTACATAGTGAGCATATGGGAGGAGACGCCCACCTTCAGAGATCTAGTTTTCAAGGGGAAATGGCAACATCCATAGATCAGGGGTGGAAGGGTGGGGGTAAAATTAATAAGGAAAAAGTTAATTAATTAATTAATTAATTAAAATAAAATACTCCTATGGTTCATTCAAAGGTTTTCACAGTGCTGGCCTCCAGTAAACCAGAAAAAAAAAACATCAGTTATTGTTCATGTGCTATGGTTCCACCATCACTGGCTATGGCCCAGTGAGGCCACCACCAATAAATGTCTGTGCAAGACTCTCTGACATCAGCATACATCTTCTCCAAGGGGTTATGTAAACATCATTTCTTTGTGATTGGGTGGCATTCAAAGAGGGAAAATAATTATTACATTTTCTAAGTGTACTTCAAAAATGAGGGTTTCATATTCCAGGAAATTCTATAGTACGTCTCAATACCCAATTTATACTTAGAGTAACTCCTAAAGACTTTTTTAAAAAACTATTTTGCACACTGTTTTTCACAAAGATTCTTCTTAGTTGTGATTATCTTAAAGGTAAATTTACATGGTATAGCAGTTAAAGGCAAAGCTAAATTCAGCAATTGGCTTCCCTGTATTCAGATTCTTATTCCTGCTATTTCTTAGTTCTGTGGTCCTGAGCAAATTTTTTAAACTCTCTGTGCTTCAATTTCTTCACATGTAAAATTTGAGTATAATAAGAGTGAAATTCCTCCTGCAGTTGTTCTAAGCAAGCATTAAATAAGAAAAACTTGTGTAAAATGCTTAACACCATGCCTAGCACATAATAAGCATTTAATATCTCTTAGTTGTTGTAATAAGCAAAAATTGCCTTTGGCTCTTTGAAACTTGTTGCCCTTCATCCTTCATCAGCTTAATAAAAGAATGTACATTCTGTGCAGTCTGTGTGAATGTAAGGTCTCTTTAGTCTCTGTGATGCTAAAAGAACTTTCATGACCCTTAGAAGCCAGCAAGGATGCAGCGTTGATTAGCAGTCGCATAAAATACTCTTGGGCTGTCACCGCAGCCATTATGTTTGCAATGAAACAATACTGACATCTGGTGGTCTTGAAAATCAATTACAAAAAGGTTTTCTATTATTTTAGGAGAAAATAAGTTAAATTCTAGGTGAATTTGTGCATATGCTCTTTATGTGGGCTACATTTCATTCTTTGGTTGCATAGAAAATGTTTTGAACAATTGAAATTGACATTATCCATTGCACCAAACTTTTTGTTTTAATCAATTTGTTTACCTTACCATTCTGAAAAAGACAAATACATTTAAGAGAAATATTAATATGTGTTCATTTTTCTTTCAAAGCATACATAAAAGTCTAGAAAAGTAATGAAAAGTAACCCAACATAATACAGGAGGCAATAAATACATTTATAAGCTTTGAATAGTATATATTAATTTAGGAATTCATTTTACACAATTTTATAATAAAAATTAGAGAGAATTAAAATCATTGTATTAAATAAAACACAGCCAAACAGGGATTTTTCTTTTTCATTTATATTTTTCTATATTTTTATATAGCAAATAGGACCTGAGAAATTAATGTTTCAGGAAAGGGTTTACACATCAATCACTTAAAGAATTTTAAGAGAACTTCTTACAAGGAAGTTAGATTAGTCACAAGAAATCCATCATTATCGATCTATATTTACTAAAGCTGTGCTAGACTATTTTGCCTTGTGTTACAGTCACTTGGTTAAACCTTTTCAAAGAAGCTTGAAGATTTAATTCAGCAGCAGGATCTCAGAAATGCTAATTATGAATGCTAATAGAAGCAACCAGATATGAGAACAAAACTAAGACTGATCCCCTGAGTCAGCTGAACTATAAGTTTATCATCATCATTGTTAATAGCATCTGCCACTTTTAGAGTATTTATTATGTCTCACACTCTGCTAGGCTCTTCTAGTTCATAATCACTCATTTATTCAACAAAAAGACTGTGTATGGTACTGCCAGACTATGTTATAACAATGGTGGCTCACAACAGATATAATCTTTGTCCTCAGTGAGGTCATAAGCCAGTGGAGAAGACAATAATAATCACCAAACTGAATATAAACTTATAATTGTCTTATGGACTGAATTGTGTCCCCCACCAAAAAAATCATATATTGAAGCCCTAGCCCCAGTACCTCAGCATGTGACTATATTTGGAGATAGGACCTTCAAAGAGGTAATTAAGTAAAACAAGGCCTTTAGGATGGACTCTAATTCAACCTGATTGATATCTTTTTAAGGAATGGAAATGTAGACACAGATAGCAGGGATGCGCGCGCGCGCGCGCGCGCGCACACACACACACACACACACACACACACACACACACAAAGAGAAAAGACTATTCGAAGATTCAGTGAAAGTTGGCCAACTGAAAGCAAAGGAGAGGCTTCAGGAGAAACCAAACCTACTGACACCTTGATCTTGGACTTCTAGTCTCCAGAATTGTGAGAAATTAATTTCTGTTTCTTAAGCCAGCCAGTCTGTGGTAATTTGTTATGGCAGCCCTAGAAAACTAATACACTGTAATAAAACGCCATTTAGGGAAGGTTCACAGAACTATGAGCATATGCAATAGAATATTTGACTTAGTCAAAGAATCAAAGAAAAATGAACTCTAGAGAAGAGTAGAGTTTAATAAGTCTGAAAGAGAGAAATACCATGTTAGAGGTGGAATAGAAGGCTTTGCACAGGCCTCCATGGTGAGAAGAAGCAGGGCATATTCCCAGGAACTAAGGGACCATCAATATTGCTAGAACACAGCAAAGGGCAAAGAGGAGAAAGCGGAGGGTATGCTATAAAACAAAGCTGAAGAGGGAAGCAGGGACAAGATCATGCAGATACTTGCAAGCCAAGAGTTTGACAAGAGTAATAATAGTGTCTTGGATGGAGAGGTGATATACTGAAGGAAAATGATAGCAGTGAAGATGGAAAGATGTAGATTGATTCAAGAGATATTTAAGTGATAAGGCCAGAGAGATATGGTAATAGCTTAGTTATGAAGGGTGATGGAAAAAGGTCTTTCTAGATTTCTGGTGTGTAAAATGGATAGATAGTAACAGTACTATCCTCTAAAATAAAAAAAATGAGTGAGAACAAGATTTTCAGAAGAAAAAATTTTAGCTTTATTTTGAATTTGTTGAATCTAATGTTGAGTCTGAATTTTTCAACATTGGGATATTCAAGTAGAAATGTCAAGAAATTAGTTAGAATCTCAAGTTTGGAGCCCAGAGAAGAAATGTGGGCTACAGATTTGAATTTAGGATCCATTTACATGTAAGTGGTAAGTGAAGCCATGGGTATAAGTAGGGATACCTAGGAAATGAATATAAAGTGAGACAAGGAAGGCTTAAGACTAAGTTTAAGGCACTCCAAAGACAAAGGAGTGAATGAAGAGACAGGAGAAAATCCAGGGAAGCTCAATGTCATAGAGTCTAAGAAGGGAATGATTACCAGTGTAGAATGCTGCTGAGTTGTTAAGATCAATTTAGGATATATGTGAGTTGTTTCAGGATCTAGCTGAGTGGTGAATGGGAAAATGGAAATAATAAAAGTAGACAAGTATTTCAAGATATTTCCCTAGAATTAAACAAAAATACCTGTGAGATCAATGAAAAGTTTGGGGTGCAGTTTCTAGGGCTCTATGGGTACTGTGGAGTGAATATGTTCTTCAAAATTCATTTTTCAAGCTCTAATCCCAATGTGATGGTATTAAAAGGCAGAGCGTTTGTGAAGTGGTTAGGTCATGAAGGTAGAGCCCTCATGAATGGAATTAGTGCTCTTTTATATAAAAGAGATCCCAGAGAGTGCCCTTGCCTTTTCCTTCATGTGGTAAGCCACACAGAGAGAAATCAGCAGTCCACAACCCATACTGACCATACTGGCACTCTGATCTTGGACTTCCAGCCCCCAGAACTGTGAGAAAGAAATTTCTGTTGTTTATATGCCATACAGCATATAGCAGCCCAGACTGACTAAGAGAGAAGGTAATCAGATACAGAGAAGGTCATGAGAGTGGTGCTTCAATAAGATTGGTGCCCTTATAAGAAGGGAAACCAGAGCTTCCTCTCTTTACTCTGTGAGGATAGAGTGAGAATAGGTGTTCATCTACAAGCCACATAGAGGGCTGTGACCAAGAACTAAATCTGCTGGCACCTTGATCTTGGACTCCCTAGCCACCAGAAGTGTAAAGAATGTCTGTTGTTTAAGCCCCACCCCCCAGTCTATGGTA
Source organism: Macroglossus sobrinus (assembly GCA_004027375.1). Classification (NCBI taxonomy): domain Eukaryota; kingdom Metazoa; phylum Chordata; class Mammalia; order Chiroptera; family Pteropodidae; genus Macroglossus; species Macroglossus sobrinus. Next base: position 87,297 of record PVKZ01001192.1, read on the forward strand.
TTTTGTTATAGTACATGACTAAGCTGACTAAGACCATGGGGGAAGGAGAGGGGGTTTTGTTGTTTGTTTTTTTTTTATTGGTTTCATTTTTGTTTTGTGAGAGATACAGGAATATATTTAAAAGCTGGTGAAAATCACACCATCTCTAAAAGAAAGATATTTTGGTTCTATAGATCAGGAATCCACGGATCATAAAGATTAATTAGTCTTAAATAATACAGCTAATAAGTGGTTAAATCAGGTCCCAAAGCCAGGTCTGTCTCCACTTTGCCATGCTACTTCTCCAGAAATATCGATTATGTACTAACTAAATGCAAAACCAATGACATGATTAGGGTTGGAGACAGATTCAGTACTTAATATATGATGATGATCCTCCATAGAAATAGAAGCAATTCTCTAGTACACACCAGAAAGGCCCTTTCTTGCCCTTTAAATTGCCAACTCTGAATAGTGACATGAAAATTTAGAGATGTCTAGGAATTTTAACCTGCCTAGAGCAATCAGGAGTTGGGGGAAGGAATGAGGAAATGGCATATTAGAGAGTAGGAAAGAAATAAAGGCATGATTTGCACCTCAGTTATGGTTATGCCATTCTTAGAGATCCATGAAGATAAAACTGGGATCACTAATTTATGTAATATCATTGATACTGCTGTAATTCTGATAGTATCATCTCACCTCAATCCAAACCCACAAATCTCCCTTATGAAGATTTTTAACAGGGTAGCACAAAAATGATTAAGATATTTTCAATGGAACACACTATCTTTGTTGGGGTTGTAATCCCTACCTACTCCTTGAATTCCACTAAGAAATAGCCCCTCAAGAATTCCACACATGGTACTTCCTTAAGAGCTAATACCACTGGATATTTGCTAGGAGATTTTTTCACTTTCCTCAGGAATATTAAAAAAAAAAACTGTGGGATCACCTGAAAAGCTCTAAAAATATTGCTTTTAAAAACTGATGTCTGGATCCTACTCCCTAGAGATTCTGATTCAGTAGGTCTTAGGGATGGCCTGTGCACTTGAATTTTAAAACTTCCCCAAGTTATTCAAATGTGTAGCCACTGGACCCTGGGACCCATACAATGATTCTCTGGAAAAGTTAATTCTTGTAACAGTCAGTATTCACTCAAGCAGATACCACACTGAACACTGAGACACAAAAATAACATGAGATCTCTAAACTCAAAAAGCTCACTTTTTCATGAAAGGGCCAGATGTAAAACAAACAATTACAATATCTTCAATAATTCTCCTAATGGAGATATCACCCAGATGCCAACTTTATCATCACCCTTTCCAATTTAAAAAACGTCATTTGTTAAATGTCAGGGTTTAGAATATTTAATCCTATTTCTTCCACAGCAGATGAATTTTTCTCTAAGGCCTCCAGAGTTGTGGTTCTATAGATTTTCCTGCCACTAAGAACCAACAGAAAGGGACTCCAGACAAGGTGGCAGATAGGTAAAGGTCATGCTTGCCTCCTCTCACAACCACATCAAAATTACAACTAAACTACAGAATAGCCATCACTGGGAGTCACCCAAAGTCTAGCTGAACAGAAGTCTTGTGGACACACAGAAGGGCCACCTCAAGACCAATAAGGGGGCAGAAATGCAAAACAAGATGGAACCACACCTGCATGTGGTAGTTGAAAATCAGGAGAAATACCTCAGCTGCAATGTTCCCCTCTAAGGAGTGAGAGATCCTAGCCCCATACCAGGCTCCCCAGCCCAGGCTTCCAGTACCAAGAAGAGAAATCCTACAACTTCTGGTTGTGTTAACCAAGGACATTGTGACTGAATGAGACAGAGGGCCTCTGGAGGAGTAGACATTGCTCTTAAAGGGCCACACACAGACTTACTTGGTGATAGACTTTCTCTCTCTGCGCTCCAGAGCTGAGGCAATGGCTCAAAAGGTGCCAGGGACATATGGGGTGGAATTTAGTGGTCTGGTTTCAGGACGAGAGCTGGAGAGTCAGTCAGCTTTCTCCCAGACAGAAATGTTTGCACAGGGCATTATTCCTTTGTTCAACCCGCCCCACCCAGCTTGCAGAACTCAGGCGGCTGCCATATCTGAGTCTCTCAGGTGACATAACTATCATTGGTCACCCCTCCCTGATGATTCCCTGAGACCCCACCCCTCCCAACTTATGGGCCCACCCAAGCCACCTCCAGTGGCTTTTCCATACAAATGGCCTATATCTTGTCTCATACTATGGACTTTCCTAAAATCTCTCAAAGGTTCACAAAACCTAAGTAAGCAACATCTGGCCTTGGTGTGCCCCATACCTGTTGCTGAATAGTCCCAAGCCCAACACTAGCAGCAGCTGGCCTTGGTTTGTGGCTTGGCCTCTTGAGGCACTTTCAAGCCCAGTGTGGGTGGCAGCCATCTGTAGATTGCTTGGTGACTCATTTCAAGTGGCTTGAGAAAAGGCACAGGCTGCAACTGAACTTGGCCTGAGGCAGGGTCCCTCCCAGGAGGCCCCAACCTGCATGCCCAGTGGCCCAATTTTGGTCTGATCTGAAGCATTAAGGTCACATCTGAGGACAAAAAAATCCCAAGGGAAGACAGAAAAGGCACGAGAGTCCCACTAAAGTAAATCCTGCTCTGTAGGACCAGCCCCTGCACAACAGCTCTTCCACTGGTTACACCAGTCATCACCACCAGTCAGCCCCAGAGTCAACTTCCCATTGACATGAAAACAGCAACTAAGGCTCCATCACCACAAAAAGGGCACACAGAACCCATACAAGGGACATACCTGGAGCACCTAGCTCAGGTGACCAGGGAAGACTGTGCCACTGGGCTCCACAGCACACCTACTACATAAGGCCACTCTACTAAGATTGGGATACATAGCAGCCCTACATAATACATAGAAACAAACACAGAGAGGCAGCCAAAATGAGAAGACAAAGAAACATGTGCCAAAAGAAAGAACAAAACAAAGAAAAAGAACACCAGAAAAAGAACTAAAGAAAATGGAGACAAGCAATCTACCAGACACAGTCAAAACAATGGTTATAAGGATGCTCAATGAACTTAGGTGAAGAGTAGATGAACTCAGTGAGAACTTGAATAAAGAGGTTGGAAACATAAAAAAAAATGGAGATAGAAAACATAAAAAAGAACCAGTCAGAAATAAAGAATGCAATAACCAAAATGAAGAATACATTAGATGGGATTAAGAGTAGATTAGATGACATAGAGGATAGAGTCAGCAATTTAGAAGACAAGGTAGCAGATATTCACCGAATAGAACAGCAATGAGAAAAAAGAATTCAGAAAACTAAGGATAGTTGAAAGGGCCTCTGGGACAGCACCAAGCGTTCCAACATTCACATCATAGGGACCAGAAGGAGAAGAGAGAGACCATGGAATTAAAAACCTATTTGAAGAAATAATGGTGGAAAACATCCATACCTGGTGAAGGAAATAGCCATACAAGCCCAGGAAGCACAGAATCCTAAACAAGCTGAATCTAAAGAGGCCCACACCAAGACACAGCATAACTTAAATGCTAAAAGTTAAAGACAGATTCTTACAAGCAGCAAGAGAAAAGCACTTAGTTACCTAAGAGAGCTCCCATAATACTGTCAGTTCATTTCTCAACAGAAACTTTGCAGCCAGAAGGGATTGGCACAAAACATTCAAAATGATGAAAAGCAAGTATCTTACAACCAGAATGTCTCTGTCCAGCAAAGTTAATATTTAGAATCAAAGGACAAAGAGCTTCCCAGACAAGAAAAAGCTGAAGAAGTTCATCATCACTAAGCCAGTGTTACAGGAAATGTTAGAGGGACTTCTTTAAGAAGGAGGGAAAAAAAGATTTAAAAATGTGAATAATAAAATGTCCATAACTACATATCTAGCAACAATTACTTCAAATGGAAATGAATTCAATGCTCCAATCAAAAGATAGTATGGCTGAATAGTTAAGAAAACAAAACCCATACAGATGCTGCCTATAAGAGATTCATTTCAGATCACAAGACTCACGCAGACTAAAAGTAAGAGGTTGGAAAAAGACTTTTCATGAAAATGAAAACAAAAAAAAGCTAGGGTAGCAATACTTATATAAGACAAAATAAACTTTAAAACAAAGGCTACAACAAGAGACAAAGAACCCAGTAATTCCACTTCTGGGTATTCATTTGAAGAAATCCAAAACATTACTTTGAAAGTACATGTGAATCCATATGTTCATGGCAGCATTATTTACAATAGTCAAGATATCAAGGCAACCTGGGTGTTCATCAATAGATGAATGGATAAAAAAGAAGTGGTATGTATATACAATAGAATATTACTAAGCCATAAAAAGAAAGAATTCGTGTCATCTGCAACAACATGGATGGACCTAGAGGGCATTGTTTTGAGTAGAGTAAATCAGACAGAGAAAGACAAATGTCTTATGTGAAATCTAGAGAACAGGATAAACAAACAACAGAAACAAGCTCACTGACACAGAGTATTTTGATGGTTGTTAGATTTGGGGTATATGGGATGGGTGACAAAGGAACAGAATTAAGAGGTACAAATTGGTAGTTACAAAATAGTTGGGGATGTAAATAAAGTATAGCATAAGGAATATAGTAGTATTGTAATAACTATGCATGGTATCAAATGGGTACTAAATTTATCAGGGTTATCACTTCATAAGTTATATAAATACATAATTACTGTGTTGTACACCTGAAACTAATATAATATTGTATGTCTGCCATAATTTAAAACTATAAAAATATAAAAACTAAAAAAAAAAACAACATTCACTCTCCATCATAGTCCACTCTAAAAATAGTACTCACTTTCCTCCCAAGACCCAGAGGGATATGAGAAACAGCAAACACCCTGTGGAATTCACTGTTCTTTGGATACTAAAGATATCCTTCCTATCCACCACTACCATTTCTTCCTTCTGTGCAACTAGAACATCAATTTTGCGTTCAGGTAAATATCAAAGAAGTCAGGCTTCCTTCTGCTGGTCCAAGAGTTAAATCACAAGCAATTTAAAACAGTCATGATAATACCTTCCCACTTGCCCAATAAGGTCTTTCCCAGACTTCTTTGTAACTAGTAACCAAGTGATACCATTCTAGCAAATAGGTTAGAAGAAAAAGTCTGAGAGTGGTTTTCTGGGAATATTTCTCCATGATAGGAGAAAGCTTTTGGCTCTTTTCTTTTTTTCTTGTCTTAAAAGAAGATGTAATGTCTGGAGCTGAGGCAGGCATCTTGAGACCATGGGTCAACAAGCACAAGCACAAAAAACCAACGCACTTTGAACAGTAGGCAGAAAGAGTGAAAGAACCTGAGTCCTGTATGGTGTTACTGAGCCTCTGCTCCAGCCCAGTGTGAACTTCATCCAGATTTCTTACCCTATGCAAAAAAATAATAAATCTTTATTTGTTTAAGCTACTCAATTGGGTTTTCTGCTACTACTAAAATCATAAACAATTAATATACAGCCCTTCTTTCTTTGCCCCTTTGTCCTTTTGGCCTCCAGAAGGTTAATTATATTAGATACCAATATAACTATATGCTTGGCTTCTCAAATGGACCAGCAAGTCATTTCTTTTATGATCCTGCAACTCTCCTTTAATATCTCCATTTGCCCAGTTTCTCAACTATATACATTCTAATTCCTATAATAATTCCCTTATTATATAAAACTCATAGTGTTTCTGCTTCCCTGGCTGATATTCCTGCCCACCACTCTCTATGGCATACATTAAAGTGACTAGTCTCAATTTCTTCCTCTGATCAGGTGGTGAGCAATGATATTACCCCCACTCTATTGCAGTTCTTTAACCAAAGTGAACATGTGTCTCCCAATTCTAGTTCCAGCTTCCTTTCTGTGATTGTGGCAAGCCTGCTGATTCCTTCACTAGGGGACCAATTAAATAAGCACTTTTCTCATTGACAAACATTAGCTTTCCCTGGTGACAATAACTCTTCATATAGAATAAACATTTTCCCAATAGTAAGTCTCTGGCTTGCCATGAAGAAACAAAAGGCAACTGAAATTTTAGAAAGAAACGGGAAAACTGCAGTTCTGTTTAACTTGGCTGAGACCAAGCCGAGTCACACAGCTGCACGCTGTCTCCCAGTAATGGTCCAGCTCAGGTTATAGCCTTTTGACCTGAGTCTCTCTCTGGTAGAAATATTGGGGAAGGCGGTTAATTTGGCAATTCCTCCCTCCATAGAGTGTGAAATGAGAACTGAAGAAACACCAAATATAGAGTGATAAATATAGCTGAGAGATCTGGAAAAGGTTTCACATAAGAGGTTTTGCTTCAGCTGGGGTCTAAAATAAGTAGAATTCTATTATGAGAGAAGGGGGAAAGATTTTCCCAAGTAGAGTATCCTTCACTATCTGACTCTATTTCATTCTTGAGTCCACATATTAAGAGTTGGAATAAGAAGGGGATGATAGAACATTATCTGAGCCTACCTGATTCCTGTTTCAGACAAACTGGAACACTATCATCTTCTAGCAAGGAAAGAGGAGGGAGAAAATTTTTCACAGTAGTTCAGTAAAATATTAACCTATTTTATTACATAATATTTCTAGTCACAGATTTTTAAACACTGGAATTCAATGAATCATAATCCATCATCATTTAATAAAAAAGTAAATGTTATAACAAAAACTTCTTCACAATCATGTTTTCTGAAAGGGAAACAAGAATTGTTTCAACCATTACAATATATCATAGGATTCTGGTAAGTTGTATAAAAACCTTCTTATTCAAAACAGTGAAAACTAGTCATTAAAGGAAGAAAATACATAAAAATTATATAAAAGTTGTGATCAGTAAGTGGGAAATAGCTGAAAGATGTCTGTGAAAATACATATTCTCATTAGTTTACTTTTATCTATAGAAGAAAAAAGTAGAAATTTATTTCACAAAAAAAAGATGTCATGTATCTTTATCACTGTGTGGTTGCACTTATCATGTATTCTTCAGGCTTTTTGACTCAAGTTATTACATTCTAATATAGATTAGCTAAATTGTTGGAACACAGATGCACACTGAAAGAGAGCATGAATTTTAAAATCCAATTTTATGTTACATCTCTTGAGAAGTGTTACTGTGGTTTGAAATTCATCCTGGTAGAATATTCTACCCATTTGTATTTTATGTGACAAATCCAACAGGTTTGCCATTTATTCCTAACTAAAATTGAATTGTCTAGAATTGCAATAACTGTCAGCCTCTAAAGAGCTTATCTCATGTCTCACAGTTTAATTGGATTGTTTTCTGAGAAAACCTTTCCTTTTCAATTTCATAAAGACCATAAATGCTCATATTATTATTCTTTTCAGAACTTTGTTCATTTTAATTTTTAGTTATAGTAGCCTAAAATGACCCTGTTTTTCTTCTTAACCCAAAATTCAAGTGAACTGCAACTTTGGAAGCATTTCATATCTTTCCATTTATAATAGCCTAGATAAGAAGGCACTTAATAAGGAAAGCAATGAGTGAACCATTTACATTTGCAAGTGATCATAATCATAAAGAGAAAAAGCAAATTTCATTCTACAAATTAATAATTCTTAAGTTATGTACCCAGAGCTGGACCAGTTATCAAAAATAAATAAAGAAATAAACTATAAATGAGAGAAGGCATTATTTAGTTATGCCAAACTCCCAGTTATAAGTGCTCTGACCAGAGATAGCCTTTGGGTAGTAAATGAGCTACTCAATAAAATTCACTGTAAAACAAATTTATATACCATGAATACTTTCGAGGCAGTAAAAACTAAAATAAGATTATACTGGGAAAGATGTCATCCTTAAATCCATCACAATTTTTTGAAGTCCTAATCATGTTTGGCACTGTATCAGACACTACAGTAATACAAAAATTTTAAAGTTTGATTTAAAATATAGCTATAGCACATATGTAAAAAGAAATTTAAGAAGCAAAACAGTTTTAATATTTAATATGAAAATTTTTGTCACAAGAGAGAGTCCAAGCAGCATAGCACAGCATCTTCTAGATATACAGATAGCTGCAAATATGATTTTCATTATACAAACAAAGAGAGATATTAATTAACAGCAGCTATCCCTGTGTAGTGGTATAGTACTGATTTTTATTTTTTTCTTTATATCTTTAGGTATTGACAAAATTTCCTCAATAACTGCATATTCCCTTAGTAATCACATACATAAAGGTATACTTAAGTCATCTTGACTCACTAAATAGCTACCTAATCCAGCATACTTATCCCAAGTACCAAAAAGATGCTCCATATAGATTAAATAAATACTAAATCTAGAGTATTAAGAAATTAAACCTTACAGACTCCTGAAAAACATAATTCATTCCAATATGTTTATTATTCTCCTGAGAAACAGAAGCTCTCACCCCTTCCCCTACACTCTCAACACACACACTAGAATATAAACAATTAAATTCTCTACTTCTTTACACTTACATGTCACAGAGAAATTTGGAAGGCAATGTCTGAACTTGAAAGTCTTTTTAAATACTTTTAGGTAAGATACCCTTGAGATCCCTCCAAATTTCACTATGGAGGACTACCATCTGCCAATCAAGAGTCAGATTACATTCTTTAGAGGCCTAAACACTAAAGAGATTAAATACTTCACATGTAATTTTTCTAAATGACAAAAATCATATGCACACTAAAATGAAAATAACCTCTAAGTGTTCTACTTACAAAGTTCAGGTTCAGGATTTTCTTTTCAGTAGTGAAGGCAGATGGTTCTTTGCTGATGTTCTAAGCATATTCGTACTCTATCCATTGCCTAATTCACCCATGTACCTAAACAGTGGTCAACTCTGCTGCTCTGCTCAGTTCTTCAGTAAAAGACTTCAGATTAGGGCTTTGAATTATCAGCACATTCTCTATTCATATAACCTTACCACTTCACAAAATCAAGATTTCCAGATTAAAATTAAAAATAATTTTTAATTATTTTTTATCCTGTCTGAAGCACAAAGCCCTATCTACAAGGTCAGATACCAATTTATATATTACTCCTCTTGTTTCTATCCCTTACAAAAGCATTCCTTTATTCACCAAGCAAGCTAAATGAAAGACTGAATTAAGTGTTGTCAGAATAATTTATCACTATCCAACTATAGAAACACATAAGTAATGATAATTTTAAAATATAAGTATGTATGTGTGTTTGTACACATTTTAGACATTTTAAAACTTTGAATTAAGAAAGAAACTACCAACAGAGAACTTTTGTATTCCAGAAAACAGTCTTGGTCAATATTCCGAACAAAAACCAAGGTTGAATCCAGCTGTCTAAAGTAATTATTTGTCAGCAGCTCTAGATGGGTCTGTATTGTGCTCAGTATTTAAGTGTTAGCAATTATAAATTCGCAAGTGTAGCTAACATCTAAAATGGAGAAGAGAGTTTCAGTGCTACTATTTAAGCTTACTTGACAATAAAGAAAAAGGAAAAGGAAGCTTTATTTGTAATCTGAAAGACCACACACACAAAAAGAGAACAGGTTTCCACCACTACTCTTTCATAGCACAATAACCAAAGAATTCAGAACCAAAGGGTTCAAGAATTCAAGAGTCCATGAAGTAGAAGAAAGTATTAGATCTATAGGCACTGGCCTCTCTTTTGTTAGAAGTGGGTGTTTGTTACATTTTCTATTTAATATGGAATGAATAAGACCCGTAAGGCCCCAGGTCATCCAGAGATTGTCTCCAGTTGTCATTTTAGCTATGAAGCAGAAATGCCAGACTGTTTCTACTATGTGATTCAAAGAGATCTTCAAGCCATACCTCCAAAAGGAACTGACAGATAATTTCCTCTAATTCAATTTTCTTTTGTCATTAAATGGATTTCAAAATATAATTCATGCTTTTTTTTCTTTTAGTCCAACAAAACTACTTTCATAAATGCATTAGTACAACATAAATGCTGTTTTATTAATGTCTACTTGTGCTGCTTCAGCCCTCATGCATGTTTTTATATTGTTATTAATAGATTGAGCCAATAAAGAGGGCTGACTTTATTCTTGGGTACAATCATCATTGCCACCTGGTATATAAGATGTATGTTAAATGGCCCAATTTTTCAAAATCCACTTTGGTGATACAGCCACTATAGAAAACAGTATAGAGTTTCCTCAAAAAATTAAAAGTAGAACTATACCATATGACTCAGCAATTCTGCTTTTGGGTATTTATCCAATAAAATCTGAAATACTAATTTGAAAAGATATACACACCCCTATGTTCACTGTAGAATTATTTACCGTAGCCAAGATATGGAAGCAACCTAAGTGTACATCAATAGATGAATATATAAAGAAGAGATGATACATACATACAATAGATTACTCAGCCATAAAAGGAATGAAATCTTGTCATTTAAGATGATATGGATGTCCCTAAGGGATATTAGGCTAAGTGAAATAAGTCAGATAAATAGCATATGATTTCACTTATACGTGGAATCTAAAAAACAAGGCAAATAAACAAACAAAATAGAAACAAACTCAGAGAACAAATTGAAGGTGGCCAGATTGAAAAGGGGAGGTTGATGATATGGATGAAAAAGGTGAAAGGGATTAAGAAATACAAATTGTCAATTATAAACATAGTCACAGGGATGTAAAGTATAGCATAAGGATTATAGTCAATAATATTGTCATAACCATGTATCATATCAGATGGGAGTAATAGACTTATCGGGGTGATCTCTTTGGAAGGTATATAAATATTTAATCACTACACTATATATGTAAATCTAATACAATATTTATCAACAGTAACTGAAAATTTTAAAAATAAACAAATAAAAATAATTTTTAATTTAAAATATAATATTTTAAATTTTTGAAAAAAATTGCTAAATCCAGAAGCCTCTTTGGCATGTTCTTGGAGAGCATTATAATTAATTAATAACTAATTCCCAAGGATTAGTCATTAAACAATATAAGGTTAGTCATTTATAAAGATTATTTTTTATGTATAATAAAAGTGTCTAAACCTTTCTATTTCAAAAGATAATATTATAATAAACTATATCTATTGGATTACCTTTTGGTAAACAGTTTTTAAAAACTATATAAGCAAAAATTAACCAATCATTCATATTGAAGTACCAAAACCAGGGCTACCAAATTCAATGAATTTTTCTCTGTTGCCTTATTCAAACTTCCAGTATTATTTCCCAGTCTCAATCCATTTTCTCTTGGTTTCCATGACTCCACTTTCTCCAGGTTTTCTCACTATTTCTCTTTTATCTACTTCCTGGCTCTTCTTCTCCTACCTCTAAATTTTGAAGTGCACCAGTGTTCATTCCTCGGTGCTCTTCTCTATCTTCATTCTCTAAGTGATCTCATCAATTTTCACAGAATTATAGACTATTTGTATGCTAGTTATTCCCAAATTTACATCTTCAGCTCAGATTTTTTTTTCTGAGCACCAGAATCAAACAGCCATTTGAAACTTTTATGTGAAGGTCTTACAAACATCTCAGACAGCCAAAATGGGACTCTGCCATCTCATCCACCCATTGGATGACACCTATCCAATTGACTCTATCTTGTTACTAAAGCCAGAAACTTAAGAATTATCCTTGAATCTCCCCCTTTTTTCTCATGCCCTTCTACCCATCTCCCAAAATATATCTTAAATCTACCCACACCTCTTTTGTTTCTTTGTACCAGTGCATACTAGGTGACCATTATGTCTTAGCTAGATTACTACAACTGCCTCCTCTCCACTCTTTCTTCCACCATTACCCTATGCCAATCCACTAGACACATGTCACAAAAGTATTCCTCACACATATTTTGAACAGCCATTTTCTTTCTTAAAACCCTTCTGGAGCTTCCTGTTTCACTTAAAATAAAATCTAAACTCCTTAACCTTCCCACAATGTCTTAAAATATCAAACCTGCACCTACGACTTGATTCTCCACCTTGCTCTGAAACCTCCAGTCACTCCTCCTATAGCTCATCAAGAGCTTTCCTACCTCAAGAACTTTCTAGATATATATTTGAAGATGTGTTGAATGATATGAGAGAAAAGAAAGATTCAAGGATGACTCCTTCCTTCCACTCTTCACATGACTCTCCACATGCCTAGTTCCTCATTCTTTATATCTCAGCCAGCCCTGAACATCATTGAGTTCAGCCTGTTGACACTCTGAGGCTGTTCCCTACCACTTCATACCCCTTCTATTTGGACTGGTATAACCTCCAGCATAGAAGCAAATACAGGAAACCTCTGCCAGGTGATATGGAACAGTGATGTAACCATGACAGGCTCAGCCTCCAGGTCACTGTTGTAGCAGATATGAATTAAATAGTCATCAACAAGATAGTAACCCCCAAAATGAGACTATCCTTATTATACAACTATACATAATTTTCTTGGCTCTAAACTACTAGTCAACCCTAAACATATCATTTAGTGTATTTCATTCTGATAAATACAGTCAAATACAATAATTTTTTAAGTCATTTTTAGTTTAAAACTTGGTTCTTTTCTTTATCTACTGAAATTCAAGTACTATCTCAGTTACCATTCACAGCTCAAAGGTTTCTTTTTAAGCTTTCTTGCCTATACCCTTTTCACTCTAAACTCCCGGATGAACCAGCCCACTGTTTTCTGGCAGCAAGTCAGTAAAGATGGGGAGAGTTTGCTTATAAGAGACAGGTCACAGTTGGTTCAGTCCCTTTTCTTCTGGTCCTGGCTGCTGACGTCCCCACTGATTTGGCTTTTGGTGCTGGTACATCCAGCTGATGACTCTATTTTATGGCAGGTTTGACAGTCATTGAGAATCCAGCTGGACAGTATCTCTATAACCTCTTAATGTCAGGAGAAAGGTTGCAGTTTGTCACCTCACCCAGTTGGTTGTGCCCTCCACAGTCTCTGTACAAGGCCTCTTTATCCTGCTGCTGCCTTGGAGGTAGCAAGCCACTCCATAGCTCTACATACTTTCTTTAGCCTGCTCTATACCTTAAGGAAAGCTATTTATATCTACCACACCAGACTCAGTTCCACAAGAATCTAAGAGCTATCTTTGACCTCTACTGATGGGCTATGCACTCTGCCAATTTTCAGCTGTCCTCCTCCCAGTTTCAGGGATGGTTATGTCTATATATTCTGCTTCTCAAAGAGCTGTGGACAAAAATCTACAACTAGTGCCTGTGTTAAATACCCCTAATTCTAAAAGAGAATTTCTTTGGGACCCTAATTTCATAATAGGACAAGAGGTAGGAAGGAAGGTAGGTGGTAGGAAGGCACAAAGCACCTGACACTATATCCCATAAACTCTTCCCTGCCACAGCAATCTCTGTCTTCCATCCACTTGCTTTAGGTATCCTCTTGTTATTTGATCAATCAGATTTTCTTGCAGCTGGCAAGGTATACAACCTGTCTAGACATTGGCTTTGTCCTCAGAGATCCTGAGTGGAAAATGATCTTTAAAAAAGGGAAAATAAGCTCTGTATTTTAATGTCTGAAGTTATTGCCATGAATAAATTAGCAGTATTTGTCTTATATCCCTTGTCAAAGATTGAGATCACTGTTTAAAATTTGAAACCAAAAACACAATGATAAAATTAATGTTTATTTTTAAAACTGAAGAGCTATGCTAGGCAGGCAAAGCAAAATTCTGATCTTATAGAGCATTCTTGGGAAATGTTTATTGATTACAGAGATGGTAGTAAGTTGACATCAATCTTAAAAGCATGTTTTATGTTGATTATAGAGGAAGCAATTCAATGTCAGCCTTATTAGTGTGTTCACTGGAGTGAGTCCACTGCCCATTAGTGATCATTGTCAATGATAAAACCAGTTTTAACAACCCTACCATATCTGTGGAATTTTCAATCTTTTTCTAGGAGTGTGGAGAGTAAGGCTCATTGGTTAGAATCCCTTTCTCAGTTTCCAACGCACAGCCAAAGATGTGGGCAGGACTGTCAAGGTCATGCTTTGCAATACTCTTCTAAACTTTATGGAACTGATGGAAACAGCTCTGCTTCATAAGAGTGGTTTCTTCATTTACTTAGCAAAGGATACTAAAACTAAAGTGAGGCAAAGTGATAAAGCATAAACACTACTTCCAAGGCCCCCTAAAGTTCCGATTTGGGGCACAGAGTCCACTTCCCTAAAATACCCAATATGACATTAATCAGTTAAACTCTAAGGGTTGTTGAAACAGACACATACATTCACATTAAAGGATCAAAGGTAAGGGAAAAGGGTCTTAATAGAACAAAAGACAATTTGAAATAATTGACCATGTCTTTGTAGGAACTTCACCACCTCTAGATATAAAGTCATTGTGAGCACCCTTCAGCAGACCATAATCCAGTCCTGCAACAGCATTTGCACACTGGGCACAGCTCAGAATCTCAGGGCAAAGCTGGGTCATGGATTCTGGGACAGTGCTACTAAGTATGAGGAGAACTGCCTTTTAAAAATGAGAGAAAGGATTCTTGCCAAATTTCAGGCTTGGCCTCAGGTCCTCGAACAGGTACATTAAATAGAGAAGACACACTCTCTCTCTTCCAGCAAACTACTTCTCCCTTCTCTGACATAGGGGTGGTACATGGCCTTTATAGACAATACCTACAGCAAGCAAAGAACATATTTTTTATCTCTTGTAGACTTGAGTCTTAACAAGGCTTTTTTCTTCCTGGGTACACTACAGGGTTTACTTCTTTTTTCTTTTTATAAACAACAATCGAAATGAGAGAAAGCAAGACGTTTGCTTATAGAATTCAATTTTGTTTTAATCTAAAACAATAAGCACCTACTTTTTGTCAGGAATTCTAAGAAGAGTTTTTTTAAGATAACATCAATCTGAAAATCATATGCTACTTTCAACTAAAACCCTTCAGAATTTTTTTGTTTTAAAATTTAAAGTACTAGAGAATGTTAGGACTAGACAGTCTCAAAAGGATATCCAAAACAAGGTGCTTCCAAGAAAGAGAACGTGATTGCTCTGTCTCTTGCCTAGAATATCACAGTCAGTTCTAGATTGGTATCCCTACCTCCTATTCATTATTTTCTCTAAAATCCATTTTCCCATGCTGTCAGAGCCATCATTCTAAAAACTCCATCTGAGCATTTCACTTCCTCCTCTTTTTTTCCTTCAATAATCCTCCATAGAGTCCAAATTTCTTATCATGGATTCCCAAGCCTTTATCATCTGATTCTGACCCCTCTTTCCAATCTCATCTCCTCCTCTGCTAAGGCTAGAATATCTCCCCAAGCTACAAACTAGAAGACGTTTGAAAAATGCTATTAATTTTGTTATAACTTCATATTGTTTATGGCAGTAGCTTTTTCCCTGAAACAGTCTTGCAAAACTCCAAAGGATTGAGCTCTGATTCAAAATATAGCCTTTAAATTAAGAAGTATCTTCATTTCTATGAGCAGTGAGATTTCTTAAGAAAGCTACTTAGAATATTATTTGTGCCACAATGAGGATATTCTGGCCAGGATTTTAATAAACATCATAAAATTTGCTGAGAATAAGTACTAACCACAAACCCTACTATACTATTCCCTTGTGTTGGGATAATTTAATGGTTCAAAATAGAGCCTGGGGTTTTGACTGCCATTGTTCTTGCTGAATGAATGGTCCACTTATTTTGGGGGACAATCATGAATAAATTTGTTAGGTAGGTAATCTGGCTTGGGCTCAGAAAAAGGAGATGAGAGGATACTACTTTCCTTTCTGGCATGCCTGCCATCTGGTCTAGACACTCTTGCTACTCTGTGCAAGACTTGTGCATCACACACCAGCTTCTCTTTTTCTCCCTCCCTCCCACCCTGCCCAACTCCCAACTAGAAGTTGATTGGATTATTGGTCCAGAGTATTCCCCTTTTTATATCCATACCCTTTGCCATGTCACTTTGTAATGCCCTCCCACCATGTTTAAAGTATACTTTCTTACACCTTTGATACTGACATTGCTTTGGCTAAAGAATGTTAGTGGATGTGACATGAGCAGAGACCATAAATGTGCCTTCATAGCTTGGCTTATGCTTTTGTGCTCCTGTGATTTGCCATGAGAAAAATAACAGCCCCAGGTAGTTCCTGGTCCAAGGAAAATGAAAAAATTAGGGGAGGTAGCAGATGTAATGCACTGATCTCCGCAAAATCCAGCAGAGCCATAGCCAAACCACAGCCCTATAAGCAAATTATATAAATGTCTGTCTTTGTAGGAAACTGGGTTTTTGAGATTGTTACTAAGAATTATTGTGCCTAGAACTGAATATCTAATAAACTAATTTATTCACCAAGGCAATAATGTTTAATATTACCCCTCCCCCATATGCCAGGTTTTTATCTGTGAGGTGAAAATAAGAACCTAACTCAAATGGCTATAGCAAGGAATAAATGAGATAACAATTGTAAAGCCCTTAGGTAGGGTTTAGACCACAGAAAAACATAATATATAGAAGTTTTGAGATTATTTTATTAATCCATTACTTTTCAAATTTGTTTGTATTTTTAGATGTTTTCCCCAAACAAGATGATTGAATTTATAAGTACAGCTTCCAGTTGAGGCCTTCTAGTTACTCTCTGCCCACTAAGCCACAATATCTGTTTGGGAAGGGGGAAAGCATAGAAAAATTTAGGGATAGATAGCTGAAAGAGGGGAGAGAAAACAGAAAAGCATATACTTAGAAAATCTGGGAGGCAAATATATTGGGGACAACAAGCATTCAAGCTAAACAGTTTCCAATAAGATAAGTAGCTTCACTAAAATCCTATCATTTTAACCCTCCTTACTTACATAGCATAGATAAGTCTTAATAAGCTCTTCCTAGCATTAAGCATTTACTACTAACAAAGCCTCTGGCCTAATTCACAACTCTTCAAAATTGACCTTTGAAAGGAGCATTACTACATCCTGGAAACATACAGGGACTCCGTCAGAATAATCAGTGATTCCTCCAGGTCCCTTCCTAAAGGAACCTATTTATTTCACTAAATTCTGACTAAATATGACTGTCAAAACCAAAATGCTTCCCATAGGATCTTTACCCTTTTCTTTTTCTAAATACTTTATGGGATTTGAACAAAACCACTTTATGCTCAGTTGCACAATAGTTTTACCTACAGTGCTTTAAAATAGGACAGCACTTTAACCCAGTGGAATGAATTTCTAAAGTTGAACTTGGAAACACTGTCAAGTAAATAGTGGAGAGAGATTTGAGGAAGAGAGGAAGCTTTATAAGGCCTAATACATCATAGCAAATAACTATCACCTTATTTTCATCTACTGACCAAGCCAATCACAGTGGCTAAATCAGAATAAAAGTGCAAAAGGATTTCAATTCATTTCTGAAGAGCCTGAAAAGTATGCTGTAATTCTTTCTCTTAGAAAAATAATAGATCAAATGTGAATATAGTTTTCATGATCCTTTGGGCATCAAGGTTCTGAGTCCTGCCTACATGTATGTGTATTCTGAAGGAATCTAACATCTTTTTTATAAAAATAAGGACATTTATTGGGCACCTACTATGTACTCTGCTAAGGGATTTACAATATTATAAAGTAGGTACAGGGCCAGCTTCATGAGCACATGACAAGTGCAATTACATAAAAAAAACCCTGCTCTTGCTTAAAAGCATTTTGAAATTTTTAATAATTTTATCTTTGAGCATGTGTTCTTTGTTTTAAGCATGTATTTTTTTTAATTTATTTATTTTAATTAGTTTCAAGTATACAGTATATTGGTTAGACATCTGTATAGTTCATAAAACATTCCCCCAATTGCTCCCTCCCTCCCCTGACCCTCTACCTAGCCAACATATTAATGCTGACTACATTCCCTATGCCATGCTCCCATCCCCATGAACACCTATCAGCTATTAATTTATGCTTCTTTAACTTTTCACCTCATTCTTCCATCCCCCTAAACCTCCCTCCCCTCTGTCCAACATCAAATTGTCCACTATATTTGTGAGTCTATTTTTGATTAATTTGTTCTTTTTATTCCCTAGATTCCACACATAGGTAAAATCATATAGCGTTTCTCTTTCTCTGTCTGACTTAAATACTTTCTAGGTCCATCAAAGCAATATCTTTTTCCATCTCCTTCCTTTTCATATGTAGGGATTGTTTTCTTATCCTTTTAGTCATTCTATCTTTTGGTTGCAGCACTTAAATTTTTTTATATTTAAGGTACTTATTGATAGGAATGTAGTTGTTACCATTCTTTATTCTTGTTTTTGATACATGTTTTTTCTTCTTAAAGAAATCTCTCCAACATTTCCTGTCTTACTAGCTTGGTGGTGATAAATTCCTTTAGCTTTTTTTTTTTTTTTCATCTGGGAAGCTTTTTATCTGTCCTTCAACTCTAAGTGATAGCTTTGCTGGATAAATTATTCTTGGTTGTGTATCCTGGGTCTTCTGTTTCTCCCTTGCTGCTTTTAATATTCTTTCTTTGTATTTAACCTTTGGCATTTCAATTATGATATGTCTTGATGTGGGCCTCTTTGGATCCCTAATTTTTGGAATTCTCTGAGCTTCCTGGGGTTTTATGTCCATTTCCTTCACCAGTTAAGGGAAATTTCCATCATTATGTCTTCAAACAGCTGTTCAACATCTTGATTTTCTTCAGTTACACTGATCAGACAGATATTTGAACCCTTAATAGTGTTCCATATGCTCCTTAAATTATTTTTATAGTCTTGAAATCTTATCTTTTGCCATTCTGTTTGAGTATCCTTGGCTTTCTCATCCTCTAGAGATGGCATTTGATCCTTTTCTTTATTCACTTTGTTTATTCCTTTGTTTATTCCATTTAATATATTTCTCATCTCAGATAATGTGGTCTTCATTTCAAACTGGATCTCTTTTATAATTTCCATTTCCATTTTTATGTTTTTTATCTTTTTTTTAGAATTTGTTTTGAATTTATCTGTACTTCCCAAAAGTTCATTGAGCATCTTTATAACCAATGTTTTGAACTCTGCATCTGTTAGATTGCTTGACGCTATTATTCCTGCATCTCTGTTTTGTTCTCTCACATGGATTCTACTGCTTTATCTTTCCCATTTTGGCTGCCTTTCCATGTCTATTTCTATGTACTAAGCAAAGCATCTAAGTCTCCTGGTCTTATTAGCATAGATTTGTGAAGTAAGTGTCCAGTGGCACAGTCTTGAGAGGGGATCAGCTGCAGGTCAAATTTAGCCCAAGCCTCTGCCCCTCTGGAGCCACCTGTTAAGATTCAGCAAGCGATCTACAGATGTTGTGCTTATAGTTTCCTCAAAAGGCTACAGTAGAAACCAAAGCATGCTGCCTTCATTGTGAGTCTAGGCACTGCTCAGCAAGGAGCACCTGACTAGCTGAGAATATACTTGGATGTGGCTTGGGTAGGGCCCTGAATTGGGAGAGGTGGAGTTTCAAGGAATCTTCTGAGCAGAGCACCCTTTGTTATCCAGTTTGATGGTGTCACAGCTGTGGTGGCATTGTGTCCGGCACATTAGTAGCGGGGAGGGCTCAATAGGGAACAATGGATCCTGCTGGCACTTCTGTGCAGAGCAAGATTCTCCTTGGTCCTCAGTCCTCACTTCGATAATGTCTCCCTATAAGTCGCTGGTGCTCCCTGTGCACAGCCTAATGGGCACTGGTGCTCAGAGCAAGCAGGTCCAAAGCAGAAAATCCACTCACAGATGCAGCTCCTTTAAGAAGCTTCTGCTGCTGCCACTGCCACAGGCTCCATCTCACTCAGCTGCTCAAGACCAGACAGCCCCACGTCCTCGCCCTGTCCTACCTTCTGCCATTGCGGGGTGCTTTCTTGGATTTCTCCCTAGTTGTATGGCTTGTTCATCTAGGTCCCAGGTGATTTTTCCTTGCTGTTTGCTACTTGTTTCCATCACAACTTTGATTTGGTCGCTAGAGAGATAAACAGAGCCTCTATCATCTATGCCATTTTTTCTCTCTCTCTTCAGCTTGTGTTTTATAAGTTCAATGGGACAATGGTACATGCATATGAACAAAGTAAGTACATGCATGTGTTAGTTATAACTTGCCACTCCATTTTTATATAGCCTTCGTGGCCCCTATCACATACCTATTTCACTTTGATTTGCACTAAAATCCAATGCACAGTGGATCTACCAGAATTCTGTGTTGTGTTATACACCAAAAAGCAAGGGTAAAGTTAAGAAGGCTGTTTTAAGAAATTTCTAGCATTTTTTTTCACTGCTCTATGATCTGGTTTATCAGCTTAGTAGATCCACAGACTTGAAATCATCAATTCAAATATAAGTTTATCACACTCAATTGTCAAATAAAAACTTTAAACTTTCTCTCAAATACTTTTTTCTAAATCCTACATATTGAGTCACATGGAAATATTTTATTTAATTCTGTATGTATGTCAATTTCCAACTGGATGATCTAAGGAACAATGTTGATATGCTGATATGACCACAAACCAAATTTTTCTAATACCTTTTGCCCAATTCATCTTTTTGCCTGATATCTCATAAATATCCTGTTGTCCATAAGATTTTGAGCTTCTAACAATTTTCCTTCTGGCTTCAGTACAAATTCTCCTAGATTCACAGCAACAGGTTCTAAGCCCTCTCTCTCACCTTTCCTAGTAGCATTTACAAAGTCTGAGTCAGAAAGCATATAGACTAAGAGTTAAGG
>PVKZ01001192.1:108057-456738 GCA_004027375.1 Macroglossus sobrinus
ATATATATATATATATATATATATATATATATATATATATATATATATATATACCTATTCACTTTTTCTCCGTAGAATTGTGAAGCTGCTGCCAGAGCTAGAAATATGAAATATTTGTGTTAAAAATTTTATCACAGTAACTCTTCCTTTGAGAGTTTCAGAGAAATATAGTTTACAGCTATTTTCAGACATAGAATACAAATACTGTTGTCAAAAAAAATCCCTCAAAGAATGATTCAGCAAAAATGTTACTGTCAGAAAAACAATAAATTCTTCAATGATAATTTCTATAATACATTTCTGAAAGAATAAAAATAACATTACATAAATATTCTTATTTGAACAACTTAAAAAGGCATGAATAAACATAAACCATATTTATAGTTTTAAATTGTACTATGTAAGGTCTTGAAAAAATATTTGTTATGACTTTTTTAAATCCATGAAGATTCACTGCTAGCCAAAGAACAAAGTGAAAAGTGGAGGATGTAAAGAAACACAACCAGGAACTTTAAACCAAGTATATCGTCATAAAATGTTTTTAAATAAGAGAGAAATTATGATTTTTCTTATACCAAAAAATTCTCATCTGGTATCAACCCCCAAGGTGGAAAAAAAATAGTGAGCTTATTATATAAAAAGAAGCTAAAAGCAAATAGTATTCTTATTTAGAAGATCAAGGCTGAAAAATCATATGGTTTTAATTTTAAAAAGCCTAAGTTACATAAATATAATGTAATAAATATGGTGTCTGTGATATTGTGACATCAATACTGTGATAGCCAGCCTCCCAAGATTTCCCTAATAATCGTTGCCTCCTGGTACTCCTCTGACCTTCTCCCACATTGAATCACTGCTAACCCATGTGACAAACACTGCAGAAATAAAAGACATTACTGTTTCAGCCTTGTTCTGGCTTAGATCACCAGTTACCATGTCATGAAGACACTCAAGCAGGCAGTTGAGAAGCCTAGTTGAGGAGAAACTAAGGCCCACCACCATTAGCCAAGACAAATTTGCCAGCCACATAAGCAAACCATTTTGTGTTCTTTTTCCTTTGTTTTATTTTGTTTTGTTTTAGAACATTTTTAAAAAATGCAAATTACTTTGGATGCAAATCCTCCAGCCTTGACCAAGTCTTCAGCCCTAGCTTACATCTTGACTACAAGCTCATGAGAGACCCCCAAGCTAGAATCATTTAGCTAAGTTGCTACTAAATTTCTGACCCTCAGAAACCATAAAATAATAAATGTTCATTGCTTAAACAGTCAAAATTTTTAAGTAATTTGCTATGCAGCAGTAGATAACTAATAAACTGGCCTTGTCAACCTGAGAGATAGTTGTCCTGACACAGGTTCCTCAAAAAATATGATTCCCTAGGAGATCAATCATGCCCACTAGATATGTAACCCAGAACAGTCTTACTCTTAACCCAAAATGCCAATTTAATAATTTACAATAGAAAGTGGACCAGCCATTGTTCAGAATGTTCAGTACACTTTCAAGAGACTGAATTAAAATCTAATGATTGATTTATGAGGGTAAAACTAGAAAAATATCATTATTCTTATAGAATATGACCATAAACTATGGGATTTGTATTTTTAAATCCTCTCTTTTTTCTAGAATATTTCTTTTAAAAGAACTAGTCACTAAAACTAAAACACCTTTTAAGCTTGCAAGCATAATAAGTTACAGGGGTCTTTAAAGTAATCAATAATAGAACTACAACAGTTACTAAAGAACTAAGAAACACTGGAGTACAGCCATAAGCTTTCAGGGAGAGCATTTATACTCTCCCATAAAACATCTCTTTATTTTACAATAGAAATGCCCTGTTGATCTGCCCCGGCCACACCACTATGCTTCTGGTGCTGCTGGAACCCATCTGCAAATGCCTCTGAATGCCTCTCCCCATTTAAATATAAAACCACCTCAGGTAGACCTAACCAAGAAAGTTTCTTTTCCTTTGCTTTTCATTTATTTCCTCATCCTCCTCACACAAATTTTTATCTGAGCTCCTTTTTCCTCCAGGGAGCTAATTCACTTAAAGTCTGATAATCTATTTATTGTATTATCCTTCCCAGTGGGCTTGCATTTTTACCAGGTAAAAGGCCTATCCAGACATATTTCAGGCTTCAGGTCCTCTGATAAGGTCACAATTTTTAAGCTTCAGTATGTATAAGAATCATTAAGAACTTTTAAAAATGTAATTTCCTGGCCTCATTTCTACAGATTTTTAATCCATAAATCTAAGGAAGGGCCAGAAACCTGCATTTATAACAAAAAATCTTCAACCCCTGTGATGCTTATGTATGTGATCTGAAGACCACTTTTAGAGGAAGCGTAAAGAAAGATATATGGATACTAATGAAGTCTCAGTCATCAGAAACCACCAACAGCGATAATTTCCTTCCTCTTTCTTCATCAGTATCAACACCTTCTACTTGCAATTATGGTTATTTAATTTCCTAACTCTTTGGAATTATCCTGTGCTCATTCTACAAGTGTCTATTTTCTCAACAGGTGTGCAAATTGCATCTTAGTTCAGATGGACTCCATGTTAAAGTCATCCTCTTGCTCTCAAGCTATGAGAGTTATATTAGTGACATAATTGATCCATGTGCCATGATTCCCAGCTTAAGGCTTTTTTCTATTCTGACCTTTCAGCACTTGCCTGCCTTCACATATTTCTAAGCTAGATAAGCTGTCAATCTCTGATGACCACAGACCCCACTCTGCCAAGCCAAGTCTTTGACATTGCCCCTCCTGAGGCCCTGCTTTTCCAAGAGTGGTTAACAGACCACTCACATCTTCTAAAATCTGGATACTTAGTGATAGAATTCAAAAACACATGTTTAATAAGTTCCTCAGTCATACTCCATATAAGAATCATTGGTATTTGGCAATTTCTCAAAATTGCTTAATGAGAGAAAGCATCTAGTTTCCTAGACCTAAACTCCAGTGATTCTGACTGGGGATGAGGTGGGCTTTATTTTTGACAAGTGTTCCAGGTAATTCTAATAATCAGGCAAATTGGGACACCCTGGGCTAAAGTAATGATTTAAGACTTTAACCCTAGGTTATCTTCTGAGTTCAATTTACATTAGGTTGAACATTAAAACTAGAAGCATTAAGCTGGCCAGTATTAGAGAAATAATCCTCAGAAGATAATGCGTAGCTTAATGAGGAGTCTTGAACTTACATTGCATCTCTCACATGCAAATATTTTAAGTGTTAATAAAGGAATTTTTAAACAGTACTTGAATCTTTAAAAACTCATATTGCAAAAGTGAGATTTATCAATTCCCCTTTAAAAGATCAATTATTTCAAGTTTTTAAAGCATGTTTCAAATTTAGCCTTGCAAATAAAGCATTTAAATGAGAAAAATGTTGGGTATATGTACTATTATACATACATTATATTTATCATATAAATAATATATTTATATTTTATTAATATACTATATAAATAATACATAATATAAGATTATTTAAACTATTCATCTCTGAAACACTATTCTAGATATACAACTGCTACTAAAGAGTTTTGTTTTTTCATTCAATAAAAGTTTATTGATTCTTGTTTACCAGGCATTATTCCAGATGACAATTAGGCTTAGTCTACACAAAGTCTTTGTCCTCATGGAGCTTACACTTGTCATATTATCATGAAGACAATAAATGATGTAACTTTAGCTAGTGATAAACACTAGGAAGAAATCCAGAATAAGGGGCTAGGGAGTGAAAAAAAGAGGGGAAGTGCCACATTTGACAAAGAGGTTGGAAATGGTTCCTCTAAGAAGTAATAGAAACAAGGAGACAAGACATACCTGGGGAAAAAGCACCCCAGATAGAACAGCAAGAGCAAAGGCACTGGTGCAGTAAGGAAGCCAATATGACCAAATGCCTAGATTTACTGTTCAGAGATCCTTCATTAAACCACACTGCCTCTAAGTCATCAGGGCTGTCCCAAGAGTCTTTATGCCATATACAGTGTCTAGATTTGAAGGTGACTGTTAAACCCAGAAGTCACCATGCTGCCCCCATTGGAATAGAACTTGTGCCCCTCACATATACATTGACCCAGAATCTCAGCATATTGTAATAGTAACAGGTCTACTTTGGGGATCAGGAGACCTGGAGTTTATTTTTAAATAAATTTAAGTGCCTGGATCTCTGACATCATTCCAATAAATCTCTCCTAAATCTCCAAATATCTTTGGAATTTAATTTTAGTTGTACAAACCATTGAGTCCCTAAAATAAACAGTAAGACCGAAAAGAGAAGTTCAAATTTTGGATAATAAGATCAGTCATCTGGTGAATTTCCTTTAATAAACTGTTTAAAAATAATAAAATTACAAAAGGTTCTTATTTCCTAAATGGTATTCTATCACAGAATGGTTAAACTATTCAGGAGTATAGCTAGAATTTGGAAATGGAAAATGCTGCTGGTATCCAGTTTTGCATATAATTATAAAGGATTCCTCTCTTTGGTAGTGTCATTCTTAGAGAGATCAAGGAACTAGTAATGTTTATAGGCTTCATCTGAGACAGCAAAGAGTAATAAAAAAAGCACTTGGATTTGGCCAACATAAGAACTGAGTTCAAATTCTGACTGTCATTTACCAGCTGTGCTACTGTGCAAATTACATAATATTTCTGCCTCAACCATAAAGGAAAGATAACAGTTCTTGCCCATTTATACCATGAAAAGTTATTGTGAAGTGTTTTTAAAATAAGGGATAAATTACTTATGAAAATGCTAAATAATCTACAAACTGCTATACAAACATAATGTAGTTTTTTCCTACTCTGCCTTATTCAATAGCATAAATAATTTCCTTATGCCAAAAAACTTTTTACTTTACAAAATAGTTTTACCTGCCTTCTTTCTTTCTTATGTTCTATTGTGCCAATCAAAGCTTTTTCACCAATGTGTCTGCCAAGTTCAGAGATTTTTGGGTCTATCTGGCCTTTGCTAATATGAACTATTGATACAGGGACTAGGAGGATTGAAATGCATAGGACCCTCACAATGGTCAAATCCCTGAAACATTCTCTATCCCTTGCCAGTGACCAGCCTTGGGCCCAGAGTGTTGCTGCTACATCTTCTTCTCACTCACTGTACTAGTTTCCTATTGCTGCTGCAACAAATTGCCACAAACTAAGTGGCTTAGAAAAACACAAATGTATACTCTTACAGTCTGGAGATTAGAAGACCTTACTGGATATTACTGAGTGTGCTAAGTGGTCAGGGTGGCAGCAGGGCTGCGTTATTTGTGAGAGGAGAATCTGTTTCCTTATTTTTTCCAGCATCTAGAGGACATCGGCATTTCTTGGCTCATGGCCCCTTCATCCATCTGCAAAACCAGGAACAAATCTCTCTCTTCAGGGGCCATCACTCTCCCCATCACACTTGTTCTGTCTACTCCATTTTTTGAGTAGTTCAACTACAAAAGATGAACCTGTCTGCCTAGATATCCGCTATATTCCTCCCAACAACAACAGCAAAAAAATGGATACAGATGCCTTTCATTTAAAAGGTTTGTATTGCTAATCACTGTGGAAGAGTTAAAAGAGGCAATAAAAGTACTGAATGAGGGATACTATAAAGGTCCAGGAAAACTTACAGAGTCAAAGATAAACCACAGTGAGTAAGAACTCCTACTTTAGCATCTTTAGGACCTTAGTCAGAGACCCAGTTACCAACTTTAAATTACAATGTCTCATTTTATTCATGTTGGTGTTACCAAAGTCAGATTGTGGATCTGTTTCCGTTCAAATCAGCCTCCTCTGGAAGGGGGAGACTTGGACAGTTTTATCTCCAGGATTGAAAAGACACAGCAAGAACATGTGGCGATGTCCAGGTTGGGGCACATACTCTGGAACCAGGCTGCCCAGCCAACTACATAAATTCTCAGAGCATGTAAAGTACATAGAACAGTGCTTTGCTTGCTGGGTACACAGGACAAATTATGAAAGTAAATATTGGTTTTGCTGTGATGATGGGGGTTTCCATATGACCATGTAAGAGAAAGCTAAACTTTGTTCTATTAACATATAAACATAGAATAGAGAAAATCACAATGTGAATGACAGTGAAAGTATTAGCTAAATGTTAATGCTTACTATGTGCCAAGCACCTTGCTGGGCAATTTACATGCTATCATTTAATTCTCACAATAACCCTATAAAGTAGGTTCTGTTATAGTTACCATTTAACTGTGAGGTTTTTATAATCTTTTTTCTCATCTTCTTCCCTCAGACAGTGTTGTTTCTTACCTCCTTGGCTTTGCTCACGGATACTCCCCCACTAATCCTCACCACTCTATCCTACACATAACCTTTGCCTTACCACTTGCCCACCTCTCTCCGTGCCTACCCAAGCTGGATTACGAATGCTTCCTTTGTTCTCCCATGAAATATTGTTCATATCATTATCCTCACACATACAAAATTCTCTTTTATGTATATTTCTCCCCATTATGCTGTAACCTCTTCAGTGACAGAGCCACCTCTTCTTAACAGTTATAATCTAGCCTCTTACATAATAACTGGCACAAAATAAGTGTTTGAGAAAGAAAAAAAATATTAAAAAATTAGATGAAGAAAATCATCAGAGAAGCATATAAAATGTATAAAGATATATCATATGGGGATATCTATATCACAAATTGGAACAAAATATCCAGCAATAAGGATAGGTTAAATACATTCTTTTTCTTCCATAATTTATCTTCCATGATATTTATTTCCAAGGTATTTAAATCGGAAGAGTACTATATTAAACAAGCAGGACTCAAAATTACATAAACAATTTATTGTAATTATGTTTTTAAAATAACCATATGAGGGCGTGGTTCCATAGTGTAGCAGTTAGCACATCTGCTTTTCATGCAGAAGGCCCTGGGTTTGTGCCCCAGTGGAGCGAGCCACAGTCTAGGGTCTACAGCCATGCCACCTTGAACAAGCTGGATGTCTGATCTCGAAAGCTAAGCATGGTTAGGTCTGGTTAGTACTTGGATGGGAGACCACCTAGGAAGACTAGGTGCAGTAGGCATAAATAATAATAATAATAAGTAATAAATAAATAAGTAAAAATAAATTTACAAATAAAAATAACCTTGAGAATAGAAAATATACTATAAGTAAAAATATCAACAGTAGTTGTATGTAGATGATAAAGTGTGGGTAATTCTATTTTCTTCTAAAACTTATTTAGTTTTTGAATTTTCTAACAAAAATTAGATTATTTTATAAATATTTTTGTGTAATACACATTCATTTTTTTAACTTTTAATTATGAAAAATTTCAAACACAAAGTAGAGAAAATAGTATAATAAATCTCTATGTCTTCAACAACCATCTTCAGCTATTATCAAAATTCTGCCTGTCTTGTTTCTTTTCTCCTACCCCGCCTCCATTCTGTGGGGTATGGAGAAATTTAAAGCCAATTTCAGATTATTATTTCACCATAAATATTTCAGAATAGATTGCTAGCAGAGAAAAATATATATGTATATGTACATATATATATATTCCCAATATCATTATAATGGTACAACAATTTCTTAATTTTATCTAATACTAAGTTTATGTTCTGTTTTCCCCAATTATTACCTCCTAAAAACCCAAAACAAACTCATAACAATTGGTTTGTTCAAATAGAATCTAAACAAGGTCTATACATCATATTTAATTGATATGTGACTTGAGTCTCTCCCTTTATTTATTCATTTATTTTAACCAGCCTTTCCCCTGGCAACCACTTTTCTACTCTATTTCTATATTTTGACTTGCTTTTTTTTTTTAGATTCCACATTAAGTGATATCATGCAGTATTTGTCTTTCTCTGTCTGACTTATTTCATTTAGTATAATGGCCTCAAGGTCATTTCACATTGTCATAAATGAAAACATGGCCTCCTTTAGTTCATTGTGTGTCTGTGCTTGTATATATATGCATAGCACATCTCTCATGTTCATTTTTTTGAAAATTAGAAAATCCAGATGAATAAAAATAAAAGATTTAAACACATAATCTCATGATATGTAGATAGATACATAGATACATAAATTGATGTACATAATGTTTTATTTAATGGGCTAAATCTGATAGGGTACAATCAGGAAATGTCTCTTTTTTTTTTTTTTTTTTGCCGCCTCCTAGATTAGATCTGTCAACTCTCTTCCCCTCCCCTTGACAAGTGAATTCCATTGCTTTGCAAGTCACTTTCAGCTGTAAGAACAATTTATCCTCTCCCCCATTTCAAAATTGATCCAAGGATTTGAGACCTACAGGGCCAGGAGTCAGAGAAAGGAAACCTTTTTATTCTTTCACATTCCTGGCTTTAACTCCTCCCTCCTTCTTCTGGCTCAGACAGGAAGTTGGATTCAACCAGCAAAAGGGATGAGAAGAAAAGTTTTACTTCTTCAGCTGATGCCCAGTATCAATTACTCTCTGTCACAATAGGCAATCAAACTCTAATTCTTCTCATGGGGTGAAGAGCATTGTTTTCACACCTCTTTAGAAACACCTGCACACTTCCAGGAGCACCTCCACCTGTACCATTCCCTAACACTAACGATGTTCTCTAGGATACAAACACTCCCCTCAGTGTCTGCCTTTTTGTGGTTCACACACAGCTTCATTCTACCAGCGCTCCTCTTCAGAGCAAGCAGCCGTTCTGGGTGAGACATTTTATTAAGACCATTAATGCCCTGCTTAATGTCTGCTTGGCTCAAAGAACTCACAAATCTTTGTCCCCACCTATTCCATCTCTGCCTTATCTCAGGCAGCCTTCCAAAGTCACAAATGTCCAAATGAGAGTCAGTCACCAATTTCAATCTTCCTTATATTTTCCCAAAGTCCAGGGCATGGGTATCCAATTCTCTCATAAAATCTCTCATATTCCACATCTATATATTTGTGCCATTCAGCAGACCTCTAGCAGAGCAGCAAAATGCAGGTTCCCCTTTTTACAAATACCTCCTCCAATCTCATTGAGGGATCCTTTTATGGCTCTCTCCATCTGGCTTGTAAAGAAAACTCGAAGCCCCATTTACTAAAAGCTCCCTTCAGAGAATCCTCCTAATAAATATTTAGGCTTTACTTAAATAAGCTGATGATGATGATGGATACTGGGCCAGTCCAGCCCAATATCTTATAGCAAGTCCTCTGGTACAACATTTAGCACCTCTTTTGAAAATGTAGCCCGACTTATTGTCCATTGTCTTCAGCTTTCAGGATTTAGCCAGAATTTTATGACAACAGAAAAGTATCATTTCACTAGTTATGTACATATACTTTTACAGAAATGGAATTTTATGTATACATTAATAAGCATTATGTCTCAAAATGTATTGCTGATCTACTATAGCCTTGGTATATTAAGAGAAATAAAAAGATGAATATGATAAAATCTTCATCCTTTAGAAAGCCTGCAATTCAGTAGGGAAAATAAGACATATAAATAAATAACTGTAATAAAAATCATTACAAATGCCATAAAAGTGACAAAAACAAAGCATTATAGGTGATACAAAAATGGAAGATTGTTTCCAGTGTAAAGTATACAGGAACATTTCTCAGGAAAAGTTAAATTTCAGCCAGATTCTGAAGCATTGGTAAGATCTCAAGTGTGAAATGGAGGTGAGAGAATACATATCCCAGAGACAAGACTTGCACGAGTAAAGGTGCAGAGACTGAAAAGCCTAATATTTCTTCAGGGAATACTAAGTAGTCCAATTTTCTGGAGAATACACTATTGTGGAGGAGAACTGCGAAAATGTCTTGGGGCCAAGTCATAAGGGATAGCTAGAGAATTTGGACTGTTCATTTGACAGTAGGAAGGCACTGGAGAATTGCGAATTAGAAAGAGACACCAAGCTGTGCAAGGGCTTTAGGCAAGCAGGAGAGGATCATGGAATCATATGTGATAATCTCGGCCTGAGCTAGAATTGTGACAGGGGGGAATGCAAAGAAATGCACACTGATTCAGGTGACAATCCATACATAACCTTTCAAACATTTACCCCATCAATCACTCTGATAACAGCACTAAAGCCTTTCTGGAGAGACTTTGGCTTGACTGTTTGCTGGTAATGAAGGATTTGCACTGAGAATACAAATTCCCACTTTGTATGCCCCTCGAGGCTAGGGTAATGAATTTTCAAAGAGGCTGTCTAGTGTTAAGGGTCCAGGCTGAAGTAGCTCATAAGGGAATCAAATTCACCAACGGAGACAAAGGGTCACAGTCACATGTCAGGAGGGTTAAATGCCAAGACAGAAGAAAGGGATGGCAAGTTGACATCTTGAACCTGCCCCCATGATAGGAAAACATTGAAATGAAGATGATAAGTAATGATCTGTGCTAATTGAGAAATAATAAATGTTACTTATGTATTGTGAATATTTAGACTAATTTGAAGTGCTATACAGCACTCAGTTTCTGTACCAGCTGCCCTAATAATGTGCCAGTTGTGACCAAGAATCCTTCATGTTATAGCTGTCTTTATTGTTGTTATCATTAAAATGTCAAGTTTAATGGATACTATGATTTTGCAGCACTCTCAACCTGATCCAGCACCCTGTAACCACCTTGATCTTTTGCAAATTTTACTTTGATACCAGATATAATTAGTCATCAAATGTTTCAAGACCGGGTCAAAGGGAAAATAATGAGAGGAAAAGAAGCTATCATTGGCAAATGAAGGTCATCTTTATAGACGCAGGAACACCAGTTGTGCATGTATAGCAGAAAAACCTATGAGCTTCTTTGATGGTACTATACTGCCATCTGGAGGGATAGCAAATTCCCATAACATGCAGCATGTTTAAAGCTGAAAAATCTAATACAAATGCAAGTACAATTAAGGTAAAACAGAAAAAGCATGAAAATCTAGAATAATCTTTCCAAAGAACTCCTGCCTCCACAGGAAATAGAAATGGCTCTGAATCAAAAATAAAGGTAAGGACATTTTGCAAGGTATACATTTTCCCAGAAATCTGAAATATAAAGGTAAGTAAATTAATAATGGAACTTGAAGCAGTGTGAAAGTCAATATAAAAATGAGTAAAAAGAAATTGGGGAAGGGAACAATAAAAGGAAAAGTTAGCCAGGAAGGGAAGCACTATTAATGATTTGAATAGGGTAAGATGGTCCAAAAGATCAGGTGAGGAGGGAGAGAGAATGGGGAGATGTTGGTTAAAGGATACAAACTTTCAGTTATAAGAGGAATGAGTTCTGAGACCTAACATACAGTATGGCAACTGTAGTTAATAACATAGTATTGTATACTTATAACTCCTGAGAAAGTAGATCTTAAGTGTTTTTACCACACACATACAAAAAGTAGTAAATATGTCAAGTAATAGACATGTTAATTAGCTTAATTGTGGTAATCTTTTCACAATATATACATTTATGAAAACATCACATTATATTCTTGAAATACCTACAATCTTTGTCAATCATACCTCAATAAAGCTAGAAAATAATACATGATCTGTTAGGCTAGATCAGTTCACTTCCTCAGGCAAAAATTAAGGCAGCCTTCACAACTTCTCTTGTCATTTTAAATAATATTATTGTTTCTTCCTACAGCAGATGCCTCTGAAGCCTAGCCACATTCCCTCAGCCTACCCCTGATCTCAGCAGCAACTTTGGAGGACAGTTCTGGGTGAGCTTAGACTAACCCGGGAGTGACTGGACTAATAGAATGATGGAACACCCTATTAAAGGTCAGCTGAGGCACTAGTTCGGGATTGATGCTCTTCAAGACAGGGGTGCTGTCCTCCAGGGCTGACTACATGCAAGTCAACCAATGACTGATATAGAGATCTAAGACCCAATAGCTGAATACATGAAAGGTGAATGTGATATTGGCTCATCTCTCCTTTACTCTTAGTGACTCTGTGTACAGAATGTTTGCTTTCCTTCTTAACACCTCGGGTTCTCTGACTAGATATCTTGGTTCTTAGGGGGTTTTATTTCCACCAGGGGGCATGGCAAGGACTGCACTGAATCTGCACTTTGGCCTTCTTATGTCAGTGGATCAGCATACAACAAAAAGTATTACTATTTTGCAAGAGCAGTGAGCTCTGGAACCAAGATTGCTGCTACATAATTGGGGCATGGAGAGGTATATTGGTACACAAGATAGCAATTTGTGTCATCTGGTACTTTCATGTCTAACTATAACAGCAAATGGGCGATTGTAGCAACCAATACCTGATAAAAGCAAGGCAATCAAGAGTTCAGATCCCTCAAGGATGAAAGTCTGTCTGGATTACCCAGCCAGACACACAGACTACACTCAACAAAGTGCTAAGAGAAATCTAGAATGGGTGGTAGAGGAGAGGAAAAAATATCAGTCAGGGCCTTGTGACCCACTGTAACAGCCGGGACTCAACCTTGTTCTTTTAACCCATTATATCAAGTCTTACACAGATATGGAGGCAAGCCATCTCCTTAAAGACTCAGTGAAAAGTGGATTTAACATGGGGTACATGTGAATATAAGGTATGTGAGGGGTGGACAACAGTAAATGCCTCCAGTGTGTCTTCATCTCATCCTCAAGGCCCACCTCTAATTTCTGCCTTAACTGTGGTGGGTATACAGCTCTGCATGACCTCAGAGTTTCCTCTAGCCTCACTGCTTGCCAGTTCAAGAAAACACCACACTTCTTCCTCTTGCTTCCAAGAATGACCTCCTGAATAAACTACCTGCATCCAAGTCCCAGTTTCTGGCTCTGCTTTCTGGGGAAAGCAGATCATAATAAGCATTTCTCTTCTTGCATCTTCACTGCCTTTGTGCTACCATTGCTGCTGCTGCTGCAGCTGCTGCTGCTGCTGCTTTTACTTCATCTACCCCTATCCTGTTGCCATCAGTGTCCTCCACTCCATCTCTCACTTCCCATCTCCCATACTCCAAAAGCAAACCTCAGAAGATCAGCAGTTCTTCTGTCCCTTCAAGGCCTGTATATAGGCTACCAGACCTCCACAAATGAATCACTTATTTGAGGCTCTTTTTAAATAAAAACTTTATATGAAGGCTCTCCAGTCTGCCAACATTTTCAAATACAGAATATTTAACATAGAACTGTCAGGATCTCAAAAACTATTATTTCTTTTTCCCCATCCCAAAAGATTCATTAATCGAGGAGTAATCAGGATATATAGAGTATTACTATCAAACCTGGCCTGTCGTGCTGATGATTTTTCTGTCATTAGTGAATAGTTTATAGTCCCAATGCTCCCCATCTCATTTCCATACCTTCTGCTCCCCAAATGATTCTGTATACTCCCAGGTAAAGGTGGATAAAGATAAGAAAAATATACTGTATTCCTTTCCCTAAATGCCCAGTAAATGTGTTGCAGTCCAAACCTATCTATGCATCTTAGAATGGAGCTGGGACTGATGCTAGGCTCTAGAGAAAGTCTCTTACCCTGTTAACCAACTGGTTGTGTCTCACCAGACACTGTATAAAGTTCTCAGGGGGAAGACTATATATTTAGTGCAATATACAAGCCCATCAGTAGTTGCTCATGAAAGAATGGTAGTTAGGTGGTAAGAGAGGGAGGCAGAGAGAGTGAGGGAGAGAGAAGAGAACAAAAAAGCAGCCATTATGTGGTGAGCTGAAGTCCTCACTGCTACAAGACCCTAAAGAGATTCTCCTCACCCTGAAAAAGTACTTCTTTCCCCTAGCAAGACCAGCTACCTTTTCATTCAGGCTTTGGGCTCAGTCAAACCTATTCTGACCCCAAAATGAACTCTTTTTCTTGCCAAACCCAGCCAGGGCTCCATGCCAGAAATAACCATCTGCTGCAGCTGGGCTGCCACAATTTAAGCCAGCTGCTACATATCACACAAAAGCCAATCTTCCTACACAGCACTTTTGACTCTAAATTCCAGGCTCTCTGTTTATACTCACTCATCCCTACAGTGAATAGCAATATTTAGGAATGCAAGGTGAGGTTTGGATGACATTAGGCTGGTATTAAGCTCAGATCCTGCCCTATTACTCACCTCTCCTGCCTACACATTTTCCAACCAGGAGAGCTATAGTTAAGAAAAAGTAACAAATAAGGAAATAACCACTTTAAAAGCCAAGCCAGTGCCCAATAACTCTCAGTGCTGAGGTCTGACGGAAACTGAATTGAAGAATGTGTCTCAGTCTTGAAGGCTTAAATGGGGCTTCCCGTCTGCTTCGCCAAAATGGAAAATAGCAATGCCTGAAGAGAAAACAGGCATTATGTAACCACCCAGTTGCAGACATGAAAGGAGAGAAAAATAAAGGCAGACAATGTTGTCTAGACAGCTCAACATGACAATTCAAGATGCAAAAGAAGAGGAAGACACCTATTCTAAAAAGATAGGATCTGCTTGGGTGTGCTTATTACATGAGGGTAGGAAGAATAAAATAGGACACCACTTATAGGTATTGAGATTTAAAGCACAGTACCCTAACTATTAGTAATACAGGGCCCAATGAATGTCCTTGTGCCATAACCAACCAAATTATCAACTTTTCCTTCCTTGGAGAAGGAACGCTAAGAGGGAGAGAAACAGAGGGCAGAAAATAGATTTGCACAAAAACATACCTGCCACACACAAAGACATAGACATACTAGGTTTCTAATTAGGCTTAGATATAAACAGAACTTAATTTCTACTAGAGCATTAGGACACCATCACAGCTAAACAGATAATTTCATAAGGCACAAACCCAGCTTTATTGGCTGAATCAGGGCTAGAATTAGAGTGAGCCAAGTGTGATGCCTACGGCCTCCTTAAATTTTGTGCCCAAGCTTTACACTTGCCTCACCCTAGTCCTGGCCCTGGACCGAATTAACATGTAGAGTGGAAAGCAATGTGATTCAGAATTGAGTGAATACAAAGAATACACAGAAATCTAGATCTAACTAACAAAGGAGACTCAGGGGAAAATGCAACAATTCAGTAGTCATCACTGGGTAAGCAGAACCCAAGTCTAAGAGAACAAGTATGCTTTGCCATGTCCCAATAATTCATGAAGTATGACTAGAGAATATTACATTTTTTTATTTTGTCTTTTATTGTATTTGTTATCTATCACTGCATAAAAATTACCCCAAACTTGCAGCTTAAAACAATATTTACGATCTCACAGTTTTACTGGGTCAAGAAATCTGAGCACTCCTTAGCTGGTCCTTAGGCTCAGGGTCTCTCACAGGCTGCAATCAAGATGTCAGCTGGGGCTGAGTCATCTCAAGGCTTTACTGGGGAAGGATGTGCTTCCAAGCTCGCTCAAATGGTTATTGGCAAGGTTCATTTCCTTGCTGGATATTGGTCAGAGGCTGTATTCAGTTCTCTGCTACTTGAGCCTCTCCAATATGTGGCTTGTTTCATTAAAATAAGCAAACCAAAAAAGGCAAGAAAGTGACAACAAGATGGAAGTCACAGTTTTTTAAAACCATATCTTGGAAGTGATGTCCCACCACTTTTGCATATTCTATTCTTTAGAAGTCAAGCCACTAGGTACAGCTTACATACAAGGGAAAAGGGATTATGCAAGGATATAAATATCAAGAGGCAGGGATCATTGGAAGCCATTTTAGGGGACTGTCTGCCACGCCCATAAAAATAGGGATTAAAAAAAGATTAATTTTTTTCAAATTGTAAAAGGTATATCCTATACTTACATTGTAAAATAACTCAAACAGAAATTTCCCTGCTTGAAATTCAGTGGCCCTCATAGCTGTTCATCATTTGATTAAACGCTTAATGCTAAAAAATTAAATGTTAGAGAATTAAAGATTAAATGATTAATGCCCCATGATAAATCACTGTATCACCAGAGGTCTTTATATCACACTCAGATAGCTGGGCCTGAGTAAAGTATATCTGTGTTTTTATCTCCCCATTATACCTTTTTCCACTGATGAGTTGTGATGAAATGTAATCACAGGGCCCTTTCTGACCCCTGGCTAATCACGTGACCATCATCCTTTTCACAGTGATTAGTCAAAGGAGCTGGTACAAAAGTCAAGCAGAATCAGTTCATCCATACCATTTGGTATAAGGATAATGGGAGCAGAAGGTCTCTTACTTTTAAATTATGAACAATAAAAATAAAAGCTTACAGCCCCCTTTCCCACCACATGAAAGGGCCTATTGATAAAGCTGAGAGAGAAAGCTAACGATATCATTTAAGCCACTATAAAGCATCAAGGAACACACTTACCAGTTCCACTCTGAACTTCCCAGTAATGATCCAGTAAACCCCATTTTGTTCAGTTTCTGACATTTGCTTATAACAAGTGTCCTGACTAATACAGGCTTGTTTCCCACTAACTATTCTTACAAAATAATATGTATATTCCATCTCTGTATGATTCTCAAACCAGAAACACAGTTACCCCAAAATCTTTAATTATTTATAACACCTACAACACTTGGTATTCCTAAGTGGTCTCCCATCCAAGTACTAACCAGAGCCGCCCCTGCTTAGCTTCCAAGATCAGACAAAATCAGGTACGTTCAGGGTGGCATGGCTGTAGATCCAAATAGCTTTTCTTCAAATATAAATTTTTAGGCCCTATCAAACCTACTGTTTTGGAATCTTTCTGGTGGACACCTCACATCTATATATATGTGTGTGTGTGTGTGTGTGTGTGTGTGTGTGTGTGTGTGTGTGTGTGTATATATATATATATATATATATATATATATATATCCACAAAATGATTTGGAAGCCTAACCAGTACAAACAACCACTAATCTATCTGCAAAAGGACAAACACCAAATTATAAAATGACTTTTTCCTAGTTGAATTGCAGACAGGGATTTTCAGTCTAGAATTCTGCAAAGAAAACAGGTAGGTTTCCCTACACTATTAAACCCTGTTTCTCTCAGAAAAATCAGTGAAATATTTTTTTAAATACTTTTATAACATTTATTGAGTTTTCGTACTTCTACTGATAGAAATTACTAGTAAGAAGAGTATTATAATCACAGATGTGGTAAAAAGAATGTGTGTGTGTGTGTGTGTGTGTGTGTGTGTGTGTGTGTGTGTGTGTGTATTGGTTTAATGCTCCTTTAGTTCTTTATCATAAAACTAGCATAAGAACCAGAATGGGCAGTAATTGCTTTCTAATGCAAATTTCTGTATTAAATGGTACAAAAAGAGCCAAGTCATGTTCCTACATCTTTTTACAGCTGTACCTGAACAAATTAGTAAACTAACCTTATGTTCTTATATTTTAGTAAGAGCAAAGATAAAGCATCGTTTTAAAACAAGGACATCAAGGCTCAGTTTAAAGTTCATGATATAGAAACCTCTGTCCAGGTTTGTCCAAGGAAAACTTTCACAGTCCTGTGAGGCAGACTGATGGGACTAGCAGGGCACTTTCAAGCCATTTGCAATGTCACAATTATTCCCTTAAATCTGAATATACTCACTTGAAAATTGCCACTATGAAAGCACGGTAAGCAAAGTTTAAGTCAATATATTTTCACAGAATAATTTGCCAAGGGAAGAAAACAAAATCAAGAGATGTTCTATAGTCATTCTATCCTTAACAATTATGGAAATCTTTACATGTTTGCTGTTTTGTATTATCATCTGCAAGGAAGTCTCCTCTCAGGGCTCCTAATGAGAAGGAAAACTAGTGATCTAATGTCATCTCTGGCAATCACTTTCAGTATAAAATTAGGAGACAGATCACCATGGAGAGATCAAGTAGTAACCAGATATATCTAGAGCTTGACCATGATCATATCTCTTTTAGTCCAACTCTTCTATAACTAAAGACTAATGAGGAAGTATTTTTAATTCTGCTTAAACCCCTGAAAAATTAAGTAGAGGGATCTCATAAGTAGGAGAGGGAGGAAAGGCTATAAAACCAGTAGAGATAATATCTGACTTGTAATGTTATCTTTTTTTCCAGCTTTATTAAAGTATTATTGATTAAGTTTCTCAAAGTGAGAGGCAGAGTATAAGGGAGAAAGGAGCTGCCCAGAGAAAAAGATCCAGAAATCTGCATTGGGCCCCCTTGAGTCTTTTTCCAAATAATAAGTTGTGCACTCAGAGAGAGAGAATCTACGAAGCTGTACACACACACACACACACACACACACACACACACACACACTACTATTTTTAAAAAAGAATAATTACCAGGCAGCTGTGAGCTGAACACCTACTGGAGTTCACCCAAGTCTGGGAGCCATTCCAGTTCTGAAAATCTTGCAGCATTCAGTAGAGACCTCAGAAAGACTACATGTGAGGAATAGGGCCAGCCTAGTTCTAAAACATGTAGACAAGTCTATTCTAAAATTTATACAGAAAAGTACAGGACCTAACATAGATAGAAACAAACTTTTTAAGGAATAAAATGAGAGGAATCACTCTACCAATGTTAAAGCTTACTGTGTTGAGTCCCCCAAGACCACCCCAGATTCAGTGACTTCTCAGGGGGACTCACAGGATTCAGTCATATTCATAGCTATGATTTATTACTACATAAGGACGTAAAGTCAACAAAGGAAAAAGTTACATAGGGAAAATTTTGGAGGAAAACAAGCACAAGTTTCCAAAAGTCTTCTCCCACTTGAGTCACAGGAGTTGCTTAATTTATCCCATAATGAGTTATTGTAATACATGTTTTGAAATATTGCCTACCAGAAAATCTCATTAGAGACTCAGTGCCCAAGGTTTTTATCAGAGATTGGTCATATAGGTACACGCTGCCTATCATGTATAATTTGCACAGTTTAGGCATAGTGAGCACAGTTAGGGTAGTGGAAGTCCTCCTGAAATTCTAGTTCTAAGATGCTAGCCAAGGGTCATCCTTGAAAGCTGATCTTTCTAAGGATAGAAGTGACAGGTCTGCTATATTAACTCTTTTTTGCATACCATACAGTTTCATCA
Source organism: Macroglossus sobrinus (assembly GCA_004027375.1). Lineage (NCBI taxonomy): Eukaryota > Metazoa > Chordata > Mammalia > Chiroptera > Pteropodidae > Macroglossus > Macroglossus sobrinus. The sequence continues at coordinate 126,979 of PVKZ01001192.1, forward strand.
CTATATAGCTACATTAATTAAGATAGTGTAGTATTGGCAGAGGAATACACATATAAATTAATAAAACAGAAGAGAGAACTCAGAAATAGAGCCACAAAAATATGTCTAACTGATTTTTGACAAAGGTACAAAAGCAATTCAGTGGGGAACAATAGCCTTTTTCAACAAATGGTTCCAGAACACTTGGACATATATACACAAAAGATGAACCTTGACTTAAACTTCATGCCTAATACAAAAATTAACTTCAAATAAATCTTAAACTTAAAAGTTGAACATAAAATTACAAAAATTTTAGAAAATAAAAGAAAAACAATCTTTAGGATATAAGGCTAAGTAAAAAAAATTTTAGATTTGATACCAAAAGCATAATTCATAACATAAAAATTGATAAACTGGGTCACACATCAAAATCGAAAATATTTGCCCTGTGAAAGACCCTGTTAAAAGCATGAAAAGACAAACTAAAGACTGGGAGAAAATATTTTCCAACCACTAATTCAATAATTTCTTTTATCTAGAACTCTCAAAAACAGTAAAAAAAATAAATAAATAAAGTTAAATTAAAAAATAGAGAACAGACATAAATAGACAATTGACTGAAAAGGATATACAGATGGAAAATAAGCACATAAAAAGCTGATCACTATCACTAGCCATTAGGGAAATACAAATGAAAACTGCAATGAAATAGTACTATATATCCTTCAGAATGACTAAAAGAAAAAAAATAGTGATAATACTAAATACTGCTGAGAACATGGAAAAACTAGATAAATCATACATTGCTTGTGTGATTCTACTTTGGAAAAAGTAGGACGATTTGTTATAGAACTATACATGCAGTTATCATATAACCTAGCAGTTGTACTTTCAGGCATTTATCCTAGAGAAATGAAAACTATGTACACACAAAAACCTTAACACAAATGTTCATAGCAGCTTTATTAATAATTACCAAAATCTGGAAACAATTCAAGTGTCAACAGATGAATAGTTAAACAAACTGTGGTATATCCATAACATGGAATATTACTTAGCAATAAAAAGGAATAAACTCTTGATACACACAACAATTTGAATAAATCTCAAGAGAAAAATGCTGAGTTAAAAGTGGTTATAAAAGTGTATCATAAGAGATTCTTATAATGAAACTATTGTGTATCTTGATTGTGTTGGTGGTCACAAAATCTACATATGGTAAAATTCCATGGAACTGAATGCCCCAACACAAACAAACACACACAAATGAATGCATGCAAAACTGGTGAAGTCTGAATAAGATCACTGAGTTGTATCAATGTAAATTTGTTTGTAGTCATGCAAGATGTTACCATTGGGGGAAACTAGGTGAAAGGTACATAAGATTTCTCTGTATTACTTCCTACTACCGCATGTGAATGTAGAATTATCTTGAAATTGAACTTAAACGAAAAAAAAAAGACTATAAAAAATTCTATGTCTAACAAAAATAATGGTTAAAAATGAAGGCAAAAATGAAGATATTTTCAGAAATAAAAAAGCAGAGATAATTCATTATCAACATATGTTCCAGTTATGTGTATTATTGGGTAACAAACTGCCATGGAATTTTGTGGCTTGAAATAACATACTTTTTATTATATTTTATAATATTCTTTGTCAAGAAATTTATGTAGGACATGATTAGGTGATCCTTTCTTTCCTGTGGCATCAGTTGAGTTCACTAGGTAGTATTCACTCACGTATCTGCCTCCATATACTTGGCTTTTCTCACATATCTAACACATTGGCAGAGATGGCTAAAAGGCCAGGCTTAGCATGGACTGTGGACCAAATAGCCTACATGTGGCCTCACAAACATGAGGCCTTAGGGTAGGCCAACATCATACCTAGTGGCTTCAAAAGCAGGAGTTCTAACAAATAAGATAGAATCTACATGGTTGTTTATGACCTAGACTCAGAAGTCACAAAGCATTTCTTCTGCCATACCCTATTAGTTAAAGTAACCACAATTTCATGCATTTAGAGGGGAAAGAGTATAGGACTCTAGATGAAAATATGATGGTGTGATAGGCATAGAATAACTGCAACAAATAAATATCCATTTAATAAAAGAAGAAAATAAGAAGTCACTAATTCACTGAACTTATAAAATCCAGCTGGGCATATGTTACCAGTTGATGAATGGAGCCCTGTCAAGCTCCCTAAGAATGATTTTCCATGATTTTTGGCTCCTTCCTATGAGATCTTGGTTTTGCCCTCTCAGTCGTTCTTTTTTCCACAGAACTATCTATTTCTGCAGCTGAGTAGCCTACTCAGCTTGCTTCCTGTCCACAAAAGTCTGAGGGTCCAAAAATCTTTTTCATTTTATGCAGTCTGTTTGTGTGTGTGTGTGTGTGTGTGTGTGTGTGTGTGTGTGTGTGTGTGCAAGCTGATATAATTATTAAAAGTTTGTGGATTTTTTTTTTGCTATCTATTTTAGTCATTTCCATTAGATAAAAGCCACATCCACAAATATTTTCTAGATAAGCCCTTTTCTGCCTTGGGCTCCCTGTGAGTCTGCTGTAGGATAGTGTCCTAAAGATTCTTAGAAGCCTTAGTGTAAAAGAGAGAAGGTCTATACTATAAACCCTTAAGAACCTTAAAAGCCCTTTTATCTGTTTCTGAACTCTGAACAAAAGTTTTACAGTCACAATCTTGACTTTATCTCTGTCTTGAATCCATGCTTTTCTAAAATGACATTGAATTTGATCTTTTTCCTGTAGCTCTATCTTATTTTGAGTATCTAATGCTGAGAGAAACTATGGATGAAAAATAGTTTCATTTTCAGATCTGTTCCTATGTAGTTCTTCAAAATTCTGTTTGAAAATAGAATAATTCCTTTATCTCTTATACAGTATCATATACAGTTAACAAGAAACAAAAATTAATTGACACTTTCAACATTCTGCCTTGTAATCTCCTAATCCAGATACATCAGATCATTAAGTAAATTTTATAATCCCCCATGTTATCACATTTGTTAAACCATCTACAGTGGCATAACAAGATCCTCCCTCCTCTATCTTCCAATATAATTTTTCTTACTTTTCTTTAAGCCCTCATTGATTGCCCTCCTCCACGCCTGTCAGGATTCCACAAACAGTCTTCAAAGTCCTTTTGACTTTTGCCTGACACCTTGTCCCAATGACAATGTCACATTTTAGGTTTTTGTTACACTAACACCTCAAATTTTTTCTACTTATCTAATGCTGTGTAACTACTTCAAAAAAATTGCTTAAAACGATGATTTTATTATATCTCACAATTAAGAGAATTAGGAATTTAGCAGGTTTAAGCTAGGTGATCTTTTTATTTCTTGTGGCATCAAGGGAAGTCATTCAGTAATATTCACCTGGTGAAAGGGAAGCTTAGCAGGTTCAAGACAACTTCACTCATATCTGGCACCATAGAAGAGATGACTAGATTGCTTGGCTCAACTGGTTCCATTGACCAGAATGTGACCTCTCCAGCCTGGTAGTCTTCTCACATGGTGGCTCAGAGCTCTAAGAACAAATGTTCAAATGAATAAGGCACAAATTTTATTTTTATTTATTTTTTCTCACCTAGCTTCAGAAGTCATAGTGTTTTATTTCTGCTATGTTGTTTAGGTCAAACAAATCTCTAGCTTACCCAGATTCAAGATGAAGGAGCAGCAACCTAATGTCTCAGTGGAAAAAATGTCAAAGAATGTACAGCCATTTTTAAAAACAACATATCAGATCGGTGCTAAAGACACATTAAGAGTTCTTAGAGCTGAAATGAAATAATACCACTTAGATCTATACAAAAGAATAAAAAGCACTAGAAATAGTAAACACATAGGTAAATAAAAAGGACATATCATTTAAATTGTTCTAAGTTCTCATGTAGCATTAAAAATATATGACAACCACAATACAAAAGACAGGAGTTAATAAAATGGATCCAGCCTTATGCAACTACAGAATCACTTATTTTATCAACCAGCATGGAAATTGTCAACACTGTCAACATGAAGCAAGAGTTATAGAAAAAGTGCCACTTTTACATAGTACCGTAGTAGAAGTATTGACAACACATCAGAGTATCAGGGGGCGAAGGAGAATAAAATTGAGTTTTTTATTCCCCCAGGTCTCTTTGAGGGGTCACTAAGAGCTAGTTGTATTTTTAAGATGGGCTCCTCAAACAGGCTGTCTCCAAGTTCAGATATCAATGTCCTCTTCTCACTTTTTTTGGCACTCTTCCTACCCCAGGGTATCTACTCACTTCATTAACCCTTGGGGTATACTCTGGACCTCTTTTAACATCTGCCAACAAAATTTATAGCTTCAAAGCAAAAAATCAACTTTTTGAAGTAAAAATAGTTTAATACTAATAATACGAGTCCTAAATAATACTTACTAAAACTAATAGATCAACATATGTATATGTTAAAGAAAGACATAATAATATTTATAAAGCTATTCTCATTATTACAAGGAATGTCAACTTTAACACTTGGCAGTGAAAGAGCTATAAGATTTAGAGTACAATTTCTAAAAATCAAATTGATTTTTTTAATAATCTAAATTGATTGACAATAAAGGATGTTTTATGAATGAAAGAAAAACAATGAATTCTCTTCTAGTATTTGCCATCGCCTACGTATGTGTATAAAAACTGGTTTAGGCTTCTGAGGTTAGGTCATAGAAGGCTGTGCAGAATTTGTGTTGTTCACTGACACACTTTCTTTACAGACCTGAGCCACTGTGAGAGAAGATACCATGCTGGAAAAGCCACATTCTGGTCAACAGAACCAGCTGAGACTAGCCTTCTTCTGTCAACAGTAACTAGCCAGAATCTGAGAAGCACATTATTAATACATCTTGAAAAAGATTTTGTGTAATCATTTCAAACATAAAACCTAATATTAAGAAATCATGTTCATGATTACTCACTGCAGGTGGCAGAGGTTGGAAAATTGTTTGACAGTATCTGCTAAAGTTTAACATACACATACCCTAAACCTAGTAATTTCACTCCTACGCATATTCTCAACATACATAAGTAACAAAAGACATGTACGAGACTCCAAATGAAAACCCCTCATGTTAACCCCAAACTGAAAACTACCCAAATGCTTATCAACAATAAATAGGACAAAAAAAATGTGCTATTTATAAAACAGAATACTAAACAGTAATAACAACAATCTATATAGAACAACATGAAAGACTCTCACAATCAATGTTAAAAGAAAAAAGCTAGACACAAAAAATACTTAATTATATGATTCCATTTACATAAAGTACAAAAATAGTCAATACTAATATATGCCGTTAGAAATCAGGATAGTGGTTACCCTTGTGGCAGCAGGTAATGAAAGAAAGGTGAGCTTTGGATGCTGGTAATGTTCTGCTTCCTGATCAGGGAGCTGTTTAGATAGGTATGGTATTGTAAAAATATATCCACAAATCCTTTGGAACTCCTCCCATCAGTAGGTGAAGTTCAATTCTCTCCTCTTGAATATGGGCAAGCCTTTGTGACTTACCTCCAGTGAACAGAATGCTCTGGAACTGTCACCGCATGACTTGCAGAAAAGGCACTAGAGCTTCTACCTGGCTCTCTTTCTTGGGACGCTCACCTTTGGTAACCAGCCACCATGCTATGAGAAAGTCAAGGAGTCGAGGTCCCAGTCAAATGATAGCATAAACCTCCAAACATGTAAGTGAAGGAAACTTCAGATGATTCCAGCCCCCAGCCTTCAAATTATTTTAGCCAAGCCCTGACCAAATTGTAAATTCATAAGCAAAATAAATGTTGTTACTTTAAGCCATTAAATTTGGGGGTGATTTTTTATACGGGTATACATACCTGGAACACTTAAGTGAAAATCCACCCAGATGCATACATAATTATAATATATACACTCTTTCTTATATATATTACAGTTAAGTTTGAATGAAAGTTGAAAATAAAAATCATATCATGGAAACAAGCTAAAATTTCTCATTAAATTTTTAAATAAACTTTATTGAGGTTTTACAGTAATTCATTATTTTATATCTCCCTAATACTTTGCCTTTTTCTTGGATTACAAGAAATTACATAACATAAAGAAAATGTAATAAATTTTTCACCACACCCCATGTAGACACCTCCTAATCTCCATCAGTTTACCCTCACACACTGCCTAATTCTGATCGTTTATCACGTGTAAATGTAAAAACAAGTTGGGAAGCACTCTTATCTACCCAGATATCTACCCAGCACCATTTCCTCTTCCTCTGTTAATAGGATCTCACTGTTCTTTGTGAAACTATCTCCCTTCTGATCAATCAAGGTAGCTGAGACCCTATTTTCAGCTTTTTCTTTAAATCTATCATACCTCACATCCTTCCAGTAAATTCTTATTTTAAGTTAGCATTATATGATCTCTAGCCTTTGCAATCTAAGAATACTTACTGCTGCATATCTCCCGTGCTAGCACGTTATGTGACATACATTGATTATGAATAAATTTAAATAAAATGTTTATAAAATGATATTGTACAACTGATTTTTGACAAAAGCACAAAGGCAACACTGTGGAAAAAGAATAGCTTTTAAACAAATAAAGCTGGAAGAATTGGGTATCCACATGTAGCAAACATGAACTTGGATCTATGCCTCAAATCATAAATAAAAAGTAACTCAAATGTGTCATAGACCTAAATATACAATCTAAAATGTAAAGCTTCTAGAAGAAAACATACAAAAAAGTCTCTGTGAGCTTAAAGTAGAAAGAGATATCTTAGAAATAACACTAAAAGCACAATCCATAAAAAAAAAAAAACTTTGGACTTTATTAAAATTTAAAACTTCTGCTCTTCAAAATATACTGCTAAGAGAAGAAAAACAAAAGCCACATGCTAAGAAAAAATGTTTGCAAAGCATCTATTTAATAAAGAACTTATTTCCAGAAAATATAAAAAACTATAAAAAAATAAACACCCCAATTTTTTTGTTTGTTTATTTTGTTCTTTAGATTCCACAAAAATGTGCAATCATATGGCATTTGTTTCCTTTATCTGACTTACTCCACACAGCACACTACCCTCTAGGACCATCATGAAATATCTTTTTCCATTCCCTTACATTTAGTCTGTGTGTGTCTTTTAATTTGAAGCAAATTTCTTATAGGCAATATATGTATGGGTCTTGTTTTCTTATCCATTCAGCCATCCTATCTTTTGATTGGAGCACTTAATTCTTTTTCATTTGAAGTAATCATTGATAGATATATAGTTATTGTCATTCTTTATTTAGACTTTTGATACATATTTTTTTCTTCTTTTTAAAGAAGTCCCTTTTCTGTATACCAGCTTGGTGGTGATTAATCTCTTTAGCTTTTTCTTGTCTGAGGAGCTCTTTATCTGTCCTTTGATTCTAAATAATAACTTTGCCGGGTAAAGTAATCTTGGTTGTAGATTCTGGGTTTTAACCACTGAATATTTTGCGCTAAGCCCTTCTGGCCTGTAATTTCTGCTGAGAAATCAGCTGACAATTTTATGGGTATGTAACTAATTGCTTTTTTCTTGTTGCTTTTCAAAGTCTCTCTTTGAATTTAAACTTTGATATTTTAATTACAATGTGTCTTGGTGTGGTCCTCTTTGGGTTCATCTTGTTTGGAACTCTCTGAGCATCCTGGAGTTGTATGTATATTTCCCTCACCAAGTTAGGGAAGTTTTTCATCATCATTTCTTCAAATAGGTTTTCAATTCCTTGCCCTCTCTCACCTCCTTCTGATATTCCTATGATGTGAATAATGTTATGCTTAATATTGTCCCAGAGGCTTCTTAAACCATCTTCATGTTTTTGGATTGTTGCTATTCTGATTGAGTGTCCTCTGCTACCCCATCCTCTATGTCCCTGATTTGATCCTCCATTTTATTTATTCTGTCGATTCCCTCTAATGTACTCTTCATCTCAGATATTGTGTTCTTCATTTCTGACTGGCTCCCTATTGTGTTTCCATCTCAATTTTTTTTAAATCTCATTGCTGAAGTTCTCACTGAATTCATATACTCATTCCCTAAGTTCCTTGAGCATCCTTATAATCAGTGTTTTGAACTGTGCTTCCGGTATATCGCTTGTCTCCATTTTGGTGAATTCCTTTTCTGGAAATTTGTTTTATTCTTTCAAGTAGGACATGTTTCTTTGTCTCTCCAGTTTGACTACCTTCTGTGTTTGCTTCTCTGTATTAAGTTGGATTCCTAAGTCTCCCAGTCTTAGTAGAATGGCTGTATGCAATAGGTGTGCTGTGGGGCCCCTTGGCACAAACTTGGAGGGATCTACTGCAAGCCAAGTTCAGCCATAGTCTGTGCACCTCCAGGGCCACCTGGTAAAAGTCACCAAGCAATCCACATATGGCTGCCACCCATGCTGGGCTTATAGGTGCCTCAAGGAGCCAAGTCAGAAACCAAGACCAGCTGCCACTAGTGCAGGACCTGTGGCTGCTCAGCAAGAGGTACTGGGCATGCCAAGGCCAAATGCTGCTTCTTTAAGTTTTGTGAGACTTTGAGAGATTTTCTGAAAGTTTGCAGCAGGAGCCAAGATAGCCCATTTGTATGGAATAAATCACTGGAAGCAGTTTGGGTGGGCTCACAAGTTGGGAGAGGTAGAGTCTCAGGGAATTCCTCCAGCAAGCCGCCCCTCCAGCCCTTGTCCCAAAGCCCGATGGCTCAGCACCTTCCTGTATGTCCTTGGCACCCCTCAAGCAGCTGTTCAGTGCTGATGCTCAGAGTGAGCGAGTCTGAAAGCAAGTAAAGCCAGGCATGGGCCCTTTAAGAGGAAGGTCTTCGCTTCTCGAAGCCCTCTGTTTCACTTACCTGCAACTTCCACTAGTTTTCACTGCAGTGGTTGTAGAAATTTATCTTCCTGGCACTGGAACCCTGGGCTAGAGATCCCAGTTTGTAGCTGGGATCCCTTGCTCTTCAGGTGGGGGAGGGGGCTTTGCAGCCAAGACAGCCCTCTCGATTCTCAGTCACCAGATGTGGTTTGTGTCACCAGATTGTTTTGAGTCTCTACTCCTACCATCTTGAGGTGACCTGTTATTTGAGGTGACTTAGTTGTAGGACTTCTGTTTAGCCAAACTCTTGTTGACTCCACATACTGGTTGCTCTACAGTTTTGTTATAATTTTGGTGTGGTTGCTAGAGGAGGCATAGATAGTCTTTACTTTCTAACACCATCTTTTCTGATTTTTTTTAATGGAAGAAACATCTGAACAGACACTTCACCGAAAATATATACAGACGGAAAATAAGCATATAAAAAAGATGTTCGACATCATTAGTCATTAGAAAAATACAAAATAAAACCACAGCAAGATATGAATATACACCTATTAAAATGGTTAAAATTAAAAACTACTGACCATACCAAGTACCAGTGGAGATGCAGAGGAAATGGAACTTGACTACACTCCTGATGGGAATGTAAAATGGTGCAACCACTCTGGAAAATAATTCAGCTCTTTCTTAAAAAGTTAAACATACATCTACCATGTGATCCAACCATTCTACTTTCAGATCTTTTACCCACCCCAAAAAAGAAAATATATTTCCATATAAAGACTTGTACACATATGTTTATAGAAGTTTTATTGGCAATAGCCCAAAACTAGACACAATCCAAATGTCTATCAATAGATAAGTGGATAAATAAATCATAGTATATCCATATAATAGAATATACTCAGAAACAAAAAGGAATGAACTATTGGTACATAGAACAACATGGATGAATGTCAAGATAACAATATTGAGTAAAAGAAACCAACCCCCCAAAAGAATACATACTGTTTGATTCTATTTATGTAAAACTTTAGAAAATGCAAATTAATCTATAATAACAGAAAGTAGATCAGTGGTTGCTTAGGTGTGTGAAGAAAGGAGAAATGAGAGGAAGAAATTACATAGGAACATGAGAAAACTTGAGGATGATGGATATAGTCATTTGACTGCAGTGATGATTTAAATATGTTCCCTATATTTATGTCAATTATACCTCAATAAAGCTGTCTGAAAAACCCTGCAACACAGCTATCAGATTTTGAGGGGAACAGAAAGGAAGCAGAATGAAAATCTCGGTTAAAGGCCTCAATGAGGTTTGTGAGTTGGTCCAAGTATGCAAGGAATCTATGCTGCTTCTGCCTAGCCAAGCCTCAGCAGAGTTTAATGAGCAATTTCCCTGTTATTCTCCAGAAATGGGGACAACCACCACTATTGGGTCTAGTTTCAGGAAAAGTATAAAATGAATTCAGTGTCTTTGAGAGCTTATCAATTAAACATGTAAACCAATATGTAAACATTTTTAAAGGGCTTTCTACTTGAAGGATAGTTTTAATATTGACAGTGAAGTTTTGGGGTGTGAATTCCAATACAGATACACTAGGTATTTAACCTCTCAGAGTCTCAGTTCTTCATCTGTGAAATACCATAATAAGAAAAATTAGAAAACTAAAATGGGAAGACTTTGACAGTTATTCTTTTGGGACAGAGGGCAGAACCATCTTTCTTTTCTCTCTGCTCTGAGGTCCATTTCTTCCCATCTCAACTGGCAGTAATTATCTTCAGTTAGACAAGTTTCTCTCCCAGCCTACATCCCTCTATCACTAGATCCCTTGAGAGAGGTCCATGAGGAAAGTCCCTGCTTTGGCCTGGCTTACCATCACACTAGTCAAAAAAACTCAGCTGTGACGAAGGACCACAATGATTGCTTGGCTGACATTCTCTCCAAGTAGTGTATTCTGGAAGTTGAGCTTCACTTTTCAGACAATCACTATTTGTCTAAGGGTTAGATGGGGGAAAGTCTCAACAGCACTCTATTTCTAATTGTGGATGGAGGAAGTTTTCAAAGGTGGCCTGTGTTCTTTAGGAGTAGAGACATGTAGACTTTGACTCTTTAATGGAGGACACAAGAACTAGGGCCTACTGAACAGGAATAATGGTTGAGCCCACAGACTCTAGCATTTAGCAACTCTATCTTAAATTTCCAGCTGTCATTTAATATGTGGTGCCTTACCATCTACAAAACAAAAAGTTTTCATCCCTACAATGGGCTAAAGCTATGTAATTTCTTTAAATAGTACTAACTTCCACTATAAATTATAACATTTTGGCCAATCATTACCTTCAGTAATAAAGATAGCATTTAACATACTAACTCAATTTTTTTTCTAAGTATACACTTAAATCAAAAGCTTGAATAATTATAACTTATTGAGAGAACAAAACTTTTCCCTTTTGAGTTAGGATTTGAGAGGACAAGACCTATAAGCAAACTAAAATCAAGTAAGACCCAAAAATGGTACAAATCTCAGAAAGCCAAGCGGGTTTCCCAATAAAACCCCGCCTCCGTGCAAATCCGGCCCACTTCCGGCTGCTCCACCCACCCTCTAACAGTGGAACCCCGCCCCACTCTGCGAGGTCCTGCCCCCCCGCACCTGATCCTGATTCCCATTGGGCGAAGCTGAATGCTATACACACACCCGACACACGCACGTTAGGCCAGGGTGTCTTCGCGCTTGCGCAGCAGCACCGTCAGGGCGGCTAGGAACTAGGGGCTGGGGGAGGGGGGCGGAGGTCAGGCCGAATCTTCCTCCGTAACAAGAAGCTACGCGTCCCGCGGTCCTGGCTCCGTGTGTCCGGTCGGATCGGGCCTGGGCGCCGGCGCTGCTGTGGCTCCCGCCGCGGCGGGTGCGATGGAGGCCGTGCCGGAGCCCAGCACTCAAGCCGGGGGAGGCCGAGACAGCCGGCGGTGCTAGTAGATGAGGCGGCGGCGGCGGCGGCGGCGGCGGCGGCACGGGCTCTCCATGAGCAAGCGGCGGCGGCGACGGGTGCGGCGGCACCAGCGGTTTTCGGTCCCCGGGGAGGTACGAGGAGTCGGCTTCCCGGTGGATGGAGACTGTCGGGTGTGGGAACGCTCTCTGCGGCCCAGCACCTCCAGCCCATTGCCCACAGTCCCAGGCGCTCTGCGAGGCAATTGCCCCGACACGGACAGGGGCGCCCAGCTGTCTCACGTCGGGGACCCGCCCGCGGTGCGGGGCCAGCCCTTGGTGCCAGGCCTTCCCGGGTGCGGCGGGCCGGGGCCGGGGTGGACGTGCCCGGAGCGCCGGGGGCTGAGGGGGTGCCCACCGCGCGCTCAGCACGTCCCGGCCCCGAAGCCCCGTGCTCCTTCGTGGGGGAGCGCGTGGTGTTTTTCAGGTTATTTTGGAGCGTGGATTCAAGAGGAGACCTTTAGGACTGCCGAGCTTTTAGGGTGCCCGGCATTCAGTGCTTTGGTCTGGTCCTTGTGACTGGCGTGGAGTACAAATTGACACCCTTGGAAATAATCGCGGGAAAAAAAAAAAAGAAAAGAAAGAAAAAGGTGGTGTTTTGCCAAGGAAATAAGAGGTCGGGGCAGTTTTGCAGGTTTATTCAAATCGGAGGGCCTGTTGAGGCAGGAAAGTAGAGTAGGATACTTCTTCCAGGGCTTCTGATACAGTTCCTAACGAACAATATTCGAAGGTGTGAGGAAAACTTAAGACAATTTTAAGAAATTCTCTTTGCAGGCGTTGCTCCATCTTTCTTGGTCATTTTTATTGTAATTGATTTTGGGACAAATCACTGCGTTAATGCTGAAACTAGATTAAGTGCTCTCTAGTTCTTCCAATCCTCTCTATCCCCACTTTTTTATTTCTCAGAAAAAAGACAAACGTTTCGTTACATACACACATATATATGTAATTACATTACATATATAGTGATAGAAAGAGAGAGAGAGAGATTTGTTTAATTCTCTTAAGAGTATAACTATAGAACTATTGCTTTCTGGAACTATAATTATTCTTTATCTGGTCATGTCCAAAAGATAATTTGTAAGAAAACACTACGGAGATTTTCGATTCCTTCCCAATGCAATATTTAGGAATCCTATACTGACCTCAGTCACTCTCTTTTCCTGTTCCTCAGATGCTTCCCTTCTTCACAAAAACATACTTTTCCATAAAAGTAACAAATTGGAAAACTATGATGGTTTTAGTTTAGACATTTTTTTATCTCAAGTGAAGCAGTTTTTAAATTAGATTGATTAGGGCGTCATTCTTTAAAAAAAATTGCTTTATATAGCATAAATGTGACATATACTTTTTATTAGACTTCTGTGAATGACTTTAAAAACAAAGAACTCAAGCTCTTGATCGTATGACGTTACTAGAAAGTTCTTTGGGATTCAACAGAAATAAATCAAACCATGAAGAAAATTATCATTTTTAAAGTATTTGAATGCTTTATGGTTTTTAAAATCTCAGAAAACGTCAGTTCTTACTAAGAAGAAACTGAGTGTGTGTTTTCTTAGGTTCCCAATTTGCCACGCCTTCTTATTCCTGATTGGTTGAGTAAGCCAACCTGTTACCAACTATATATAAACATCTACACTTAAAACTAAATATAGTGTTGAATATTTTAGAGTGCACAGTAACTTTCTTCAAACTGAAAATACTGTGTGTGTTGAATATATTGTAGAATTGAATTTTTAGTCTGCTAATATTGCTTAAATCGGTTTGAACTAAATTTCTCACAAATAAAACATGTTCAATACTTAGTGTTGTTGGATTCATGTTGTGCGTGGGAGAATGTGGCACTTAAAAAGATGGTCAAAATAAGACACCTCAGTCACTCATTATTCCTATTCCTTTTTTTCATAAAAATCTGCTTTTCCGTAAAAGTAATATATTGGAAAACCTTAGGTTTTTGTTTAGACATTTTTTTTGTCCCAAGTAAAGCAGTTTTTAAATTCAGTTTCATTAGGACATCATTCTTTAATTTTTTAGATTTTTGCTTTATATAACATACATATGGCATAAACATGTTTATTAGCATACTATCATTTACTTTAAAAACCAAATACTTAGATATCCTTAAGGGTGGGAGAAGAATAGATGCCTTTTTAATAGGGAGGACACCTAAATTCATTCCCAAAACATGCAGAAAAGGGAATCAGGATACTTATCAAGTTCTGGATCAGAGCTTCACAGCATGGCCTCTATAGTTCAAATTACAGACTTTCTAATATGGTCCTAATTGCTAGTAAAAATTTCAAAGGTCATAGAAATGATTTTTGTATAAGATGTACTATTCGGTTCTCATGCTTACTCTTCATACGTTGTTTTTCAACGTTAATTGGCCATTATTCTGTAGCCCAAACAAGGTTTCCATTACAGTATATTAGTTTCATAAGCAAAACCACACTTATTAACAAAATGAACAGCTTGTATTTTGGATGGAGGAAGAGGTTCACATTAGGAATATACCTAATCATATTTAGATTGTATCTTTAAATAGCTTTACTTTCATTTAGGATTACAGAGTTTTCCTGTTATCACAGAAAAAATCTACAGTATAATTAATATAAAGGCCTATTAAATGGCCATTCTATACCTCAAAAAAAAGATTGCAGCTTTTTCTTTTTTTTTAATTAATTTTTATGGTGACATTGGTTGACGAAATCCAATAAGCTTCAGCTGTACATTTTAACAGTAAGGCATATATATTTACACTGTGCGTTCACCTCCCATAGTTAGTTTTCTTTCTGTCACCACATATTTGACCCCTTTTATCCCTACTACCTCCCCTAGATTGCAGCTTCTTAAGTGGTCTTTCTAAAGACCATGCATATTTCTCCCTAAATGGCTAGTAGCTTAAATTGTTCTAAATTTTTTTGTTACATTGGGAGGCGATCTAACCAAATTTAAATCTTTAGATACATTTATTTTCATTTAAACATACCATGCATTTAACATTTGAAGTCACAAATCTACATGTTTTATTTTTAACTTTTAATATGCAGGATGAAGACACTGTTTGAAGAGATCAAAGCATCAATTAAAAATAACTATAACCAAGATCGCTCATTTTGGAGGCCTGTTCTTCCTTGGGGAGGAGTTTTTACTATCAAAGCTGGCCGCAAAGCAGTGTCTTGTACACCACTCTATGTTGAAATAAGACTGAAAAATACCTGCACCATAGATGGATTCTTAATGTTGTTATATGTCATTCTTAATGAAAATGAAAATTTTCCTAGAGAACTCTCTCTTCATCTAGGTAGAGAGTTTGTAGACTGTTTTCTTTATTTAATGGACACCTACAGTTTTACAACTGTGAAGCTACTTTGGATTTGGGACAAGATGGAAAAACAGCAGTACAAATCTGAAGTTCATAAAGCTTCATTAATAATTGATTTGTTTGGGAATGAGCATGATAATTTTACAAAAAATCTTGATAATCTCATGTCTACCATACAAGAGAGTTACTGTTCCAACTGGCGATGCCCAACTCGAGTGCAGGAAGATCAGCAGCGCACAATTAATATAAAGTAAGTTGCTCTAAAGTCCATTTTGTCACTTTTCGCAGAAATAATTTTTTAAACAAAGTGCTATGAATGTGTGTGTGTGTGTGTGTGTGTGTGTAATGAAAGTACTTCTTAAAGTACAGACCTTGTGTAATTACTTATACGAAAAGCAGCCACACAAATGCAAAACTTAGTAAGTCCCATGACGAAAACATCCAAACATCTTAGAATTTACGTCAGTCTAAGCACTATGCTGTATGTATACCCGAAACTAATATAATACTGAATGTCAACTAACTGAAAAAAAATTTTTTTAATTTACAAAACCAGCTGATAACTTTTACTTGCAAAATAATGAATTATTCACTGTGTAAAATACTTTGTTCTTGAGTTGAATTTAGTTATGTGGCTATGTAAATAATGAATTCCTGTGTCCCAAATTTAACCTCTTGAAGAACACTTAGTACTGCATCCAATGTGTTTCCTATATAATGTTTGACCCCTTAAATGGATCTCTGTTGAGTGGGCTAGTTCTAGATGAATAAACAGTTTGAAAGTACTTCCTATTATGGCCAGGCCATAATTATAGACAGAAATCCCAAATTTTGGAATCTTAACACCTGGGGAGCTTGTGGATATGCAGAGCAGTTTTCCTGATAGGAAAGGGGCTGGTAGCCTGCTAAGTATTTTTGGCTTTCAGAAATGAGGCAGGCCTCCCTCCAAGCTGCTAAATGACAGAGAGGAAGGCCAAACTGTCGAGCCCTCGTTGGAGTGTTGGGAAACAAAGCCCCCACAGGACATGAGCTAGAAAAGGGATAATCGCTAGTAGAAACAAAACAGTGCAGAAAAACATTCAACAAACACATTGTTCTCTGAAAGTATATTTGGCCCTGTGACCCACAAAAACAGCCTAATAGATTGTTCCCCTTTGGGAATGTATAATCACATGCCCTAAGTTATTAAATTCACATTTCTTTATAGTATATTTAGTTTAATATTATAATATTATACTACTTATGGAAAGGTGAAGATATTTTATTCTTTTCTAGAGTCTTAACAATTAATGTCTCTTTTTCTGAAATACTCTTGGTCCGTTTTCCTGTATTGCTGATAGGAGGATGTCGATAATGAAATCTCCATCAGGGAAAAAATTTCTGCTACTCTAAATAATAATGGACTAAAAAATGTTTCAGAAATTTGTCCTTTTTTTTTTACTAGTGTTTTAATTTGTATATGTTGTGTTTGATAGTAAATAATGAAATATTTATAATCCTATATTTAAAACAACCTCTGAAAAACTTTTTTAACAAATCAGGTAGCTGAGGCCAACAATGGCTGCAATTTACATTTAGTCTGGTAGCTAATTGGCTGCTGTCCTGATTCTGGGTCCTATATGCAAAAATGAATCACAGGTTATATTTTGATTTTCTAGTAATGAATTGACCTTTAAACTTTGTTTTCCTGATAATGTAGTTTACCTGTAAAATGTTGAAGCAGTTCTTAGATGTATTTTGCAATTGTTGTAGTCCTCCCCAAGAAATTCCACATGGAAACTTAATACGACTGGCTGTGGATGAGTTATTCTGTTCCAGGATTGAGCTGTGTGAAGAACATGGGTGAGTATATGATAGACATTTAAGATGAAAGTATTTCTGTGTTTCTAAAGAAGCCCGAACTGGTATGTTGTTTGATGTTAAGCCTTTATGAAATATCAGTTCATATTTAGGAAGTATTTAGGAAGCCATTTTTGGAATCTTAATGCCTTCTAGTTACCTATGCTCTTATGCTGTGTTGTTATTATCAGATAGAATATAATACTGTAGTTAACTGATGAAAACAAAGCAAATGCTTTTTCTTTTTTTCCTCACTGCTAAGTAGGTACAATAAAACCTTGGTTAACCGGAATCCAGCTAATCGGGACCCTCATTTAACTGGATTTTTTCAGCACTCATTTAGGAGAAAGAGGTAACTTACAACCAAAAAAATTTAACATAGTAAAAAGAAAAGAAATCCAAAAGGGCAGAAAGAATATATTCATCAATGAGAATATTTAGAAGGATAATCTTACAGCTAATTAATCACAAAAGAAGGAAGGAATAAAATATGTTCAGTTAATTGTACTTCAGAAAGTAAACTAATGTATTTTAGCAACAAATACTGAAACAAAATGATTTTCTGGTTAACTTAATTTAGTCAGTAATGTTTGTTAACCAAAATACTGTACCCTGAACATTCCGGTTAATCGAGATTTTACTGTATAATTGTTTTCTTGTATTCTGACCCATATGCTTAATACCTGATATCATTAAACAGAATTTGTTTCATCCTAATGGTGAAAGGAAGCAATTAGGAAATTTTAACCAATCTAAAGAGGTCTATAAGAATCATATTATTATTCTCCTCTCTGCCATTACTTCCCTTTGAAACCATCTTAGAGAAAGAAAAATGTATCTTCAAATAAATATCAGTTTGAAAGACTTCCTGCTTTTATAAACTTAGATAAAATAGCTTTTCCTGGAGTTTTAAAAGTATTTCTTGTATATAGGCTCTCACAGCTTGTAAACTTTTGAGAATTGACATATAAAGTATTAATATAGCCACACCATTACCCATACCTAAAATAGATAATTATGCTTATTATGAAATGAAGTAGGAAAGACAACCCAGAAGTGATAAAAGGGAGCTTTGTTCCAAGTTTAATAAAGTTCATGCCTATTTTCAATTTTAGGTGTGGTGGCTTAAGAGAATTTTCCCAACGAGTTTTCTGCCATGGGGCACCCCCTTTTGTTGTCTTAAATATGCAGCATTGGAAATCTGAAGATCTGGCATATGTACCTTATTACTTGGATTTATCCGATCACAAGTAGGTGTTTTTTGGTTTGTTTTATAAAACTAGTAAAAAATAAATTTTTATTTTTCTGCTATTCTGACTTTGACCAGCCCTTAAGGAAATACTGTTGAAAAGATCATATCTATCTCTAAACGTATGTATTCTAAGATCAGAATCTACTACAGGGCGTCAGTCCACTGGTGGTGCACATAGTGGTTAGGTGTTTGGACTATGGAATAAACAAAATTGGGTTCAAACCCAGCCCCACCTTTTACAAACTATGTGACCTTAGGTCAGTAACTTAACCAGTTTACATGTTAGTTTTCTTATCTATAAAACAGAGATGACAGTCTCTATCTAGTGCCATTATTGTGAGGAATTAATGAGATGGCACCTGTAAAGTGTCTATTTCAAGTCAAAGTAGTGTATAGTATGAAGTCATAATTTAAAAATAAAATGCTACTGTCATCATTGTAGATAAAAATATCTGCATTCAAATGAGAACATTCAGGGTTCTTTTAACTTTTTGCCTTTAAATGCTTTGTGTTGGTGTTTTCTCTTATTTAATGGAAACATACAGGTTATAAGTTAAGATGTATTTTGTTAAAATTCTTAAATTTTGTCAATTTAAAAAATTCTTAAACATTTTACTCCAAATTACCAGTTATACTGCATGAATTTTACAGATGGATATCTCTTTTAAGGAATAGGGTACAAACAATCATCAATTTTTATTTCTTAGTTAAGAATTTATGGAATGTTTATCTTAAGAACACGAAGTATTTTAACTCTCTGCTACACTTTGTGATTAACTTTACAGGTATTTGTTGGAAGGTGCTACGTTATTTAACAAAGAGGAGCATCACTATTCTGCAGCTTTCCAGATTCACGGACATTGGATGCACTATGATGGCCTCAGAAATGTGAATTTAATTTTGTTAAATAAACCCCCAGAGTTTCTCCTCTTGTCATCATTGGTTTATATTCGAGCAACAGAGAAATAAATATAGACTGATGCTAAATTAAATTGTTTTCCCTCCTGCCCATGCTCCCCAAGGTAAAGGGCTTTGATTTTGTATATACTTGGTATCCAAGGAAATAGTTCAACTATACTAGTTTCAGAGGTATATTTTCCCGTGTTTAGCCCCAGGTAAATATTTTATATAGAGAACTATGCAAAAATGTTTGTATTTCTTTTTCTGTATCCTGGGTTATTTTTATACAAGCATATTTTATGTTGAAATAAAATATATCTTGTAGCTTTTATATTTTTTATTTATATGTACCTCAAAGATTTTTTACAATTCTGTCCTTGAATCCAAGAAAATAGTTGAATTCTCAAATTTTTTTTTTTTTTGGATAACCAAATAAAACCTGATACAAGTCAGTGTTTCATTTATAGAAATTTAACAGTTCAAAATGTATCTGACTATATTTCTTTGCCCTACCTCACTATAATCCAAAGTGCACTGTTGAATCTGGTATATATTTGAATGTACAAGTTTATAGATGGCTCAGTCTGTTTTATCTGTTGTTTTGCCTAATTCCCCTGAAGCAATTTTAAACATTTTTTGGTGAAAATGTTTTTCTTGGCTTGAATTATTTCTTCCTAATGGCAAACTTCTTTAACCACTTTTTAAAGTATTAAAAACTACCAGCAGATTTTATATAAACTAAGTTCCTAAGCTTAATTTAAGTTATTGTTAAATAAGTTATATAACTGATCTAAACATTTATGTCATAATTAAATATAATGGAAATTCTCCTATAAAAATTTAATTTGCAGATAGGACAATTGTAAAAAATTAGGCAACTGGATGTTTATTAATGTTGGATTAACAATAGAAAAGTACTTTAAATATATACTTAAGAGAAAATGGGTGCCTGGGAATATTTCTTTTCCTAGTAAGTCATATTGACACAGAAAAACAAAAACAAATCTTTGGAGTAACATCTGCTGGTTCCTTTGTAAGTAGTAAATTAGTAGCATGAGGCTTAGAAATCACTAGAATGTTATAGTTATCAGAATATTATGTTCCTTTTCAAAGACCCTAAGATCTCTCTTCCTTTTGTAATTTAAAGGAAAAAATTAGACACTATTCTCAAGGAAAAATACTTTTTAAAATTTATCACCATTTTTTAAGTTTTTACATTTCAATAAACAGTTCACCTTAGGTTTTAGGTTGAGATTGAGCATAATGTATTTGGACATTTCTACATGACAACACAGTTCACTGCCATATACCAAATTGCTAAGGTTTAATTTGATTAAGTCTTATAATAGCTTGGTGCCATGTTGAGATAACTTACTGAAGAATGGTTAAATGTAAGTGAAACATTGCTGAGAATGCCTCACTTTGAGCCAATAGTATGAAAATTCCTGTTTTACATAAGATTAAAAAATAGTGATGTATTTTACAAAAATCACCCCTGGGTTTGCTTAAATAGTTGTATTTAAACAGGATTTGATTTACAGTAAACTTTTGGGGACACCTCACTGCATGAATCAAACTATACAAAAACTAGCATATACTTAAGTGGTACCATTAACAAGATTATTCCTAATGCAGGTTTGTTTTTTGTTTTTTGTTTTTTGGGTTTTTTTTTTTTTTTTTTTTTTAGGAATTGCACTTTATTTGGAATAATACTAGTTTGTCATGAAACAATGACTACCTACCTCACAGGGATGTTGTGAGGATTTAGATAATTGTTAAAGTCTTGACTACCTTGAAAATGCTAATAAAAAATATATTTTTTTCTACCTCTTTCCTGTATGGGCAAGTCTCCCAGATTCTCTTTCTAATGAACTTTTCAGATTTCTTTTTTTTGTTGTTTTTTTTGTTTAATTTAGGCAGTACATATAATGAATTGAATGTGTAATAGCATTTAAGTATGCCTTCTGGACCCCAAATGATTGGAGTTTAAGGATAATAGGTGGTATATTGTCGTGGGTAGGTGGGTAGTTGAGTGAGTGGGTAGTTGGTTAGTCGGTAGAATTATTCTCTGCTGAAAAGGGGTACAGAATGTGAAAGTGAGGGTATGGAAAATTCATTACCTTCAATCCTTAAAGAAATTGGGTGAAGGGGACAAAAGATATGAATCATATTTTTAATCAAA
Source organism: Macroglossus sobrinus (assembly GCA_004027375.1). Taxonomy (NCBI): domain Eukaryota; kingdom Metazoa; phylum Chordata; class Mammalia; order Chiroptera; family Pteropodidae; genus Macroglossus; species Macroglossus sobrinus. The sequence goes on from PVKZ01001192.1 coordinate 148,279, forward strand.
ATGCCAAAACTATGACTATACCGATGGGGAGAGCAAAAATGATCTTAAAACTCTCATCTCAGAGGGGGATAAAGAATATAGCAAATTTAAGGAAGAATTTCCAACTTACCTTGCTTGAGCAAAAGAAAGCGTTTCTCTCCCAATTTAGCAAATAATCTTAGATTTATCTTTTAGAGTGACTTTTCATTGTTAACTATTAGAGATAATTTGATATCTGTGGACTTCTCACTGGATCTGATCCAATCAAAGAGGAAGAGAGACCTAAAGATAATTGACTATGGCTGTGCTTTGCATGCTTACTAGAGTGAATTCCATATTCAATATCATTCCTAGAGTCTGAGCAAAAAACTAGGCTATATAAGCAGATAATTACTATGACACAAAAAGCTGTACGGGTTGAGCATATCAAGTTTAGTTTTATAATTGTTTAATTACAATTATTTGAAAATAATTGAGAATTATTGTAATGCACTATAAGCAGAGCAGCTTATGTAAAAATGATCACAGTTAAGTGCCACTAAACTACAGCCAAAGCAAAGCAAACATTTATATTCTTATCATCCTGTTGATGCTCTAACATTTAAAATCAGCATCAAATTATCCTGCATTAAAAGCTAAAATCACAGCTTGTCAAGTTCATCTTAATGACCTGATGCCTTACTAATAGGGATTCCAACCCTCCTAGGTAACCCAGGGTTTACTGTCTGGTCACCTGGACAGCCTTTAACTTTAATTTGGTCCCAGGAAAAACAACATTTTACTTTATCTCTGGGAAATTGAAGAAGTTAGTGGGCAGTCTATAGTTTTTTTATATGTTGGTATCTACCTGAGGTTGTATATTAGATTATTTACCCTCAATGAGCAATCAGTTCTATAGTCCATTGTTTTCTCAGTGAGATTTTTTGCAAGGTACCAAAAGGATCTCTTGAAAATGAAAAAGCAAGCTGCTCTGGCAGGGGCTTCAAAGAGGATGTGGAATGGAACAGGAACTTGGGGAGCAAATGTCAAGTTAGCCATGGTAGAAGTAGAAATGTTTATACCTTCATTTTTATTACTTGTTTTCCTTTTGAATTTTGTAGTCTCATTTTTAAATAGGATTATAAAAATAATATAAATCAGTAAAATTCAATAAGTACAAAAAAAGTGTAAAGAAAATGATCATGATTTATCACCTAGTGGTAATCAGGTTAGTACTGGTAAAAATCCAGCATGGCTCCCTAGTACTGAAGAGAACCAAGAATCGAGGAGTTAGGGCTTTGAAGAAAGAAGCGTATACTCCTAGCGGGCTGGCATAGCAGTGATAGAAATAAATAGCATGAGAAAAATTGAAGAGGCAAATGAACCTCTGAAGAAAACTGCTGTGGTCATCCGTTCAGACACTTGTTTATACCTGGACACTTGCTTTCAGAAACTTTCATCTTCACAAACCTTCTAGAACTCATTATTTTATGAATAATGTTATTCTTTTACATTCCTCTACCTACATCTCAAAATTAGTATTCCAGGTGCTAGAGTTGGGAAGCAATAATATCCTGTGGTATAAATTGTCCCCAAAAGGATACAAAAATAAATTGTTTCCCTATTAACGTCAAATATTAACAAATATTAAAACACACTGATCATAATTAGCTTGCTCTAAGGTAAAGTAGGAAAAAGGGAGTTTGTGAAGAGGATGGAAGTAGACACAAATAGCTCTACACATTCAACATATGGGAATTTTAGGGCAGAAGGAAAGGACAGGAAGAGAGAAGATGGCAGGAAAGCTGTGCTTAGGTCAAGAGCAACCAGGTTAAGGGTTGGAGGAAATGGCTAGTAAGGAAATCTTTACCTAAGCAAGCTAAGTTTGATTTGGGAGTTATAAGCCAGAACATTAATATCGAGACATACTTTCTCTGCAGCATTCATTTAATACAACCTACTATTTGCTTGTTGAATACACGTCTAGAAAAGGGAAAAGGTGCATCAATCAATGATGACTTTACAAAGAAAAGTACTATGGCCTGGTAGGCATCTGAGGCTTTGGGAGTACAGAGGGGCAGCTCAGCAGAGAACTGCTATGAAGTCTTTAAAACAGGCCTTTCACAGTTGCTGCCTAGCATTACTGGAGGTTTGTGGAGGAAAGATCATCAAGCTTGTGATTTCAAGGGTAATTGTAAGATCCTATTGCCTTTACTTCTACCCACAAAGCCTAACCACCTTTAATTTCCATTAGAAAGTTAAAAATCCTAAAACTAAAGATAAAAAATGTTTCAAACATCATCAAATTTAAAAGCAAATTTTTTGTAAAGTGACTCACAAAGATTAATAACCTCAAATGTTTTCTGTTTTTCTAAGAGGGAAGAGATTTGAGAGGAAACTGACAGGGCCGTTGGGATGGGTGCTCTTTAAATATTTGGCAAATGAGTTAACTGGATTTGCCTAGGGATAGCACTGTGGATACCCAACTCTTGCAGTCTTCTACGTGAACAGTAGGTGGCAGAAGCGCCCCACAAAGGAACTGCAGAGAGAACTTTCTGGCCTTTAAAATATTAACCTGCTTTATAATTTGGGTGAGCCAAGCCCAATTTTTCTTCTGTTCTATGACACTATATGCATTCATAGATTGGATATAACATTCTGTGGTATCATCTTTGATGATGTTAGCTATGCTCTTTGCCAACAACACCCCAGTTGAAAGAAGAAGTTGACTGGTGTTTCTTCACCTGCTTCCCCAACCCTCATGGTTTCTGGACTACTGTACGCTTTCTTTTTTCTTTTGAAAAAGGTTATGAATTCCTGTCCCTAGAGAGCTTATAGAAATGCCAGAAGACCTGATTCAGAATTGACATTTTTGATTCTGGAGAAAAAAAAATTGCAGACATTTGAGGTGAATTGTGATGTTATCAACACCACTGGATTATCTCTTTATCATCAGTCCTAGACTACTGAATTTTATGCAGTCAAGAAGAGATAAGAGTATGACAGTTACACCCCTGGATTCCAAAGTCAGATTGCCTGAGTTCAAATCCAGACTGTCACTGATTGTGTGGCTTTGGCCCTATTACTTACCCTCTCTAATCCTCAGTTTCTAACTGTAAAGTGGATATAATAGAATATATCTCACAAGATTGTGGGTAGGATTAAATGAATTATTATGTATAGCACTTGGTGTGTGGCACCATGAAAGTGTTCACTACCATTGTTTTTTTCAGTATTTTATTAAGAAATGAAATTAATAGGTGAGTAGTGCTGCTGTAGAAAATGAACTAAATGCTGTGTGAATATTTCAAGTTTGTTGGGTGAAAACCATTGCTGGCATTTCTGTGGCAATTAAGATCATAGAACAAATTATGACATTAAAAGAGTAAAATGTTAAATTCATGAATTAGTTTGAAAGACAAAAACAAGTTAAACTTCCCTAGACTGTAAATAATAGTGAAATATCCCATTTTGTCCTGCTCAAAATCAATTATCTACCAGATATTGTCCAAATCATTTATTCAAAATCTGTTAAAATCTGGCTCTAATAAAACGTTTTGACATATAAAGCCTTCTATTCCGTAGCAACCACCTACTCTGATTCTAGGACCACTGTTACTTATTAACTCTCCTCAGGGCACACACAAGAATATCCTTTCTTAGACTTTCTTCCTGGTCATCCTTATTTAGACTCTACCTTACTCAATAAATGATTTAAAGCAGCTTTTCAAGTACATTAAAAATTAGAAACTTTACTTTATAATGTCAGACATAATTTAACCAAAAACAAAACAAAACAAAACCTGAGGCCAAGTGTTCATCTTTTATCAAGCCCCTCGGTAGGTAGACTAATAGAAACAGCCTACAAGGTATTCCTGCCTTTGTTGATGGAAACACCTGTTGGGACAATTGGACAATGTTATTAGATTGAATGTGTCTCCTGCACATTCATATATTGAAATCCTACCCAACTCCTTGTGATGGTGTTAGGTGGAGCTTTTGGCTAAGAAGCTAAGAGTTGAGCATAATGAAGTTAGCTTGGGTCAGTTCAACAACTGACACATAAAAAGTTGTTTTTCCAAATAATTAATATCTTTATAAGAAACATGGGAGCTTTCCTCCCCTCCCTACTCTTTGCCACCTGAGGATACAATGAGAAAGCAAGTCTATAACCCTGAGCAGTGTATCACCAGAAGCTGACCATGCTGGCCCTCTGGTCTTGAACTTCCAGCCTCCAGAACTTTGAGAAATAAATTTCTATTGTTTATAAGCCATCCAGTCTTTTGTTACAGCAGCCTGAAATGACTAAAACGGGCAAGATCTAGCAAAATTATATATCATCTATCCCTTGACCCACCAACTCCAATTCTTAAAATCTATGCCACAAACCAAAATGAGAAATGCACAAGGCTATTCATTGCATATTTGTAAATAAAAAAGACTGCAAACAACCTAATTGTCTTTCCATCAGCGGTAGACTTAAAAGTTTTATGGTATATCTACACCGTAAGGTACTATGTAACTTCAAAAAATAAGAGTTAGCTTCATATATTGATATGGAAATATCCCCCAAATATATTAAGTGAAAAAGGTTAAAAAATATTTTTACAGTATGCTATCTTCTTTTGTAAGGAACTGGGGAAGGAGTGTACTCATGTTTTCAAATGAAACAATGGAACCAAAATCTAATAACTATAATTACCTACAGAGGATTACAAATAAACAAAGTGGAAGAAATGGAAATGCAGACAAAACTTCTGTGAATGCATCTTCTCATATGGTTTCAACTTTGGGGTCAATTACATAATTTAAAAATAAAAAGTATATCCCTAGAAATTAAAATATGAATTAAAATAACCTAAGTGTACCATAAGTGTATAACAGCTGTTTTAACCAAATAAAAATATTACTTCATTTGAGTATAAAACCAGATTTTATTGTTTATCCTTGTGAAATATACTCGGACAAAAAGGAATCACAAAGGAATTATAACTACATTCATCGTTCTTATGGATATGATACTGTTATTTCTAAACTATTATAATTATGTTGTAAGATAAATAGGCAATGACATCAATGTTTATAGAAAAAAAGATTTTCAGACAAAGAAAAAAACACTAAAATCCAAAAATTTAAATAAAAGCCCCTTTTAAGTTTGTGGATTGTCTAAACATTAGACATTTCCAATTCTTGCATGAACAGGTTATCTGACTCCATTCAGGTTTGTAGTTTATAACTTCCTTAAAGATAGCAACCTGGAGCTCAATCCCACCCTACAGCCCTTCTTTAGGAGGAATCCTGGTTACCTGATGCTGGCCTCTGGAATGCTGCCTTGTCTGTCTTAAGTAAACCTTTCTTATAAGGCTGGGTAGAGACTCTAAAAGGAAGAAAGCATTGAACTTACCTACTGAACTCTTCCGTGCCCACTTTGCTAATGAATATTTCTTTAGTAAGTGAGTGTGAGGCTATATACCACACCCATCTCACCTTTTGTGGCCACTACCCATCTACCAAGAATCTCAGAGCTGAGCATAATGAAGTCAGCTTAGGTCAGTTCACAACGATTGACACATAAAAAGTTACGCTTTTCACATTTATTCTAAACATTTCACATTAAATGAAATTTAACCATAGTCATTACAGAGCATTACCACAATAGTGCATACATATAACTTTTAAAGACAAAAGAATACAATCCTCAACGAGTTAATAGCCATTTTACTATGTAAACAAAAATAAAATGAAATCCTGATGCTAAAAAGATACATATTTAGAGGTAAAATACATAATAAAAATAATTAAACATTAACATAACCCACAGCTAGATCACATTCTTTGCAAGAGAGTACATATATTAGTACTCTACATTTACAAAATTTCAGAATCCTGTTAAAATCAAAACCATCTCTGGTTTATGATACAGCACAATTCATAAGGCAAAAATATAGGCATTATCATCCAGTTCTTTAATTTCACTTATATTTTAAGGCAAGCTTGGAACTTTTTGCTTGGCATTTTAAAATAAATGGGACTTACACATGATAATTTGACAAAATTAACAATAAGTTGTCTGTAAATATATGAAATATAAAAGACATGGATAACAATTTTTCTCTCTGCAGAGATGTAAACTGGATTTTTATTTGACTCCATATCCACACCAGTAAGAAAACTTGTAAACCTATATTAAAAACCTATTGTACTCCTCAGTCTTCTCAAATGTGTCTCAACACTGAATCAATATACTGTAAGCAAAATCCAATATATATCCAGCCACAGAATAACTGTATTTAATTAAATCATGTCTAATTTAAAGTGCTGTTTACAAAAGGAAGAAAAGGTTAAAAGATAGAACTGGATGTTGACATGTGACAACTTATAATTTGAAATTTTCAGACTACAGAGGTTATAGAGGTTATCACAAGTTTATTGAACTTAAGCAGTATCTATTATAGAATGTGATTTTCCTGAAAATGAGCACTTAGGTGACAATACCAAATCCAACACCAAAACTGAAAATAAACACACCAATATATGTACATATATTTCCTTCAATGTCATCCAGAGCCTTGATAGTATAGTAGTTTAAGTTTCTATATCTTGTTTTTCTTCTAGAAAATATATTATCCAATTCCAAGAAATCTGGAATTCTATAAACTTTAGATTCTTTATAATTGTCATGTCAATAAAACACTGAACACTAAAGGACACAAAAGTTTATACATAAACTGGGTCTCTAATTACTTCTTATGATGTTGGATTTAAGGAATTAGATTCACACTCCACCATGACTTGGGTACAGGTCTCCCTGACTATATTTTATTCTTTGATAAGACTGTATCCTATTTCTAGCCCCTATAGCATCTAGCACAGGATCTTGTACATATAGTAGACCTGCCATATTTGTCAAGTTATCAAAATAATTTTTCAAAACCTAATGGATATCACTTTCCTATCATCTGATACCACTTCCTATAATTTAATAGTCATTCATACCTAAAACAATATTAGTAATAACATACGGAACTACATAAATATCCTTTGGGCTACATTAAAAACCACTTAAGTTCTACTACTATATTCAACAACTATTAAATAGCCAAACATTCCTAGTAGATTAAGTCTTCATAAAATAATTATAGAAGGCAATTATATTCTCACTAAATAGATCATTACTAGTTCTCACTGTTGCTTTTTTCAAAAATATTTTTAGGCAATCTTAAATAGCTGTCTCCTCTTTGCCTGATTATATAAAATTATTTCTATTATTTTTAACCCTGGAAATTTATAATCAAATATCTTTATCTTTTTTAACATAAGAAATGTGTGGCTTTTGTCAGTAGAATATTCATGATGAAACTTCTCACAAATCTGTACAAGGCGGTTCTATTGTAAAGTTATCAGTTGTCAGGTTGCATTAATATCTCTTGTTGTTATGAACAGTAGAGTATGTTTAGTAAACCTGAAATAAAAATTTCTAAATTTGGTTTTTCTCTTCTTTTCACAGGTTTTCATAAGTTGTTGTCTGGTATGGCTCCTACTATTGCCCCAAATATTTCACATTTAGTCTTCTTCAACAAAAAAATTCAGATTTTCCCTAAACAATGATCAATATATCCCTTTGATCTAATTTACCTAATGATTATCTATTTTATACTAATTTGATAGGTTGATACACTGAGTAAAACATTGTTAAAATAAAAGTATAGTATAGATCTGTTTACAATTAAAATAGTTTTCTAATCTTTCAAATTCCTTTCTGGGGAGAAAGAATTAAAAAATGGAGTAATAGGAAGTACTTAATTTCATTGCTATAAATAGAAAGAAAATAAAGTTGGGGATTTAAAATTAAGTATGTGATAAAATCTATTTTAAATTGCTTTTCTTTAAAGTCTAGACCAATCATAATAGTGCACCTTGTTTCTATTCAATAGCTTTATTCAATTAATTAAAAAGTTATTGCTATATATCATTGTTAAACAAGCAACATAGAAAATACTCAGCCTGTTGATTTTATTAGTAGCTCCTGCTGAGTTCTTAATTAGAAGAGACTAAAAATCACTTGCAATTTTTATAATATGTGCAAATATTCATAAAGCATGATACTCCTTATGGTTAAAGAAGATTTTTACATAGTTTTGTAGTATACATTTAAATCTACAACTGGCAGTTTAGGGAAGAACAAGGAAAACTGCAAATTGCCCAGCTATAGTTTTCAAGAAGTAACATATATGCTAACAAATGAACTTACACTTCATAATTACAAATGGCTTCTTAACAATAGTTTAGAACATTATGGCACTTAAGAATGCAGTATGAATTTTTCTTAGAAAACAAATACACACTGGTTTTGCAGAGACTATAAAGAGATGGTGGGCAGGTAGAAAAAAAAATCATGGAAAAGAAAAATGACTACAGTACCAAAAATAAAAGTACCAATATCATAATAAAATGCAAGGTAATAAGTTCAAGACTAACAGATATTTACTAAAACATGCTAAAATAAAATGAGCCAATCACTTCTTTTAAATATGTCATTTGGCCCTAGCAAACAATTTTGCTTTAAAAGATTATTTCTTTAGTCAAAGTAGAACCAAATTTAGAAGTATTCTCAAGTAAATGAGTTCCAGTTTTCCTCAATAACTTTAAAACATTCAGTTACCTAAGAAATGTACAAAGTAATGCATAACTGACTAGTGCTTTATATTTAATGAATATATTTTTGTTTTAAGGACATGTAATATCTAGCACAGGAAGGAAGATCAAAAATGTATCTTTCTTTAAATCCCTATTCAGGAACCATGAAAACCATAACAGGCATTTAGATAATTTTTGGATGTTAACATTGGTATAATTACTAATATTTTTAATAAGCACAAATAAATCAAGCCAGTAAAAATTAAAAAATACTATCAAAACATGTCATGCATATCTCATACTGAACATCCAAAAGAACATCATTTATAGCTCCTACAGTTAGCACCATTTTTATATCTGAACACTTTGAAAAAGCAAAGGTCTTTAAAAAAACTAAAATTATTATATGAAAAAAATCAATATGCACTAAAAGTGGTACTACACATTTGTCAAATATTTACATCAACACAGAAAAGCCTGCGATACTACTAAAATAATATTAAACTGATATGCATTAATTCTTTGTATCCATGCTCAGCATAGCATAGATGGGAAAGTAAATCCATCAAGCATTAACCTGCCTGTATAAAAAAGGAATTAACAGCATATCTCTGACTTCTTTAATTAAGCCCTCAAATATCATGATAGTAAAAGTATTTGTCTTGCAAACATATTACATACCCAGCCCCAAAACCATTTAGCAGGAAGAATATCCAGGTGACTCACTATGGCATATAATTTATACCCCTCTTAACAGTACCAAAAAAAAAAAAAAAAAAAAGCAGCCCTTTATTTAAAATGTGAAGCATATGAATTTACATCCAACAGATGCACTCTGTCCAGTCATTCAATATACTCCAACATCTAAGCATCAATTACTTTAGTAAATCATGGTGCATATAGAGGAGGGAGCGAGCTAAAAAGAGCAGCAAGGTTTTCTCCACATGTACATCTACGGACATAAAACTACTTTTTCCCAGTATGGGGGGGAGAAGTACACGATTCAATTGGCAAGATCTCTTTTTTCCTTTTTGATTATTGATTCACAGGTAGCAACCAAAGCTACCTGTCAATTCAAAGTACCCAACAAAACTTTTGAGTCTTCATGCCACTTCAAGTTAAAAAGAAAGCAATGCAGCTTCTGGACATCCTTTCACGTGGCACAAGGTTGTTCATCACCTCACTCTTTCCATGAGTCCACATTTGTCAAAGTGCAGTTAATCCAAAATTGCAACGACAGTATATCATGCCAGCTGAATCTAGCCATGTATCTGAGATAGGGTCATATTTCTGCACAGTATTCAGATAGGAAGACCCTGAGTGACCACCAACTACATAAAGGTAGTTATCAATTACTGCAGCACCAACGCCTAAGAAAGGTAGATAAAAATAGGGAAAAAACATGTTAACTATTTAGTAGACTTCTCACTAAAAATAAGTAAATTTATACTTTAATGTTTTCTTAAAATACATTTCAACAATCTATTATTAATTAGATAAGCAATACAGCATTATGTACTAACTGAAAAAATATCCCTGAATATAAAGGAGTTGAAATCTTCCTTTACCGCTCCTCCCCAATACTACTCTCTCTCATCTCCACCACAGGAAACACTATTAAGAATACAGTATCTATCTTTCTATATGCTTTCTTCTCAATTTATATTTACATACATTCTTCAAAAAATCATTCATTTTTATCAGGTTTTGAAATACAAGTATCCCCAGCTTTTCGCAAGTTCACTTTACACTACTTCATTTTTGCAAAAGAGCTACTTGGTACAGTTGACCCTTAAAAAATGCTGGAGTTGGGGGCACCAACATCCACACAATCATAGATCCGAGTAGGTCTAAAAAGAACAAGGTTACCCAAATTTTTCACATTCTCATTGTTTCACGGCTTTTTCTCTCAATGACACCTCAGAAACAACTAACACAGCTCGTTACACTTTGTCCTTTGTTTCTTTTGCATCTTTATGTTTCAGAAGTTTCTTTAATCACAAATGCAAGGCATATTTCTAAGGGATTCCGTTAGGAATTTAAAACCTGCCCCTTAAAATAATGTGATTTGAGTTTGAGCTCAAAGATAATTTTTTCCCCTTGATGTATTTGTTTCTTTCTAGGAACACTGTAATTTAACCCTTCCTTGATCAATTATATTACTTGAGGAGGAGAGAACATTTGAAAGTGAACATTTACAGGCCGCTGATGTGCAATTAAAAACAAAACAGAACATCCAAGGATGCTGTGTGTGTGACATATAAAAAGATGACATCTGTAAGATACATTTCATTACCAGCATTTCTCAAATGTGTTCTCCAAATTTAAGAAATGATAATATGTACATTGTCATATTAAAACCACAGTAAAGAAGTTGATATAGTTTTGTCTAATCTAGTTGTCTCCCAAGTTTACCACAGAAAGTTTTTTTCTGGACAAGTAATAACTCTTGTATTCTAAGGAACTACTGTTCCAAGATCACCACTATACAAAATATTCTCCTATATGTTAGAAATTAGTAAGTTATTATTACCTGTTCTGGGTTCTTTCATCGGTCTACACACAGTCCACTGATTTTGATGAGGGTCATATCTTTCAATGCTTGACAAATGTGAGACACCATTATGTCCACCCACCACAAAAATAAAGCCTAACATGACACCCACACCAAAGTGAATCCTTTTATCTGCCATAGATGCAACCATCTCCCAGGAGTCCTTACTTGGATCATAACGCTCCACACTGTAAACATTCACAAAAGAAAAAATTAATTCGTATCCTTTGTCTCAGACACTCCTCCTAGTAAAGCAGAACTAAACCCCACCATCTGAACTTTTAAAACATTCAAATAAATAGATATACAATCGAATAGTTTGTCCCAAATGTTTAGACTTTGCTGAAAAGACTGCAGGGATAAAAGCTTATTTGTGCACTGGGTGCAATAACAGTCATATGCTATTCCATTATATTGTATAAGCAGGAAGGCATATTAAAGTTATAGAACTTTTGAAGTCAGAAAACCTGGGTTCAAGTACTAATGCAGCATATCTAAAGTGAATAAATCCTAGCCTAACACATTAGATTTGTGTAATCCTGAATAATCTCAAAGGATTCATGAAACAATAAAGTCAAATGAGAATGTAGTGACAGGTCTTTGAAAATCACAAACTGAAATTAGATGTGAATAAGGATAATAAGTCTTCTACACAGCTAAGGAAAAGGAAAGAAAGAAAAATTTATTTTCTTACAGGAGAATTCGTGGCTGTTTACTGCAAAGCAAACACTGCAGATTTCATAACACAAATTAGCTAATCATAATAATCTCTGAGTGGTTTAGGAGAATTCAGGGATTATGTCAAATTGCATTCCAAGGACCTCTTGACATTCCAAGCTGTATTATGGAAATGCAAATCAAATCAGAATTTCCAAAAAAGCTTCCCTATAATATTCCAGAAGGACTTTAAGCCTAAACCTTGCCCTGAAGGGGCATAAAGTCATGCTTGTTGAGCTTCTTCTGGTCTTAACCTAACTTCTCAAAAACGCCTAAAGCATTTGAGAGTCAATGACATAATTCTGGAGTTCAGAATAGAGATTAGACTGCAGAGTAGACTAGACTATAGACTAAAGTATAACTGTTTCTGAAAGGACACCAAGATAAAAACCATTAGAGCAAAATCACTGGACAAGAAGAGTTGATAAACTGCAGGAAAAACTTAAACTTCAAGAGCATTATCTGAAAACTAAAATACTTATCCTTTTATCTTATAAATTTCTGCCAGCAGCTTTTCAAAAATAGAAATTTATGCCTGGGCCCCAAATACCATTCCTTTGACTAAGGGAACAATAAAAAGGAAGACTACTTTAGCTTACACAGAAATAAAAATTTATGGATGAAATACTTTTGTACCATTACTTTTTTAGTCAGTTAATAAACGACAATATATTCTTTCATTAAAATGCTCACAATCAATAAACCACATACCACTCTAATTACTATTAGATATAAAATCTTGGGAACATTAATTTTTAACAAAGGTTAGAAATTATGATTAATTTTCCATTTAAGCAGTCACTTTGTCTTTTCTTATATATTTCTCCTTAATTCAGAGAATACTACAAAATACAGAAATCTGAAATTCAGATTTTAACACAACTCAGATACTTAAATATATATTGATTATAGAAAAAGACTCAAGAAAAAATACTTAAGGCTTTAAGTTTATGATGCATTATAATAATGTCTATAGCAATTACATTTTTCACTTTTTTATTCTATTTTGCAATGCAGTAACAGGCCATTCACACACACACACACACACCTATTCAAAATCTAAAGTTGTCTAACTTCATCTTATCTTAGGTTTGTACTAAATCCCTGTAAAACAATTATAATTATACTCATGAAGATTAAATTTCCCAAATGTCTATCAATATTGCTTTAAAAATTAAAATGGGAATTTCATTTATATACACAGAATTTTAAAAAACCAGAAATCATTGTTAATAACACTTTAAAAATCCACAAGCTTAAGTTAAATACCTGTTCATGTGGGCAGGCCCATATCCACCAATGGCATATATCATTCCATCCAACACAGCTGCAGCAAAACAACTTCGTGTTGTACTCATTGGTGCCACAGGTTCCCATTTTCTTATTTTGGGAATATACTTCTCTACAGATTGTAAATAAGACTGTCCATCATAACCACCTAAAGCATAAAGTTCTCCTGCAAGTACTACTACTCCAAGAGTACTTCGCTGTTCATTCATTCTCTCAAGAGAAGTCCAGGTATTTGTATCAGGATTCCAGCATTCTACTGAATTTTCATGTTTTCTAATAGTGAAATCAGGACGCACATCAGTTTCAATACCACCTATAACATACACTTTTTGGTCTAAAACGCATATTCCAAATTCATAGCGAGGAATGTTTAGGGGTGCCAAACCAATCCAAGAGTCATTCTGAGGAAAGTACATCTCCACACTAAAGAATAAGCAGAAAAAATTAAATTTTAAAAATCAAAATAGCCCATAAACAAAAAAAAAGTTTAATCTCATTAGGACATGCAAATTAAAACCATAATAAACCATGACACTTTCCAGACTGGGAAAATTTAACGTTAGATAATAACAACTATTGACAAGAATGTGGAGCATGTAAGCTGGTACAAAATATTCTGAAAACAATTTCACATTATCTGGTAAAATTTAAGATATGCATATATTCTGACTCAGTAATTTCATTGCTATGTATCTATTCTATCAAATGCCTTATTACAGCTAGTGTTCAAACAGGACACATATACAGAAATGTTCATAGCAGTGTAACCATCACCTGTCAAAAGGAGAATGGATAAATAAGATTGGTATAACCATCTTATGACTGAGCAATTCCATTCCTAGAGATGTAACCAAGAGAAATGCACACATACGTATATGTATATGTATAAGGATATTCTATGCTATTCCTCACACCAATGAAACTAAATTAAGCATTTCCTTAGTCACACGGATGAATTTCATAAATTTACTATACAGTGAGAAAACACATCTCTGAAGAATCTGTAGTATTATTGCATTTAAATAAAAATGTGTAAAACCTAATGATATATTGGGACATATACAAGAAGTGGCAAAATTAAAACAGAAAGCAAAGAAAAAATACATAGAAAGTTCAGAATAGTGGTTTCTTTTGAGGGAGGGTAGAAGGCATCATGGAGGGCCATAACTATTAAAGGTATTATTAATAGTCTATTTCTTAAGCTGGTTGATAGGTACTTGGGTATATATTCTTTTATCCAGAATGCATATTATACATTGTCTCTTGCATGTACAGATATTTCATTACAAAGAAAGATTGAGTAAAAGAAGCCAATGTCCCCAGACTCAATAATGGATAGCATAAAAATATATATTCTCTATCTAGTATGATCAAAGTATATCCATTCAATAGTTATTGAATGCCTATGTAGTTTTGTTATATTGTTTTAAAAATGTGAATTTGTTCCAATGTGAACGATATAAGGAGAGCAGTTACAGTGAGGTGGTGGGGATAAATTTTGACTGGAGTGGTTCAAGAGAGAATGGGAAGTGAAAACAGCAGGTATAGACAATTTTTCCAAGGATTTTACTACGAAGAGTAAAAGAAATATGAGGAGGAAGCTATAAAGATGAGCAGAGAAAGACCACTGAGTCCAGGATAGATTAATTTAATCTGGGAGCTTAAACCAGAACATGTTTGCATATTGATGGCTATGATGCAGTACAGTGGGAGAAGGTGATAATGAGAGAATGTCAGGATAACTGCAAGAGCAAACTCCCTTTGTAGAGGAGAGGGAATGAAAACTGATGCATAAATGGAAAAGTATATTAGAAATAACTTGGTGGATTTGGTGATGATGAGAAAGTTCCCTTCAGATTGCCTTTATCTCCTCAATATAGTAAGAGAAAAGCTCATCAGCTGAGAGTTGGAAGGTGAGGGTAAGGGGCTTTGGATGTTCTTATGGAGCAGAAGGTATGAAACAGTACTCCAAGGAAGTGAAAGAGTAAATTAATGAGGGAAAAGTAAAGGGGTGGCTAGGAGCTGAGGTCCCCAACTGAGACCAGTTACATGGGTACATGTTTCTCTGCCATATTCTATTGCTCAGGTGCAGCCATGGCTTAAGAGGAGAACTGGATTTAACTAGATGAGTATGATGTAAGGAAAGAAGGGCAAGGGAGCCATGGGTGTATTCAAAGTAATGATAACACTGATGTTCTTGAATCTAAGTTCCTGGGTAAAGAGTGAAGGTGAGGACATGTGGTGGTTAGTGAACAATAAGTTTTCCTAACTATTAAAGAGTCAAAAAATTAAAAGATTGAAGGGAACAAAGAATGAGTGTAGTCAGGAAGCCTTGGGATGGGCCGGGGGACTCATGAGAAGATTCCCACATGCCAAAAAAAAAAAAAAAGAATGATTGTAGTGGGTGTATTGAAATAAATAAGCTGGCAAGAAAGGAGGTGATGAACAGAGAGTGGAATTTCTGAAACTAAAATTTTCAGTGTTGAAGTTACTGGTAATGACAAAGTTGAGGGTATGATCATGAGAACAAGTGCCTAAGGTAAGACAGAAAAGATTGGTAAAAGTGAGATCAAAGAGAAAGGAAAAGGAGTTGCATAATGTTGAATTATACTATGTGGATGTTGAAATCAATAAGAATAATTATTTATATAAAATGATGACAAATACCATAAGCCAGCTATAAAATCTTCAATGAATAAAGTTACTAAAGGAACAGGCAACAGAAGGGATAGCAAGTGATATAGCCTGATGGCCAATGCTTGAAATGAATTGAGGTTTTTGAGGAAGGGAAGATGAAAATATTTAGAAATGGCTATGAGGAACAAAGAAAACATTTATCCAATCTTTAGGACCTGCGATTAATGAAACATGGGGGAAAAACAGTTTTGAAAGGGTTTTAACAGTATCTTAAGCATCAGCCTTATTTCATTAGAACATGAAGTTGAGAATAAAACAGATTTTTCTTATGATAGAATGTGAGTTCTAAAACACGCAGGAAACAGATGTGAGCCAAAAAATAAATAAATAAAAAGACTGAGCAATTAGGTTAAATTAAGTACTACATAGGACCACATAATAATACTTTAATAAAAAATATATTTGGTTGTCACCCAGGTTCCTAGCACAGAGCTCCTAAATTCCTTACAATTTCCTAAGTAATAGAAATGTCATGGTTTTGATTTACCCCTCTAAATTATACTATATGCTAACTTCCAAAATTCCAAGAAACTCAAGGATCACTTGGATATTTATTTAATAGGCACTTCAAACTCAGTATGTCTCAAACTAAACATTATTTTCTCCCCTTAAGATGGCTCCTCCTATATTCTCCCTCTTCCTAGGTATATAACCATTCATCCAATATCTAACCAAAAAAAATCTCACTCATCTTTGATTTTCCTTTTCATCATCCGTTTCTATCCATTCAAACAAATCCTATCAATTTGCTCTCTAAAAAGATCTCTAAATTAATGTCCCAGTCGCTGTCTTTACTACTACTGTCTTAATTCAACACCTCATAATCTTTTGCCTATACTTTTACAATAACTTCTTTTCTAATCACTCTGATGCTAATCGTGGCCTCTTTGATTTTTCTCTATAATATAGTCAAGAATGATCTAATATACAAATTTTATCATTTCACTACTCTCCTTAAAATAGTTTTTCAACATGCATAGTGAATACCCTCTCTTCATCACGGCACACAGTACCTTCTTTGAATTGGCCCTTATTGACCATGGCCTGCCATTTGCTGGTAAAAATTTTATACTTCAGAATACCAAACGGTATAGGGTATGTTTCCTGCATACCTTATACTGTGACATCTATTGTGTCTCTGCACTTCTGTGACCTTCCCACTGTTTTTTGCTTGGCTCTTGCTTATCCTTCAACACTCAGCTTGGATATTAACTTTTCCATATCTTCCCTAAATCCCCCAAATGGGATAAATGCCTCTCCTTAAATAATTCTATTGAATTATCTATATCACTGTATTAACACTATCTATTTAAATGTCTCCTTTACTAAATTATGAACTTATTAAAGAACAATTATCTAGCATAGTGTGTCTTATACATAGGTGTTTAATATTTTTTGTAGAATTAAACTAATTATTCAGGTTGATTAAATTTTTCCATAGTTGTAACTAATATGGCAATAAACAACTTTGTGCAAATGACATTTAAAATCTTTTTTCTAAGATGAAAAATTTCTGAGTCTAAAAATATGAAGTTCTTATGACTCTTCAATAATTTGTTATTTTTAATATTTGAGAGACCAAGAGGCAACTGCTCAAGAATTTTTACAATATAAATTCATATTTGGAATTTTTTGTCATGACATTTTGACTATTAAAATTTACTTCATGCCAATGCCTTTAAAAATAAGAGTAAACAATTCACGTACTCACCATAACTAATGTTTTACCAGTAGCACAATTTCAATAATACTAGTTTTAGACTATAATTAAGATGTACACTGAGGTTTTTAAAAAAAATACAGAATATATCCCTAACACTGATAAAATATCAATAGTTTCCTACCATTGGAGGAGGAAAAGCAATCTACCAAATTTTTGGAAATGGCCAGGCAGAAATCCATAGTATCAAAGAAATGTATCAATGCAAAAGTTTTTATGAAGCAATTCCATTCAAGGGAAAAGCCAAGGTAACATCCAGCTATATTTTCAATGTATAAAAGTTATTTGTGTAATGCTCTAAATCAGAGATTGGCAAAAAAAAATGGTAATGGGCCAAATTCAAACCACCAGCTACTTTTATAAATGATGTTTTATTGGAACCCAGCTATACGCATTCATTTATATTGTCTCTGGCTGCTCTCGCTCTACAATGGCAGAGCTGAGTAGTTATGACAGGGGCCATATGGCCACAAAGAATAAAATATTTATTATATAAAATATTTATTATTTGGCTCTTTATAGAAAAAGTCTGACAACTCATTCTCTAAAAGTTATTACAAAAAAAACACTTTTTACAACTTTATACAACAAAACATTTACAATAAATAAATAAATTTAAAAATAAATAAATTGCACACAAAGTCTATGATTTGTATCAGTATCTGATTTTCTTCTTATTTGTTTGGTGGTTCTAATTAACTGTTTTCATCCAAATCCACTCTTGTCCCTAGTCTCCCTCATCACAGCATCTCCTGATATTGCTAGCAATAATAAATTCCTCTGACCTGTTCTGATTCAAATAAAGATGTAAATGGTTTCACAAAGAAAAAAAAAAAGACATAAAATGGAAGAAAAGTTAGTGAGTAACAAGGATAGATAAAGTTTGTGTACTGGGAGGGAGGAGGGTGTTAAAAATTCAGAATGGTGTAGAGAATGGAGGAAAATGTAATTAAAACAACCAGAAAAGTGTTTAGGAAGAAGAGAGAAAATAAAAAAGAAAATCAAATTATTTAGAAGTACAGAAAGCACATTTATAATGTATAAATCTATTAACATCAATCCTTCTATTTACCTATCCAAACAGGCAAACAGCCCAGATTTTCCTCCTACTGCACAAAGTACTTTGGGAGCACAACGAGGTCGTGTCACCAAGACTGTCTGATGAGAGAGTCTGTGTTCAGGCATAAAGTGGTACTTTAGGGCTTCATTCAAAAGATGTTTACAAGTGCGATCATCGCGAATGAGATGATTTGCTTCATACAGTCTAGTGAGAAACTTAACACTCAGTAATGGTAATCGCACACTGTTAAGTAGCTGTGCTAAGTATTTCTGGCGTTCTTGTACATCATACTTGATCCAAGACTCAAGTGCATAAAAAACAGTCTCTTCAGTAGCTACATTCAAACAGTCATTGGAAAGAATTTCATCCAAATCAGCATGTGTAAGCTCAAAAAACTCTTCAGTCTGGCAAACGGCTTCAAAATTCTGGCATATGTATTTAGTGGCTGCCAAATAAAGGTCATGACAACCATATGTCTCTGCAAAACGAGAAATTCCAATACAATTACCAGGATCAAGTTGGCTTTCAAGAAAAGCACAACACTCTTTCAGGACAAGTTTTATCTGGAGTAGGTTTGCTGCTGGAAGGAGAGATTCAACTGTGTCCTGTGAAATAAAAACAGTTCCTGTATAGGCATACTCCACAATGGCCTGGAGAGCAGTTTCATCAATGCACTGAAACTCAACCTCACCGTTCTCTTTTTCGGATAGGTTTCCAGTGAACATAGCTTTGAAATATGGGCTGATGCTGGCAAGTACCACTTTGTGAGCATGGATTTTAACATCACCTACTCGAAGAATGATGTCACAGAGTTCGTGATGTTGACGAAGAAGATTCAGGCCCTGCAGAAGTTGTTCAGAATGTAAGTGGGTCAAGTTAGCAAGCATGTAGGTCGGGGATGTATGGTCCATCTACAGAAAAAAAAGCACAAAGAATTATTTCAAAATAATCTTGCCAATATGATTCCTTTTTCTAACAGATAAAATAAATGAGGGTTTGTTGTTTGCTGGTTTTTAAATACTTTATACTAAATACTAGACAGTGTTTTAGAGTCAGAAGGGATGTTACCAATCATATAATTCAAGTCCTTTAGTATAGATATTAAGAAAAAGGTTATGTGTTATGCCCCAAACTACAAGTCTCTTGACAATGAATGGACTTTTGGATCAAAACTCTGCCAACTCTTCTAGTTACCTTCATTAAATTCAAGTTGAGCTATCACTGAAACAATTCAGTGAAACAAATTCACGAAAACAAATGCAAATTTGAAAAAAATTTCCCTTTCCTTGAAGGAAAATTGGCTTTGAAACAGTGTTGCCAGCTTTTTGACTATTTTCTCAATAACAACAACAACAATGCCTGCCAATCTAATCAACAGATGCTTTCATGGGAAACAAATGGCATGTTAACGTACATACTTTACCCAAAGTATTCAAGTATTCAATAATTCAATAATTATCTTGATAATAGTGTTAAACTTAACAAAGGTACCATTACTGTCAACTAATTCAATGACAATGAAAAATTAATATAAACACAATCTGATGTTCTTAAATGAGGGCAACAGGCTCACTCAGATATAGACCACTGACTATTCAACTCTTGATCATAACTTTAAAATACTCACTCAATCGACTTGCCACTATGTGCTTCTGGAAGACGAAAAAGAGTAAAAATAGGAGAAATGAAGAAAAAAAAGAAGAAAAAGTCAAAGGCAATAAGGACTGTTGTAGGCTGAATGGCTCATCCAAATGACATCACATCCTAATCTCTAGAACCTTTGAATGTTACTTTAGATGGCAAAAGAAAAAAAAAAAGACTGTTTTTATGATGATTAAAGATTCTAATATGGGGAGATTATCCTGGATTATCTGGGTGGGCCCTAAATACAATCAGAGGTACCTTATAAGAAGAGGGCAGGAGACATGGCACAGACTGAAGAGAAGATGGTAATGTGGCCACACAGATAAGAGATTAGTGCCGCAGCCACAAACCAAGTAATATTGGTAGCCACCAGAAGCTGGAAAATTCAAGGAACAGATTCTCCCCTAGAGCCTCCAGAGTGTGCACAGCTCTTCCAGTGCCTCAATTTCAGCCCAGTGATGACTAATTTCAGACTTTTGGCCTCCAGAACTGTGAGAGATTTTAAAAGCAAGTAAGTTTGTGGTAATTTGTTACATCAGCCATAAGAAGTTTATACACTGATATCTCAAACTGGATCACAGAAGCTGCTTAGAGTAGATAAAAAGAACATAAGACATCTATGCAATATGAATTGTTTCCTTCCTGTTTCTTTCACACCTCAAATACAAGTTATGGGGATAATAAAAAAGTAGAAGATTTGTTTCCTATTTTTAATGTACTATCCGTAAATTAAAACATTCCAAACATTATTAAATAATACAAATATTGGTAGGGCAGAGAGTAAAGCACCTTATTCCTGTGCATTTTTAAGTAGAAATATTTGAATACTGAAACTTTTTTCATCTAGAACATCATTTCACTTTTCAATTAATTTTAAGTCTGTTAACAAATTGTGTTAATATGACCACCTTACAACTGATATCACCAAACTCTATTTCTGATCTTTGCAAATAATCCTATACGCATCAGAAAAATTCTCAATCACGGTATGAACAAATCTCAAGAAACTTCCAGAACAGAAAATTGGTAAGACAGAAACCAGAGGCATAAGTTTAGATTTGGAACTGTTCTTTTTACTTATTATAGTCTTAACCTTTTAAACCTATTTAACTTCTTTTAGCCTCAGTTTAATAGAAAAAGTTAGTATTTAGACTGAAAAGTAAAAAATGAACAAAGGCAATTAGATATACAAAATAAGTGATGAGATTGAAAACCAGTCCTAGTTACTTTACATCTGGTTAACTTTACCTTCTCTCATCTTCATTTTCCTTATCTATAAAATGAGATCATTATAATACCTAAACTACATAACTCATAGGGTTTTTGAGAATCAAATCAGACAGTACACATGAAAACACAAACTGTGGGAGTTACTAGTTTAGGGTACTATGGTAAGGTAACAAAGGTGTAATAGTTATCAGTGAAGAACTGGGACCCTGGAAATATAGATGAGTTTTAGTCCCGAGTAACATACTGTTATAAGGGATTGGTACATTTCTTAATCTAAGTATTAATTTTTTTCATTTGTAAAATAAAAATACCTCCATCTATCTCAAAAGGTTACATGAAAATGGTTTTATAAAGTATAAAGTTCCACACAACCTGAAGGGCTATGAATACAGTGCTTAAGTTTCATTTTATTAAATTGCTTCTTCTCATGATCTACACTGTCATTTTCTTTCCACAATGACCTTTTACCCCAATAAAGCTCATGTAATTACTACAGTATTATACACATATATTCTGCCTATGTGCCAGATTTTGTCTATAACCTTTCTCCTCTCTCATCTTTTTTTCATCCAATAAAGTTTTCAAAAAGCTGGGTCAAAATTAACTTAACTCACAAGTCTATAAGCATTTAAGTACTCAATTCTTTTACATGCAATTAATTTAATTAAGTGTGCTGTTTTGTGAAACATACCCCTCTCAACTCTTAACTGTCTGATTTAACAAGGAGAATGTTATCTAGAATAAACAAGGAGGATGTTATCCAGAAGTGAAGAATAAACAGGAAAAGCAAATGGATATATAAAGTAAGAAGGCTGACTGAAAAAGGAGACCTAGCTAATGCAATGAGACAATAAAGGGAAATAAAAAGTATACAGAAAGGAAAGGAAAAAATAAATCATGTCTTTGTTGGCAGATGACATAATTGGCTATGTAGAAAATCCAAAACAATAAAAAAAAACTTGTAGAACTAATAAACAATTATAGTAAGATTGTAAGATATAAGGAAAACATACAAAAAGCAATCACTTTCCTATATACCAACAATGAACAAGTGAAATTTGAAATTAAAAATATATTACCATTTACATTAACACCAAAAAAATGAAATACTCAAGTACAGATCTAACAAAATACATACAAAATCTATAAGAGAACTATAAAATTCTAATGAAAGAAATCAAAGAACAACATAAATATGGAGATATTCCATGTTCATGGATACGAAGACTCAATATTATCAAGATGTTAGTTCTTCCCAACTTGAACTCTAGGTTCAATGTAATCACAAGAAAAATTCCAGCAAGTTATTTTGTGGATATCACAAACTGATTCTAAAGTTTATATGGAAGGGTAAAAGATCCAGGACAGCCAATTCAATAATGAAGAACAAAGTCTAAGAATTGACACTATCCATCTTCAAGAATTATTATAAAGCTATGATAATCAAAAGAGTGTGGCACAGGTAAAAGAATAAACCAATGGAACAGAATAAAAGCCCAGAAATAGACCAACATAAATACAGTCAACTGATCTTTAACAAAGCAGTAATGGCAATACAACAGAGAAAAGTCTTTTTAACAAATGGTGGTAGAACAACTGGATACCCACATGTAAAAAAAATAAATCTAGACATACCTTACATACTTCACAAAAATTAACTCGTAATGGATCATAAACCTAAATGTAAAATGCAAAACTATGACACCTAGACGATAATGCAGGAGAAAAATCTAGATGAATCTGGATATAGTAATGACTTTTTATATACGGTATCAAAGGCATAATCCATGAAAGAAAGAACTGATAACTGCATGTTATTAAAATTAAAAACTTCTACTCTGAGAAAGGCAATGTCAAGACCAGCCACACAGTGGAAGAAAATATCTGTAAAAGACACATCTGATAAAGGACTGTTATTAAAAACAAAGAACTCTTAAAATTCAACATTAAGAAAATGAACCACCTGATTAAAAAAGAAAATGGATGAAAGACCTTAACAGTTACCTTACCAGAGAAGATATACAGATGGTAAGCATATGAAAATATGTTCAAAATCATATGTCATTAAGGAATTGCATATTAAAATGACAATACCACTTCTTAGAATGGGCAAAGCCCAGAACACTGAGAATATCAATTGCTGGAGAGGAGGTGAGACAACAGAAACTCTCATTCATGGCTGGTGGAAATGCAAAATAGAACAATCACTTTGGAAGACACATTGATGGTTTCTTACAAAACTGAAACATACTCTTGCCATATAATCCACCAATTGCCCTCCTTGGTATTTACCCAAATGAACTGAAAACTTATGTCCACACAAAACCTGCATATGGATGTTTACAACAGCTTTATTCATAAGTGCCAATACATGGAAGCAGCCAAAATATACTTTTGTAGGTGAATGGATAAATAAATGGTGGTACATAAAGAGAATATTATTCAGTGCTACAAAGAAATGCGGTATCAAGCCATAAAAAGACATGCAGTAAACTTAAATGCATATTACCAAGTGAAAGAAGCCAATAAGAAAAGACTCCAATTGTATGACAGTCTGTAAAAAGTAAAACAGTGGAGACAGTAAAAAGATCAACAGTTTCTAGGAATGGGGGAAAGGGAGGAATGACTAACTAAAGCACACAGGGTTTCTAGGGCAGTGAAATTTCTCTATGATACTACCATGGTAGATACATGTCATTATACATTCATCCAAACCCACAGAATGTGCAAGGCTAAGAGTGAACCCTAAATTAAATATTGAATTGTGATAATGATGTATCAATGTAGACTCATCAACTGTAACAAATATGCTACTCTGGTAGAGGATGTTGATAAAGGATGAAATTATTGTGTTTGGGCAGGGTATATAATAATTCTCCTTTGTGGTTTCAATTTCTATAGTTCCAGTTACCTGCAGTCAACCACAATCTGAAAATATTAAATGGAAAATTCCAGAAATAAACAAGTCATAAGTTTTAATTTGCTTGCTGTTCTGAGTAGCATGATGAAATCTTGGGCTGTCCTGCTCCATCACACCTGGGATGTGAATCATCCCTCTGTCCAGAGTATCCATGCTATATATACTACCTTCCCATTAGTCACTTAGTAGCTGTCTGGCTACAAAAAGCTGTCATGGTATTGCAGTACTTGTGTTCAAGTAGCACTTATTTTACTTAATAATGGCTCCAAGGCCCAAGAATAGTGAGTGATACTGGCAATTCAAATATGCCAAAGAGAAGTCGTAAAGTGCTTCCTTTAAGTGAAAAAGTGAGAGTTCTCAACTTAATAAGGAAAGAAAAAAAGTTGTATGCTCAGGTTGCTAAGCTCTACTGTAAGAACAAATCTTCTATCCATGAAACTGTAAAGAAAGAAAAAGAAATATGTGTTAATTTTGCAACAGGCATAAAGCTGCACAGTACAGCAAAAACACTGGATAACAAAACAGGGATCCCAAAGAACTGACATCTAACAAGAAGTATTTTAAGAGGAATAAATGTTAAGATTCCATAGTGGATCCCAAAACAACTATACAATTCTAAAATAATTATACGAGTATAAAATAAGGAAAAAACTCATCTGTAGGCTGTGTTTAAAGGGCTTACAGATTTTACTTAATTTTAGTACTACTTTAGTATACTAAGTTTACGTAGGTTTAAGCTGCATTAGTATAACATACAGAAATAGAGAGGAGACATTTTTGTTTTGCTTTGAAATGTCGGACCACATCTAGAATACAGATTTTGGGTATCATCCCTTAAGAGGAAACTAAGCAAAGTATAACACCTGTCTTATGGGTAATGGAACTGAGGATCCTGACTCTCAGGAAAAAAAAGAAATCTAAGAGTTACTATGTGAAAAACCAAGAGGTGAAAGTTACTCAATAATATTATAATACACAGTTGTTTTGATAAATAAATGAGTTTATACAGATAAAGTGCTTAGAATAGTGCCTATCATTTAGTAAGCTTTTGCTAAGTTATTTTATTACTAGTGAGTTTTTTAAGTTGTCTGTTTAAAAGGTATTCTTTCTATGTTGCACCATCTCCCACTACTAGGTAAGAAATCCACACTATACCACTGACATCCTAGACCACACGAAGTATTACAGAACTGTTGATTTTCAAATCAAATTAGTTGTTGGTTAGAGTCACTTTTAGCATAAATAGGAAACATACAGTGATAGATCCTTATATTAAACTCATTTTCATATATTCAGTTCAAAACTGGTAAATTACCATTAACATATGAGAGCATGATATAATACTGATTTGCAAATATACATTCACAAATTATGTACCCACACAAAATATAAAATACACACATATGTATGTCTATATATATAAAACACATATTCAGATATGGAGGACTGGATAATTTTAAGAGACTTGGCTCTAGAATCAGGCTCCTAGGGTTACAATATTGTCTGTGCTATTTAACAGCTATATGACCTTGGGAAAGTGATCTTAAAGTCTTAGTTTTCTCATCTATAAAATAAAGACAAAAGAGTGCACATAAGTATTCAATAACTGTTAGATGCTATTTGTTATTATCATTATAATTATCATCCTTAAAAAGGCTTGATTTTTGCCAGCAAAACCCATGTGATTCCCTTCCATGTTTACCAAAAAAGGAATGAAGCTTATTATCAAGTGAACATATACAACTAGGGCAAGGCAAATTTAACCAATTAAAAATACCATTAGCCACTTTTAAATTTAGATAGTTTATTACTTATAGACAGTGAAAAGAAGAGTAAGCAGAAGACTAAGCTCCCTGAATCCTTGTCCCACACTCTAAAAAAGTTAACACCAAACAAAGGGGCCCAGATGACAGCAATATGAAGAACCCAAATTAGACTAGGCTAAGCAGCTTTATACCCTGCAGTTCTATTCTGCTGGATGGGGGAAACATAAGCTCCATACCTCATGACAACAGGGAGATTAAGAGAAACTGTCTCAAAACAGATTCTCAGGAGTGATTGAGAGGCAAATAGGAGATGGCCTTGTAGCAGCTCCTTAAAGGCCTCCAATCCTCTCATAATTTAGAATCACAAGGTGTTCCAAGACACAGGTAAGCTGTGGTTCCGCAGTCTAAGCTCTTGCCTATGTGGACAAGTGCAAGGTCATGAGGGTGCCATGATGAAGCTGTTCTCCTACATTTATACCCTCTATAGTATTTCCTCTTTATCTCACATTCCTCTACGCCCCTACAAATAAAAAAAAAATGATCAAAGTTTTAAAAACCATTCAAAGAAAGGATACCAGCAAAGATGACTTTGTAAAAGAACACTTATACGTAACTTCTATCACTGTACTGGATACAACTGAAATAATCTTCACATCCTTTAAGAACTACTGAGAAGAGATATACCTCCTTTCTATTTGCTATACTGGATTGATTCTACCTGATTCGAGTAAATTTTTGCTCAAATAAACTCTTAAAATTAAAAAAAAAACTATTGAGAATAAAGTTTAAAGAGATTATAGTTTTGGTACTTAAACCAAATAATTCAAACGAAAAACTTTAAAAGGGCAAAGTAAAAACAGGGAACTTGAAATGAATTACACTAGAGGTTTGCTTACCATTATTCTTAAAAATTTTAATTTGATCTCTTTCTCTCTCAAGAAATCTGACTTAAGAGAAATTCACAGAACTTTAACTTCTCAGAGAGCTTTAAAACAATGGTTCTCAAAATATAATCCTTTTACCAGCAGCTTCAGTATCATCTGAGACCTGCTAGAAATGCAAATTCTTGAACCCAACCACCATCTAAAGAATTAGAAACTACATAGACAATCATTGTTTTAGGACCTCCAAACAATTCTAATGCATGCTAATGTTTAAGAACTAGTTAAAATATTTCCAGCACAAATGTAACTGTTTAAAAATTATTATAAACTATAACTGAAACTTCTTTAAAATTATAGATTACAGCTATATTTGGTGACTCTTAGTTCTCAGCTATTTGCCCATAAATAGCTAAAAATAACTCAAAGAAATAATTTCTAATCTTCAAAACCTAATCTTATTCAGTTTTACACTTTTTCATTTATCTTAATAACAACCTTGTGCAGAAGGAAGGGCAAGTGCCATGGAAAACAGAACAGTAAGTAAAAGTCTGAATTTTAGAGCTAGAGAGATCTGAGTTCAAGTCTTTATTTGACTACTTAATAGCCATATATATGACTTTGAACAAATAATTTATTCTTTTTTTCCCCTCCCCCACCCCACTTCCACCCCATCCTACGGATGTTACCATCTCCCTCTTTTTTTTTTTTTTTTAAAGACCTGAATCTCTGAAGGTGGGGCCATCTTTCCCACGAAGAGCACACGTGGCCCCTGGTCCATGGCTCCATCTCTGGTGTGAACCCAGGACCTTTTCCATGTAAAGCAGACATGCTAACTACTATACTATGGAGGCACCCCACAAATAATTTATTCTAAACTTGAACTTTGTCATTTGTGAAGTTCATTGTGAATTAAATAGAATGTTTGATTTGGAGAAACAAATCAGTGGAGAAGAATAGAAAATACAGAAATAGATCATTTAACATATGCAAATTTAATTTATAATAAAGGCAACATCTTAACATCAATGAGAAAAAGAGGAACTTTTAAATAAACATGTTGAGATAACTAAATAGCAAAATGAAAACAGATAAAATTAGATCCATTCCACATATCTACACCAGGAAAAATTCCTAATGACCATAGGTATAAATGTGAAATATCAAATCATACAGGTATTAGAATAAAATGGGGTGAATTCCCCATTTAAAATGGGGCATGGTTTTCTGATACAGAACCAGTAAGTAAAAAGACAGATCAAGTTATTATGCTAAAATTTTGAATAGCTAAAGATATCATAAGCAAAGGAAAAATAAAAGATTGAGAAAAATATTTGCAACGTATGTACATATACAGTAATACATAAAACATTTCTAAAATACTCTAGAGTCTGGGCCTACAGAAGAAAAACAGGCTATAAAGAAAGGAACACATGGTTTAAAAATACAAATGATTCTTAACTATATAAAAAATTGTTCAACTTCACTTATAATCAAATAAATTAAAACTACATAGAGTTAATTCTCTCTTGATCATATACTATGTTGTTGAGGCTGTTACAAACAGGCGCTTTCACACACTGCTGTGAGAATATTAAACAACATAAGACCTCTGGAGGTAAATCTCAAAAATCTACATTTGCATTACTCTTTGACCCAACAACCCTACTTCTTAGAATTATCCTAAAAAAATACACTTGGAAAAAAGTCTATAACGTATATAGACAAATATATAAATATTTGTCAAAGCAAAAGAATAATACTTTATGCTTCTTAGTTTCATATTTGAGGGACTAATAGGCAACTAAGACTTTTAAAACAACTCTAATGTCCACCAATAAAAGAATGGGTGAAACAAACTATGGCACATCCACACAGGGGAGTACAACGCAGCTATGAATGTAGCATCTCTATATATACTACTTCGCAGAGATCTCCCAATTCTAGCAAGGAAGAGAAATGTGTTATAGTATGCCACCATTTATCTAAGAAAGGAGAGGTTACAAATATATACATCCCTTATATAAATAAAAAAAAGGGAAATCATAAATAATATATATTTTTAAAAGGTTACCTATAGGAAAAGGAACAGAGTAAAGGGAATATGGAAGGTACATGTCTTTGAATATACCCTATTTTACTACACAACAAATATTTTACATAATTATAAAGCAAAATTAAATCTTAAAAACATAAGTTATAAGAAATATGAAAATAAAAGGAAGCAAAGGGACCCAATGTTTATCTAGTTAGTGGCCTAGCCATACCATTCCAAATAACAGTAATTCAATATACCATCTCTTGTGAGAGATGCCCTAAAAAAAAAAAAAACAAAAAAAACCCCACCATTTTTTAGTAACTACATTATTGGTGAAAATGTTATTTGTGTTCTGAAACTGTTACACGAGCATTGCCACAAATTCATGATTACAAGACATTTCTAATTCAGTCATCCCAAGTGTCATTGTGATCTAGGACTCTCAGAATGGGAGAAAGGAGATAAAGATGTAAGACTGAAAGATTAAGTATAATCCTTGTAGTCTGATTTTGAATAAAAAATATCAGAACAAAGTATACAGAAACAACATGATTTATATGTACTAATATATAATTTATATATATAATATGAAATACATATAAGAGATATACAAATGTATAAAATATATATAATATTACTTTAAGGAAAAAACAAATGATATTATCTAGCTCTGTCTACTGAAAAGGGCTAGAAACTATGACCAACTCAGTAGCAGAAAGCATTCCTAGTTCCCAGATTGGTCCCTAAATATTGTTTTCCTCCAAGGGAACATAACTCCTTGGATAAAATGGCTGATTCTAGGCCTGGGGCAGAAATGTCATAATGAATGTGGAATCTTTACACACTAAGTAGCAAGACAGCTATCAATGACTAAAGTCACAAAAAACAGGAGTCAAAGTGAATAGGCTCTCTCTAGTTAAAGGTGGAACAAACTTATCATCAATAATAACTTTAATTGATTAAAACACATTAGATATGATTAAATCCATGAGTTCAAAATGACAAAATTATGATAGGGTTTTTAAAAAGTCCTAATTATCACCACTGGAGGATGCTAATGAACCAACTCATTATTTGAAATGCAGTAACTAAAAGAAAAGAATCAAGCATTTCCTGTACTAACTGTACCAACAGGTTACCGAATAGATGAGGTATTTCTTTTTATAAAACACTCCAGGCAGTCAAAGAACTAATAGAATGTCACCATTTTGCAATCTTAATGAATAAATGGAGGTAGGCACTGATTATAAAGTATTGCTGACATCACAAAAAAGAGACAACTAGACATAAGGGCTTCCTGATGGAAGGCCATAATATGAGCCATAAATATTCTTGCACCCCTCCCCACACACACCAATATCAAACATGTGGTCAACAGTATAGATTCAACTTGTAATTTACAAGAAATATAGAGAACAGAATAAGCATGTTAAACTATACCAGAAGGATGTAATTAGCAAAAACATCCTGACAGAAATTTAATGGAATAACTAACCTAGATGCTTCAACAGTAAACTGAGAGAAATAAAGAGAATAAACCTACAGATTAAAATAAACTTAAAAGACATAGTAACCAAATACAACATATGAACAATACAAGTGTGTGTACATACATGCATATGTACACATACGTACAACAGGAGACAACAAGAAATTTGTATACTGGCTGGATTATTGTTTATCTTAATCACTGTTACATTTTGTTGTTGAACAATGATATTGTAGTTATGTTTTTAAGCTTTTTCCTTTTACAAATACAGATTGAAAAATTTACAGATAATATAATCTGAGATTTAATATAGGATTAAATTAATATAGAATGAGGAAGTGGAAGGAGGTACAGATGATGTCATGAGTTGATAACTGTTACAGATACGTGAGGGTTCATCGTACTACTTTTTCGTGTTTTTGAAATTTTACTCAGGAAAAAGAAAAAATATGTATAAGTCGCTAAACCTGGCATCAGACAGATGAAGAATCTGACGTTCAGAGAGTGTAAATGAATAAGATCACAAATTAGTAACAGATATTACTGGGACTATAATATTTTCTTAATTTTAGAACAATGTTCTCTAAATATTACATTTAAAAAATTACAATGCTGAACAGTGTTGACCTGCTTAAAATATTTATTGAAGTTATCTATAATTGTTACCACTCCTGACAAGACTAAATTACGCTATAAAGAGACCTAAAATACTTTTGTTTCACTGTCATAAGTTTCTTACATGTATTAATTCCTTTCATCCTCAGAGTATACCATAAAATAGGGATTGTTATTATTATTCTCATTAACAGAGAAATGAAGTCCAAGGAAAGATTTAAACCTTGGCACTTTGTCTCCAGAGTTCTTATTTATTGTATTATACTGCCTCTCTTATGAGCTCATACTCTCTTAACCTTATTAAAGTTTTAACTCAAACAAGAAATTAAAAAGGTGCAGAATAGAAGCCCAAAAAAGGATAGATCACATACATATAAACATATATATACATATAAAATATACACATACTATGTAGATCAGTTACAAAAGTACATCAGAGCTTTAAAATGAAATAAAGAAGGATCATAAAACAATTATTTCCTTCTGTTTTTTATATCATAGCAGGATTGATTCTTCTTCCCCCATATCTTTGCCATGTTTTCTTTGTTTTTAATTTTAATACCATAAAACATATATTTAGGAGTACTCTAAACCCAGGTAACTGGATTAATCAATATTGAATAAATGGCATCTATTTGAAAAGTTTTTTAAAAGATAATGGTATTGTGCTTCACTTCTAATCACATTCTTGTTACTTTAAGATCCACAACATGAAGGCACATTAGATAAAAATTAAATTTTCCAGAGTCTACACAGCAGCTTCACAACTTTAGGTTCAGAAGCAAAGCTAATAAAGGTCAAGCTGTGAGTTTAGTAACTACTTAATTGACACCTAAGCTACAAAACAGTGGTGCTGAAATCAGCTGGGAGGCAATTACTTGCTACAAGGAAAGCAAATAAATGGTGAAGAGAAATGAGATTTAAAAAAAAAACAAAAAACACATATACTTTTTTGTAAAAAGTGTGATTTTTAAATTTAAGAGAATATCGTATCATATCAACTGTTTTCTTAAATTTCTTTCCCGCAGTTAAACTCTCCTTACAGATTTCAACTAATGATGGCATTAATTTTATCAGTGAACCTATGGCACAAGGTGGAATATTTTCCTTTTGAGACTGACTTTCATTATATCTGGAGAAACAAAGTAAAATTAGAGCCTGTTATCATATGAATCATTATATCACGGATTAAGGAATAATACAAAAGGAAGTCCCCAAAACCATTACTAACTACCTATTTTTATGTAAAAATTCTAATTACATAATTAACCCATCCACTGAAAAACTGTTGCAGTGAATGTGAAATCCTTTAACTTATGCAAAGTAGTGCTTAAAATGCAACAAAAATTGGATTTTTGTTTAAAATTATAGTTTCGACTCAGTCAGAAATGCACAATGGCTTTGGAACATAAACCTAAGTAATTTAAAGTATATCACTGACATATATCAAGAAAACCTGTTTAATCCCACATGTGTGAAAGCAACTTCGTATTTTCATAATCTTATTAGTTTTGACTTAAGAAACTAAAAAAGGTTCAGAACAGAAACTCAAAATATAAGATTAAAATATATAATCAAATAATACATAATAAAAGACATGAATGACTAATAATGGAAAAAGCTAATTTTATCTTATAGTTTCAATACTCTCCCCCACCAAAACTTTTCCAAAACTCCAAGTAAGTAGCTAAATTGACTAATTTGAATTTTACTTTCTTTCTCTGTTCAATTACTTTCCAATGGAAATATCCATAAAATGTGCCATGGTACAAATGTAGAAGATATAACCTCAAAAATTTGTTTTAAGGATTAAATGAATCAAAATTCATTAATTACTTAGCAGTGTATGGCACATAACAAACAATAAATGGTATTATAATTACCTATTAATATTAATAGCACCATTTATTTGCATACCATTTCTTCATAATAACTTCTTAAACTATACAAAATTCTTAACAGTTTACAGAATTCACATTGATTTCCAAAATTCCTAGATATCTGTAAAACTTGAGTAAGAACACAGAAAAAACTAATTTATATATCACAAACACTTCTGTAATCCACTATTTTAACTAACCTTTTTTGAAATCTTTGATACTTGTAACTTGTTTTACCTAAATTTACTATTTTCAATGTATCCTTAATTACCCTCTTTTAACTTTCAAAAGTGTGCTATTAATACACTTAATAGTGTATTCCACTATTCTGGAATTCAATTTTTTTAGCCTATATCTATGGTTCAATATAAAAGACTCTTAGAGTCAACACACAACTCCTAGAATTTCCTGGATTCCTAGAATTCAAGAATAAAATTTTTAAAATCTCTTTTGTAATAGAAATAAACAGAATATAAACTAAATGGATGAGATTTATCTTCCACAAAATAACCCTAAAATACAATTAGTAAGATATGTGATGCTGTTAAGATCCCCTTTCCTAAATATCCACCATGGAGACTAATGCATCTTTCAAGTGTTCATCAAGGAAATTAAATATAATAGATATAAAATAAATTGTGACCTATAACATAGTGATCAACAAGGCCCTGAGAAAAGTGGTCAAAATGAAGATTCACCTTGCTTTATTCCAAGAAAAAGGACTTGACAATTGATTGGTTTAAGTATCTAAGCCCCTTGAGAAGCATTTTCTATAGAAAGAAGGGATAATTCTTAAGCTTCTACCATAACTTTGATGATGAATATCATTCAAGACTTTTCAAGTTCCTTTTCTTTGATTCCATGATTACCACACAACCTCTACTTACTATTTCAAAGTTCTTGGATACAGGAAAGAGTGTGCTGGATTTTCAACCTGAAAATTCTGATCACTGGAAAGGGTTATCTTCTATTCCAACATAAACCAGCATTCTAATGTGCACATTCTAATGTGTACATCATTCTCTTATTTAGTTTAGATTGCACTGGGTTCCTGAAATCTGAGCATACATGAGTAACAGTATAAATTTGAATTTCTTACATTGGAAATATGAGACTTTCCTTCTCACTGACAGCTGCTACAACCATCTCTTGATTTTCACTCTCTTCCCTTACCCTGCTCCTAAAGTTAAAAAAAAAAAAAAGTGTTTTCCTTTGGTCTACTGAAACAGAGCCAAGCAAAATATAGGCAAATAAATAATTATAACTTAAAACCCAAACAAGAATGCAAGTTCACACAAGCCTCATTTACAAAATTCCCAAAAGAAAAAAAGAAACGTATGACATTCAAATTGTGCTTTAAAACAACATCACAAATTGTTTTGAAACTTACATTTTCCAGCAACATCACTTATAAACAACATCACTTATAGTTTGGCACATGTGACTCAGTTATTCTAAGACGTAAAAATGTATCGAAGAGACATCCCCTGTGGCACAGAGTAGGGTAGGAAAACTTGTATTTGAAGTGCATATAACTTAGAGACTTCAAAGGATAACACACTTTTCTCACTGGGTCATTCAAAAGCAATTGTGTTATTCTTTCAAAAAACAACAAAAAATTCTCGTCTACACTTCAAAGAATTACACCAGCCTTACATCAGACACTCCATCTCAATTCAACTGTGTCCGCTTAAGTTTCATTTACAATATGAGACTTAGCAAATTCACAGTTCACCTAAAACAAGGAAATGTCTATTATCGGCCTTAAATCTACAGAGCAGAATTCTCTTAGGACTGTGATCCTGAGAACTTCTACCGTAACTGAAATTTTCTTTGTAATCTCCATTTCCAGGAGACAGAAAGGCTGTAACAGAGAATCCTGAGGATCCTGCAAGGAGGTTGGGGCGAGGGAGCATGCGGGAGGGGGGAAGGGTAAGTCCCACAGAGGAACTGCAGTAGACTTTGACAACGTATAAGGGAGAGAAGGTTAGCTACAGAGAAAAACAGACTTATCTCCAGATAAAGTACGTTTTCAAGGACGCTGAAGTGATGAAGGTAAAGAAAAATGACATAAAATCATGAATCCTCCGCGGCCGGAGGTTAAGTAAAGATAAAGGGGGTGGGGGTGGGGTGTAAGGGTCCAAAAGACCAGGTTCTGAACAAAAGTACGCAGGCTATGAGCTCTGCCTTGATCCGGATCTCCTGCCACAGTAATCGGACGGCAGGGGGAAAAAAATCGCACTTCCTCAGGGTTGTAGAGAGCAACGCTGTTTGTAACGAGTCCTGCACAAGAAGATGTCTCCTCTCTCCCTGCTTACTCCCGTTCATTTCTTTACTTTCCACTCTAGCACCAGCAGCACTCCCGCAAAACTCAGTCAATGCCTGCGCCGCAGGTGGATAGCTAAAGGAAAAATACCTGAGTCCAAGGAATTGCGCCGGAAGCGACAGGAGGAGGAGCCGTGGACAACTGGAGCCGGGGCAAGATCCTCTCTTGCCTCTAGTCAAATCTCAATCTTTACGGGTGGGGCAAAGAACTTCCGCCCTGAGCGAGGATAGCGTCACTTCCGCCTAATGCCTTTCCCTCCTCCCTTCACACACCCTCTTCTACTCTCTAGATACGTTCCTTCCGTTTGCTATGTTCGCAACATTCTCACTTCCTTTTCCAGGAGCCATCTGCCTAGCCTTAACACTTGACGTGGACTACACCATCCAGCATCCACCACAGCAGGTTGATTTCCGGGTCAAGAGGGCCAAGCTGGGTACATCACCATGGAAGCGATCGGTTTGGTCACGTGGCGCCCCTGGTTACGCCCGGTGGTAGCTGTGGGGTCTGGGGCTCAGGCGGGGGCCATTTTGCCGAAGGCTCCTGGAGTTGGGGGCGGTCCGGCAGCTAACTGAAGTTATTTCTTTTCTTCCTCTGCAGCTGGGGCTTGGAGAGGAACAAGAAGGTTGGATTCCATCAAGACCTTCGGAGACGATGGTTTCCTCTAGTCTCCGCCACCTAACGACCCTGCATGGCGGCTGCGCCCTCCGCGCTGCTCCTACTGCCGCCCCTTCCAGTCCAATGTTCCTGTCGCCTCCAGAGCCTCAGTCGTCTTTCTGCCCCAGGGACTGATGATAGTCGAGGTAGGGGCACCATGAGAGGCGAGAAAAACTACTGCTGCCGAGGAGCTGCAGGAGACCACGGTTCCTGCCCCCCGACACCTTCGCCTCTGGCCGCGACCTTCTTGATGCCGGCGGAGGCAATCTCAAGTAGTTGGTCTGGGTCTGGAAGTGGTTCGTCAGGGGGAGATGAAGAGGAGACTCGGCTCCTTCAACTCCTCCGGACCGCGCCAGATCCTTCTGAGGCCTTCCAGGCTTTGCAGGCTGCTTTGCCGCGGCGGGGCGGTCGACTAGGCTTCCCCCGACGTAAGGAAGCGTTGTATCGTGCGCTGGGCCGAGTGCTTGTGGAAGGAGGTAGTGATGAGAAGCGACTCTGCTTGCAACTCCTCTCGGACGTTCTCCGGGGTCAGGGGGAGGCAGGCCAGTTGGAAGAGGCCTTTAGCTTAGCCCTTCTGCCTCAACTAGTTGTCTCCTTACGAGAAGAGAATCCAGCACTGCGGAAAGATGCGCTGCAGATCCTACACATATGTCTGAAACGAAGTTCTGGACAGGTGCTGAGAACGCTTATACAACAAGGACTGGAAAGTACCGATGCCCGGCTTAGGGCTTCCACAGCACTACTGTTCCCTATCTTGCTTACTCCTGAGGATTTGTTGCTCGGCCTAGATCTTACCGAGGTGATAATATCCCTAGCCAGAAAGCTTGGCGATCAGGAGATCGAAGAAGAATCTGAGACAGCGTTTTCTGCACTTCAGCAAATTGGGGAGCGACTTGGTCAAGAGAGGTTTCAATCCTATATCTCTCGCCTTCCGTCTGCCCTGAGGAGACAATACAATCGCCGCCTGGAGTCTCAGTTTGGTAGTCAAGTTCCTTACTATTTGGAACTTGAAGCCTCTGCATTTCCTGAAGATCCCCTTCCCTGTGCAGTGACTCTTTCCAACAGCAATCTTAAATTTGGGATTATCCCTCAGGAACTGCATTCAAGATTGTTAGATCAGGAAGACTATAAGAACCGGACTCAGGCCGTTGAGGAACTGAAACAGGTGATAGGACGATTTAATCCTAGTTCTACCCCTCATTCAAGCCTTGTCAGTTTCATTAGCTTGCTGTATAATTTGTTAGATGATTCAAACTTCAGAGTGGTCCATGGCACGCTTCAGGTTCTGCATTTACTGGTTATTCGCCTTGGAGAGCAGGTACAACACTTCTTGGGACCAGTTATAGCAGCTTCTGTCAAAGTGCTGGCAGACAACAAGCTGGTGATCAAACAGGAATACATGAAAATCTTCCTCAAGCTAATGAAGGAAGTAGGTCCTCAACCGGTGCTTTGTTTACTCCTGGAACATCTCAAACATAAGCATTCCAGAGTAAGAGAGGAGGTGGTGAACATTTGCATCTGCTCCCTCCTGACCTATCCCAGTGAGGATTTTGACCTACCCAAACTGTCTTTTGATCTTGCCCCAGCTCTTGTAGATAGCAAACGCAGGGTACGCCAAGCAGCTCTTGAAGCCTTTGCTGTGTTGGCATCATCAATGGGCTCAGGTAAAACCAGCATCCTTTTCAAAGCTGTGGATACTGTTGAACTGCAGGATAATGGAGATGGAGTGATGAATGCAGTGCAGGCCAGATTGGCTAGAAAAACCCTCCCAAGGTTAACAGAACAGGGATTTGTGGAGTATGCAATGCTCATGCCATCATCGGCCCAGGGTAGGTCAAGCCATTTGGCACACGGAGCAGATACAGATTGGCTTTTGGCTGGTAACAGAACTCAGAGTGCACACTGTCACTGTGGTGACCACACGAGGGATAGCATGCAAATTTATGGATCATACAGTCCAACCATCTGTACCCGAAGGGTATTAAGTGCAGGAAAAGGAAAAAATAAATTACCATGGGAAAATGAGCAGCCAGGAGTCATGGGAGAAAACCAGACCTCCAATTCCAAGGATATAGAACAGGTATGCACCTTCTCTAATTTCCTTGAGTTGAAACTGAAAGAATTTAAAATGAAAGAGTTAAGGGTGAGGCTGTTTAGGATTGTTATGCTTGGTTTTCAGATCAATTCGAATTCTTATGTGAGTATCTACTCTAATGGTACAGAAAATATAGAATTGTTTAATAGGCTTTTTGCTTGGTGGATATGATTAAATTCTAAGAACAATGTGATATAGACCATGCCTGGATTTCAGTTTTGGCCTGTCACTTTGGTGTATCAGTTATCTCTTTCATACAACAAATATTGAATACCTAGTAAGTGCCAGATAAAGAGCTAAGTTCTGGGAATGAAGATGAGACTGGTTTCACAAAGTTCAGGGAAAAGGTAGTTA
Organism: Macroglossus sobrinus; assembly: GCA_004027375.1. NCBI lineage: Eukaryota > Metazoa > Chordata > Mammalia > Chiroptera > Pteropodidae > Macroglossus > Macroglossus sobrinus. The sequence continues at coordinate 186,804 of PVKZ01001192.1, forward strand.
CAAGTTTGTTAAGAGCTAAAATAAAAATATAAAGACTTTTGAGAATACTGAAATTAGAAAAAAAAGTTATTAGAAAAGTCAAAAAAACCTTCTAAGAAGGTCTGACATCTGAATTGAATTTTCCTGCCTGCTCTTATTTGTATTTTGAAAATTCCAAGACTACGGGCCACTTAATAGTACAATGAATATCCACATACTCCATCCATACTTACCAGGTGTTATATTGCCATGTGTACTCTGTATTTGCAAAACCATTTGAAAGTAGTGTTGAGATCTTTACATTCCTAAATATTTCTGGATATATCTTCTAAAAATGACATTCTTCTTTATAGCCATCATACCATTATCACACCTCAGATTATAAATAGTAATTCAGTAATATCTTAATATAAAGCCTGTATTTAAATTTCTCCAAATTTTATAGTAATTTTACTTATCCAGGATCCAATCAAAGTTTATGCAGATAATATGTCTCTTCTGTGTAAAATAGTATGCCTGCTTATTTGTTTCTTTGTTTTTTCTAGACAGAGTGGTATGAAAAGAGTCTGGGGTAGTTTTGTAGAATTTCCCACATTCTTAATTTATCTGATTGCTTCCTTATGATTACATTCAACGTAAACAGTTTTAGCAGAAATATTGCATAAGGGAGAAGTTAACTTCACATTACATCACATCATGAGGTATGTAATACCAGGCTGTCCCACTATTGGTGATGCTAAATTTTATCACTTTGATTAAGCTGGTGATTAGCCAGATCATTCTGTTGTAGCCATTTATCTTTCTCTTTGTAATTAACATATGATCTGTAGGATGATACTTTGAGACCCTCTGAATACCCCAATAACCTTTCACTCACTTTTCTTAGTATCCATCAATGATTCTTACCTGCATCACTTGTACATTAGGAGGTACAAAAAAGGGTAACTTTTTTTTTTTTAATTCTAGCATTTCTCCTAAATTTGTTACCCATCATTCTTTTTTAATTCTATGTGTAAATATTTAAATCAATATTCCTTTTGATGTTAAAATCGTCTCAGATTTGATGGCTGGCTCCTATGTCCTTTGACATGACTCTTTAGTGTTTGAACACTTCTTTCAGTTAAACATAACATGATGCCCAGGCTTACCTTTTACTTTTCTTGCTCCACTGTAAAAGAACTGCATTAGAAATTATCTTAAAGGACAGGTATTAAATATTTAAATATTTTTATGTGTGCAGTTTTTTTAAAGTGTATGTAGAGTACATCATATAAAATCTATATATAGTTAAATTAATAAACATTTTTTAGAGCAGTTTTAGGTTCACAGCAAAATTGGAACAGAAAGTACAGAGGTTTCCCATATCCTCTCCTGCCCCTACATATGCACAGCCTCCCACATTACATACATCCTCACTACCAACACCACAGTGGTACATTGTTGAAATTGATTAACCTAGACTGACACATCATTATTACCAAAAGTCTATAGTTTACATTAGGATTTTCAGTCTGTGAGTTCAGACAAATATATCCATGTTCTATATCCACCATTAAATATCATAGAGAATAGTTTTACTGCTATAAAAATTTCAGTGCTCTGCCTATTAATCCCTCTCTCACTCCCTCCCTAACTCCAGGCAAACACTGATCTTTTTACAGTCTTCATAGTTTGGCTTTTCCAGAATGTCGTGGCCCTTGGACTGATTTGCACTGGCTATTGACCAGGCTCTGCCGCAACATTTGCAGTCTACTGTTAATTTTGTTCACATGTAACATTGGTTGGTGACATTAAACAGCAAAGCTTCCAGAAAAACTCATAAATGTTTAAATTACAAACTTCTGTTCTGAAGATAGACTAGTTTGCTTAGAAGTACGATTTTTGTAGCATAGTAGTAGAAAACAAGGTTTTAGAAGAGGGAGGCGGGCAGTGCCTAGACTGGAGACTCTTGAATACCAGGCTCAAGAGTTTAGCCTGTTATTTAGACCGATTTGCGATTACAGGTTGCTTATGTTTATTTATTTGTTTATTTTTGTTTTATTTATGTTTTTAAGCAGTGTTTTAGAAAAATTAATCACAATGGCAGTAATGCATGGAGGGGTGTTTCTTAGAGAAGCTAGAGACTAGAGACAAGATCAATTATACTTTTATTGGACTACTTTAGGTGTGAGGTGCTGATATTTATGCAGATTGGCAGGGTGTCTGGATGAGACTGGAAAGGAAGTGATGAATGTAAGAGATATTTCAAAAGATTTAGTGACTGTTGAAGACAGGGAGAGAGAGAGAGCTAAAATTTGAATGAGCTGTCAAAATCCATAATAGTTAAAGAGGAAGTTAATTTGGGGGGAAATAAATTTTAGGTGGAGAAAGGTAAACTATTCCAGTTGAGTTTGAAAACTATTCAAGAGGTAAGGAAAGAACTAGAGATTTATATCTTGGAAGTCACATACTGAGAAGTAATTGCTGAAACTGTGAGAATGGATGGGCTCTTTGTTGAAGGGCATATAGGGAAGAGTAGAGTGCTGAAGACTCAATCTTGGCATGCGTGCATTCCCATTTAGGGAACAGCAGTAAGAGATAGAACCAAACAAGGCAAAGAGAAAGGATGCCTAAGATTTCTTAGAAGAGAACCAAGACAGAGCAACATTTTAGAAGTAGAGAGTTTTAGGAAGCATATCAGTACTGTTAAATATAGGACAGATTGAGAAGAACAAAAACTGAAAAGCATGACTTGTTCTTATATATTAAACCTGCCATTTATAATTTTTGGTACTTTTAATTTTATCTTTCTTAATTTCCTCTTGATAATCTTTCCGATTGTAAAATGTTATATGTGCTTATTACTGAAAATTTGGAAAATATAAAAAAAAATACCAAGAAGAAATTTAAATGTTTCAGCAATCTTACTACCAAAAAAGGCCTGCAATGAATATTTTGTTGCTTGTACTTCCAAGTATCATTTCAATTTACGTATATAGGTATAGATTCTTTTTTCAGTACATGAAAGTTTCCCCTTTTTAATTACTTTAGCATGAACATTTTTTTCTTTAAAGTCGAATGATCTGTAGTAGGATCTTTAATGACTGTTTAATATTAGATCGTATAATAGCATGATCTGTTTAACTGTTCTCTTACTTTTAAATATTTAGATTTTTAAATTTTGTTTTTGTTTCTACCATTTAGTCGATTCTTTTTGATCCCCGACATATCATAGACTGATAACCAGATTCCTGTGAGGTTCTAACTTTACATCTCTTTCTTTGTTTTTATGAGTATTTTAATGGGTTAGTGACATCAAGCAATCAGGTGTAACTAGCTGGCTACCATATTAGCTATACTTTTCCTAACAGATTTTCTACAATGTAGTTAAGAGTCAGTAACCTCTAAAAAGGGAGCGGGCTTGCTTTATGTGTATGTAATTACTAGGTCTGTAGTTTTTTCAAAGAAGAGGATTTGGGACATAGAAATGAATAATTTTAGAAGAATGTTATAGACAGACGAATTTTAAAAGTTTATGAGGTAAGTTGATAAGGAAACACAGGCAATAAGCATTTATTCAACATCTTTTTGATCATTCACTATGTGCAAAACCAAGTGCGAGTTTAAAGTTTACTCTTTAAAGCACTACACAGTATTTTTTTTTTCTTTTGGTGTTTAGTACATGTGAGCCATGTCTTTTTATCATCTCAGTGATGGTAAGCACTGTGATTGTAGGGACTGTTTTGTTTTTGTCTTTGTAATAGTACCAACTTTGATGCTGTATCCATAATCAGTATCAAATATCTGTTAAATGAGAAAATAGCTAAGGGTTTTTCAGGGAAAGAAAACACCAAGCGAGATATAGCAGGATGAATTATTCCTGTGTTTTATTTTAAAATAAACACTTGATTTGATAGAGGCAGAGAGAGGAGACACTTGTGCATTCAGCATGCCTACTCTGTATTTTGTACTGTGGTAGATGATAGATGTGCAAGATATATATGATTCATTCCCTATAATTATATTCAGGAATCATATTTGATAGAGAAAGGCAAAGAATGTCCCTAAATAAAGACTGAATGAGTCATGAACACAAGTATAAAGAGAGGTTAGCTTTGTAACAAAGGAGGCAATCTTTTCCTCTGGAACTGAAGGAAAACAACGGAAAGATGACTTAAGATTTAGAGAAAAATTTAGAGATAGCAAAAAGGATGATGTGTGTATAAGTCAAAAGACAGAAGATACCAACTTTAGAACAGTGCTTACCAAACTTTAATGTGCCTATGAATTGCCTCAGGATCTTGTTAAAATAAAAATCTGATTCAATTTGTCTGGAATGGGATCTGAGACTACTAGTCTACTATGCTAGGTGTTGCCGATGCTGCTGATTTGTGAACCACATTTTGAGAGCAGGATTCTAATATTAGACTTCCATATTCTGGTAAACTAAGAAGCAAGATAAGAAGGGAAAATAAGAGGATCAGGGATTTGAAGAATGTGGGAAAGATTTAGAACACCAATATGACAAATTTAAAGGTAATAGAAACTTAAAGTTATTAAGTCTTACTAATGTATTTGGTATGAACTTAATCGTAAAAAGTGAGATCATCCTTGGATGCTGGATTGTTTCCAGTAAGTAGTTATTAATTTTCTTTTAAAAATTTTATTGGGTTGCTTGAAGAATTTGAAAAACATTTATTTGTAATACTTGTCAAAATCATGAGCAACTCCAAAGCATATCTGTTCTGTGTAGATGATCTACTTAAAAACTTAAAAATAATTTTAAATACATTTAAAAAAAATAAACCTTATAACCATATTAAAACAAAACAATGTATATGTTATATTGATTTTACTATCTTAAAAAGTTATAACTGTTCCCTTGATAAATGGACAAAATATACTCATTACCTTCTCTACATATTTTTATTTCTCTGTAACTTTTTTTTTTCCTAAGGCTGTGTTAGCTGTATCTTAAATACAACCTTATGTAGAGAAATCAACTTTTGTTTCCTCACGCATGCAGAAAAAACTAAATCAGTAACCAAGAGCCATCCTTTCATTCTCTTCATGAGTACACATTTCTTATCTTTTTTATAATGATTTAAGTGGCAAAATAAACATGTATTTAACATCCAAAGGTATTTATATATTCTTTAAACTGTTTGATGTCTATTCTATAATGTATAAGACAAGAGTAAATTAAAAACGTATTTGGTGACCAATGATTTGCATTTTTATTATTAGAAATTGTTTGGGTTCTAAAGATTTTTCATTTCGTAATATATTAGTTTAAGATCTTATGAATAACTAAGGGTCTGAAAATTACAACATTAGCTAATATATTAAGCATTGTCAGATTTCTGGCATTATAAGAATTGATTATTTTCATAGTGATATTTATTATACAATTTAATTGATGACACAATTTTATAATTTTATATTTTGAAAAAGAGTGATGTTAAATTTATCTAACTTGTAACTTCCAAACTTGTATAGGAGATTTGAGATTTTTAATTTAATTAGGCTTTTCTTGAGAGATGAGTTCAAGTTTGCACAAATAATTATATCATACTAATATTAAAAACTATTAAATATTGTTTGGTTTGGCTTTTGGAAACTCATTTTTCTAAGTTTGTTTAATTTATAATTAAGTTTCTTTACTATCTTTAGCTTGAGAATTCTAAAGTAATGTTAATTTGCAGTTAATTATTTAGAGAAATTGAAGAAAGCTGATCATTGAATGTTACGGGTTGTGTTACCTTTCATCTTTAGTATAAGAATTTGATTTTTGTAGCTATTGACAGGTATTGGGCCTATAATAAGTGACCATGAAAGAAATCTTAAGTTTTTGGTGGAGGAAGTTTAAAACAAACATAAATGGAACACATCAATAAGGAAACAAAATTCCAGATTCTTTGTCAGCTGCCACCTGAACAGGGTAATGTCATTTAGCAGAAATTAGTGAATAGTTAGGCTATAAAATCAAAACTCATTTTCACCACTGCTGCCATCTGTGTGCAAACAAACTATTGTTCATGTTGCTCAGTCAAAATCAGAACTAGAATCAGGCTTTGCCCAGAATCAGATTCACTGTATGAGCAATATTGTTTATTTAGTTATATGAGGAAAGGTTATCTGAGTGAGGACTCAAGGGTCCGAGTCGCAGAAAAGGTGCACTTTCAGGCCATGTGTTTGATTCTCATGGTAGGACTCAGAAGGGCAGTATATTAGTGAAACCTTCAGAAATAAACATCAAACAAGGAGTTAGAAACTTTTGGTTTATTATTTTGCAGTTTGTTTTCTTACATGTAAGAGAGTCAGCTAATAGGCTAAATTAAGGAAAAGCCAGAAATGAGAAAAGGAAAAAATATTAGAGCCAATGTCAGTCTTGTTTGCACATTTTATGGGTAAATTGCAAAGAGTGCAATCTGGATATCTTGCCCTTGTATAGGAAGCCTAAGAATATCAAAGAAAATATTTTAGTTTAAGAAAACATATTTTAGCTGTGTAATGTAGATGACAGTCTTCCTCAGGTTTGCCAATCTCCTATCAGCACTACTATCTTAAGCCAGATATATGCCATTTCTCTCACTGAAACTTATTCATCAATGTTAAAAAATTTTTTGGGACCAACCCAAATAAATGTTCCATAATAGGAGAATGACATATCTAGTTAATAGGATATTATGCAATTTATGGACATGGACAATGGACTAGTGGTTACCAGAGGGAAGGGGGGTAAGGGGAAAAATAAATAAAATATAAATAAATAAATAGATAGATAGATAAATAAATAAATAAATTGTGGGGTTTTTTTTAAAAGAATATTATACAGCCTTTAAAAACAGTTTATATCCTTAGACTTAACAATTCAGCATATGTACATAACAGTGTTCACTATAAGATTGTAATAGTGAAAAGTTGTGACATGGAAAATGTCCATTAGTAGGGAACTGAGTCCATCCAGAACGTGGAATACAGGGCAACTATTTAAAAAGAAAAGATATGTGTGGATTAATATGAAAGGATGTCTACAATATGCTGAGCACTTACTATGTACCAGAGTATTTTGTGACCTATTTTTTTTAAAATAGCTTATTGAAGAATGCTTACATGTAGAGAAAAACAAGTTTGACACAGTTTATTAATAGGATTCTAGTGAAACGGAATGCCAAAGAAGAATTTCATTTTATATTTTATTTCTATATTGCTTTTGTTTTCTCAAAATAAGCGGTTACTACTTTTGCGATTAAAGTTTATAGCTCTTATGAGAGATTGTAACACTTGAGAAATACTTTTTCTGTGATGTTAAGTGCAGAAGTGGCATATAAAACTTTATGTATAGTTTCACAACTATGTTTTCTTAAAATGTGCATAGAAAGTGATTTAAAAAAACACACACACACAGATATTCTAGAAGGTAACTTTAGGTAATTGGAATAAATTTTTTAATGCCCACCACTAATGAATGGGCAAGGTTGCAGTCTAGGTAAAACCAGAAAGAACTTGTAGAAGATCAAAGGCTCCAGAAACTGGAGATCAAGATAAAGTTTAGTAGGATTTTAATAAAGGCAATAATGTAGATGATTTCTGAGAGAATTAGCTATTAAAAAGCCTTTTCCTGATAATTTGTTACTAAGTCTACCAAAATAGAATTAAACTATTTTTGTGTTTTTAGACCCCTTGCCAAAAGCTGAGATAAAATGCATTAGTTGTTTTTTATGACCTTCTTTTGAAAAATATATGAGGAATCAAATCCAAAGGTTAAGAGATAATAAACAGCCAGGTTAAAATAGTAGGTAAGACTGAATTTCAAATCATTGTTAATATTAAGTGTAACATTTACCTTTTATAATGCTTTTATTTACTATAATTCTAAGGAATTAAAGGAATTAAATTTTTAGATATTAACTTTAAAGACCACAAACTCTGTCTCATGTTCCAAAAGAGTCAAAAAGGTGCTCTAAACAGATTGTTTCACATTTTATAAATTTAGCTCATAACTCTTTCAAAATATATCTAATTTTTTTTAACTCACTTTCCTTTCATTCATTGTTTAGTTCATTAAAGCTTATCCTGATGAAAAACCATTTAACTACTTTTAAGAGAGATCAAAAAGGGCCTCTCATGGTAATAATAAATGGTGTGTCCTATATTGTGCTTTCAAATATTTGTAGAATTTTCTGTAGCAAAATTTAATTCCCAACTGATTTCTCCTAGATTCTTGAAAGTTTCACACTCACACACACATTCTCTAACACTACTACTATCCTTTTATCCCCATCACCTCTGCCTCTAGTTTCTGTATCTGGCATACATATTAATGTTCTCTTCTCTAAGCAGAAATTAGTTACAGAGTAAATCTAATGTAAAATGTAGTCCAAATTAGAGAATTACTTCTGGATTACTCACTATTTTAACCATGTCTTTAAATGTATCTATCAGAAATTGGCTATAATTGGTTTTATTTTTAATATTTTTAATATTGACTACTTTATAAGAAGTTAAATAAATTATAATATTAGATTTTGAGAAAGTATTCAGGCCTTTTTATCTGGGGCATTCCTTTTTTTTATCATTGGTATTTTCTGGGTTAATTTTTGAAGGAGTTAACAGGTTTTACACAAAATTTGATGAGGAATGACAAATTCCCTAAGGCATATTTGGTAGTTTATAATCTTTTAATTGTCAAGTAGCTAAAAAGTTTGTAAATAGACATTGCTTTAATTTTATTATATTTTAATGATATTTGATAATTAGCAAAGTTTGCAAAGAAGCATTACTGAGAAGGCTATAGTTTGTCATGGATGTCAAGATTTGATTGTGTCTGTTAGGCTCCAAGTAAATATGTAGATGGTAAGTATAATTTCTTGTCTGTTCATTCAATATTTTAAATGTTCTGTGGTCATGGTGAATGTGAAGTGATCCAGAACAATTGAGGTTGTCATTGGTGAAGAATTCTGAACACTTGACTCATACTCTCATCTAGTTCTTTAACTATGATTAGATAGGACTTCAAAATTTTATCCTGGCACTTTTGTACATTAAGGATTAAAGGGGGTACGTGAAAAAAATTGGAAACTGTCAAGCACCAGATATATGTAAAGTTTTATGTACTTTGTTTTAACTAAAAGACCTATCAAAACTATTTTTTTGATCATTAAAAAAACTTTATTTTGAAATGAATTATGGGTTTTAAAGATGGTTCAGAGACTTGTTACACAACCCTTCCCCTAGCTTCTCCTAATGTTGCCATTGTACATAACCATTTATCAACACTAAGAAACTAACACTGGTACAATACTATCATAAACTATTTTAAAGGGAACCATGACCATCTAAACTGTAATTTACATCTGGACAGCAGATTATGAATAATAAATCTGCCTCAGTAAGAATAGTAAAGTGGGATGCTTGCTCATTCAGTGACCTTCAGTTGTCAATTTACTGTCTAATGCTGAAACACAGATGGTTTAGTGTGGCAGGCTATGCTGCTGAATCCAAAATGTTCTTTTCTCTATTCAAGTTGTCATTTAACTCTTTTTATTATTACTATTCTTTCCTTCCTAACTGCCAGATATGTTCTGTAGGGGAGGTAAGGTATAGAAAAGATTTGGGGTGAAGTAGTAAGAAAGAAGAAAAAAATGATATTTCTATTATAGAATAAAAAATACTGTTAGGATACCACACTATGTGTGAATATTTATTTATATCATTGTATATTTTATAAATGTAATATTTTCCTTTCAATTATTGTCATAATTGAGTCTAATTCTGTCTCATTTATTATAAGTAGACTTAACACAAATTTGCTAACTTATTATTTGTTCTTATAGTTTTCTTCATATGATTTCATCCCATCTCCAAAATTAAAGCCCTCTCAAGGAATGCCAGTCAATGATGATTTATGTTTTAGCAGAAAAAGAGTGGCAAGAAACTTATTTCAGAATAGTCGGGATTTTAACTCAGATTCTCTTCCTGCATGTGCTACTGGTAAGTAACAGGTGCAGGTAATGGACATGTTGAACTAAATTAAAGATTTCTCTAAACTTCATAGTTTATTCAAAGGCTACAGTTCAGATCCAATACATATTTGTTGAAGATCTGTTAAGAATGGACACTTTGACATAAATTGTCTCATAAGACTCTGGAAGGCCTTCTCACAGAAACTGTTTAAGTCCTAATGTAAATCAGTATTTGCTTAATCAGCAATCTGTATTTATTGAGTCTCTCCTGTGTCAGGTATTTTTAACAAAAAAAAAAAGTTCTTCCTAGAACTTTTTGCCTAATAGATCTTGCATTCTATTTGGAGCAAAGCAGACATTAAATCAATGTGAAACATGGTAGGTTAGATGGTAATAGATGCTATGGAGAAAGGTAAAGCAGAAAAGAGGAATATGGAGAAGAGGCTGTTTTAAATGATGTAGTGAAATAAGGCCATATTCAGAAAGGAATACTTGAAGTAAACCAGATAGATATCAAGATAGAAGAGCAAATGATTCCAGAAAGAGGGAAGTAAGTGCAGAGATATGGGACGTGTTTGAGAAAAATCAAAGAGGCTAGTTAGTAAGTCTAGAATGAAATGAGTTAAGGAAAGCAGGAAAGTAGGAAGAAAAAGTAGGCCACAGCAACTGGAAAGATCTTTTAATTGCCTAAGTAAATGTTACAGAAAGTCAGTATTGTGGTAGTTCAGAGGACTATTGTCATGGGCCATATCAGCTAGAAAAGGTGTTGAAGAGGAGATAGTACTTGAACTGTATCGCATTTGGAGATATATACAGTACACATAGAGAGGTCGTATGGAGGAGAGCAGAGGCTTGCATTAGGAATGGGCTTGATATTATGTGGGAGCTGTGTAAAGGCAAGATTCATTCTAGATGTTTAAAGATAAATTGGAATATATGGGGCACCCCTTTGTGCTAGGCTTAAAACCTACAGGAAGCTAATGGAGATTTTTTCATTGAGGAAAAGAAGCTAGGGTGATAAGGTAGTTTACAAGTGGAATAGATGGAATAATGTGATGACTGGATATAAAAGAAGCGGAGTAGAGAAAGATTTCAAGACTTAGCCCCTAGAAAATTAGAAAAATAATAATGTGCTAAATGAAACCAATAGAAAGGGAAAATGATTTATAAGGTAAAGATTGAATTTGTCATAGATTAATAAATAATATTTATTTGTCATAAATAACATTTATTTAATATCCGAATGATACCAGTTACTGAAATTTCTTTGCTATGAGTTTGGACACAATATTTAGAAAACATTATTACTTTAGGAGAATTTATAGATTTTTATGCAGTAATATTCCATAATATTTTTATAAAAAATAAAGTGTTGTAATGATTATATAATTTAATGTTTATTTAATAGAGAAAAAGAAATGCAAAGAGATATCCAGTTATGCGTGTATCATTACCTTGGTTTTTTATAAGGCTCGTGGTTTTTGTACCATTAAGTAGCTCTTACCTAGTAGTACAGATTTTAAATAACTGGATGATGAGACAACATATAACCTAATGCTAGATTGGATGATACAAATTACGAGTACTATAGAGATTCAAGAAAGGAAAAGATCATAGGTATTGAAGTGGTTTACAAAAACTCCTGAAAAGAGTTTGGACTTCAAAGAAGGGAAGGGTTTGTGATTGGTAGTGAGGAAAGAGGGACTATTGCAGGTAGGAAAAAAAGTATAACCAAAGTGTAGAGGTGAGAATTAACTTAGAAGATACCCAGTACATGAAGGATAAAAAGGCTTGAAATCACAGGAAGAGAATTTGAAAAATCATAGAATTTCAGAAGAGGTCAGCTCATTTTAAACATGAATAAACTGAATAAACTGCCTGGCTTACTGTTCACACATTTCTGTATTCCCACACAATGACAGCAACATTTATGAAATTAGATATATTCATGACATAAAGCTAACTTTTATGTTTTTCTCCTTCCTCCCTCTCAAAGGTGCTACTGGTACTCAGGCAAATCTTTCTGGGAAATGTGGACAACTTGGATTTTCACAGACCTGTGGTAAAACTGGAAGTGTGGATTCTGACTTACAATACCTGGGGACAACTAACAGTCATCATGATAAAGGTTTACACTTCAAATTATTTGGATACACATGATTTATAAATATTATGTGGGGTTTCCAAATCTAGCTTACATGTTATTTTGTGTAATTGTATACTCATCACAAAAATGTGTTAAGTTTTTAGTAAAAATTTTAATAACATTTTTTATAACTGTTACCCTAAAATGTTAGATTTCATAATCTCCATATAAATATGACTGATTAAAATTAGAGTTTAGAAACTCATGGTAGTAATGAACATAATTAAAAGTATGATTATCCATTAAGGAGTACTGTGTTAGCAGAGGACAATTCTTTTCATAACTGTTATAAATTTAAGGCTATTTAGGATTTATTATGTTCCCTGTTAGAACCATAACTTTCTGACTAGCTATTGTTTCAGATATAGAACAAAGGAAGGGTTTAAGTCTGTCAGTCATAGGAATTTTGGATTTGAAGAAGTTTCTTAATTTTCTATGCTAATTAATAGCTTTATTAATTATTTAGAGGTAGGATCAAATCAAATATTTCCAGAGATATTTTAGTTTTTGTTGTATATCTTCTACTAAAATTTTTTGAGTGAAAGAGGTGTACTTCAGTCTGTATTTGTTGATGAAAAAATAATAGTCATTTGAAATTAGTACAGAAGATTTAGTTTATATAGCACTTATATTTTAGCTATCCTTTCCTCTACCTACTGCAAAGGGACATAAAGTTTTTTTTCGTGGTGTTATTCCCAGTAAAATAGTTCATCTTTCTTAATAATACAAATATTTCTTAAATTTTTACTAGATACCTTTGGGACTTGTACTTAGTAAAAGCAGAGAGGATTCTCTATATTGCTTAGTCTGTTCCTATTTAGGATATTCCTGAATGATTACATTACCTTTGAAGACTGCCTTCACTCTCACTGTTTAATCAGATATTTGTAGTGCATCTGGTTTTCTAGAACCTTTCAGAATACCTGTTAGAGCAGCTACTAAAGGGATATCATGTTCTTCTAAAGTCAAGATTTTACTTAATAGTAGGCTATACATTAAAATTTTTGTCAGGGCCACCACTATCTCAGGTAATATTCTTCATGGGATTTCTGAACGTCCTGGGGTAAACTGACAGATGCGAAATCATCTAGAAGTTCTCATCTCAACTTTAAATGTTTCAGTCATCCACATCAAATGTTGGAAATGTTGGTATATTTTGTTGCACTCCAGTGGTTCTGTTTATTTGCATTAAAAGACCTTATGTTTGATTTCTTTTTAAGAAAAATTTTTAAATCTCTTAATAAAATATATAATGAGACATTGATATGGAAGCATCAGAATTTATTAATGAAATTAGATTCTGTGATTAAATTACAGAATTAAATTTTGTAATTAAAATCTGGAAACTGAAAGTTTTCTTTCTTTATGTAAATTTGTGACCACCATAGTCTATTTTGTAGCCAAATAAGATTTAAGTAGAAGTAGTGGTTCTAACCATGTCAAATATGAATTAAAAGTAAGTGGTACATACATAGATGTTTTAATTTTCAGAAGAATATTATATTTGTTAGTATGTATAAGCTAGGTTTTTTGTTGTGGAAAATCTTCAAAAAAATATTGAAGGAAAATGTAAGGGAACCCCTAAAAGGTTACAAATAGACTTTTGTATTAGTTGAGGAGTAAAAAGGAAAGGTCAATAAAAGGCAAGAAAAAAATAAGAAAAAACACAGTAAATAGGAAGCACAAAATAAGATGGTAGAATTAAAACCATATCTGTAGTTACCATAAATATAAATGGATAGAACTTAATTTTAACTAACAGAGATGATCATGTTTTATTTATTTTTTAAAATTTAAATGATATTTTTAAGAATCACACCTGAAATCCAGCAAAATAGAATGGGAGAAAATAAAGCATGGAAAACACATACAGTACTCTCTTATTCGCGGTTTTGATTTCTGCAGTTTTAGTTGCCTCAGAGGCAGCCTCTATCTGGAAATACTAAATTGAAAATTCCAGAAATAAACAATTTGTAAGTATTATATTAGGTGCCATTCTGCGTAGCATGATGGAATCGAGCTGTCTCACTTGTCTCACCTAGGATGTGAATCATCACTTTGTCTGATGTATCCATGCTGTATAAACTATTTTCCCATTAGTCACTTAGTAGCTTTCTTGGTTATCAGACTGACTGTCATGATATTGCAGTGCTTGTGTTCAAATATCCCTTATTTTATTTAATAATGGCCCCAAAGCGCAAGAGTAGTAATGCTGGCAATTCAGATATGCCAAAGAGAAGCTGTAAAAACCTTCAAGTGAAAAGATAAGTACAATACAATACAATAAGATATTTTTAGAGAGAAACCACAATCACATAACTTTTATTACAGTACAGTGTTATAATTGTTCTATTTTAGTTATTGCTATTAATTGCTTACTGTGCCTAATTTATAAATTAAACTATCATAGGTATGTATGTACAGAAAACAAAATAGTATATATAAGGCTTGGTACTATCTGATTTGGGGCATCTAATGGGATGTCTGAACCTATCCTCCATGATAAGGGGTAACTGCTGTACTAGACAAATACTCAAAGCAGGTATAAACATATTGATGTTAAGGAAAATATGCACACTAAAGCTAATAACATTGTTAGGGCTAAAGAGGGCCGTTATAATAAAAAAGAACAATTCACTAAGAAGATAAGACTTCTAAAATGTGTGTACGTATATGTGTGAGTTTATACATATGTATTTTGACAAAATTACAAGGACAAATAAACAAATCTACAAATGTTAGTAGAAAAGTTTAATGACATTAAAAGTTGAAGATTAGATGATACAGAATATTTGAACAATGCAATTAATAAGCTTCTAAGGGTTGTCTCAGAAATAGAAAAACTGAATAGACGTATATTCATTAAAGAAATTTTAGGTTTAAAATTTATCCACAAAAACAAAACTCTCAGGCTCAGGTGGCTTTCCTAGTATTCTGTCAAAACTTCAAGGCAGCAGTAAAGCCTATCTCATACAAACTAAGAGATTAAAGAAAGAAAAAAGCCTCCCTAACTTGTTTTATGAAATGAGTATAACCTTAATACCATGACCAGGTAAGGTCAGTGAATAAAGAAAAATAAATGGTTGGTCCAGTCTCACTTTTTTGAAAGTCAAAGTCCTAAATAAACTGTTGGCAAACCAAATCTAGCAATGTGTTTTTAAAATTTGTATGTTATATATTATGTCTAAGTACGAGTTTTCCAGAAAAAAACCTGTAAAAAATCTTATCACAAATGGGAGAAAAGGCCATATAATTGTATCAATAGATACATTAAAAGTAATTGATAAAAATTTAACATCTGTGCATAATTAGAAACTCATAACAAACTAAGAATAACTCTCTTAACCTGATTAATGATATCTTTTAACACCTATAGCAAATATACTTATTGGTAAAAGACTGGAGTTCACTTTAAAGTCAAGTAGAAGACACAAATGCTCACTGTTATTTACTGTCGAGTATTTAATTACTAATTCATCTAATTATTAAGAACAAACACTTCTAGAATCTAAAGAGCAAAATCTAGTAGAGAAGAAGATAAATAATAAATAAGCAATAAGAATGGAAGTAAGTGTTACAAAGAAACTAAGGCAGTGTAAAGGGACAGAATGTGACAGGGAAGGCCTTTCTTAAGTGATAACATTTAAACAGAAACCCAAATGAAATGAAGCCGTGAGCCATGTGGCTATCTGTAGAAAGAACATTCCAGGCAGGGAGAACAACAAAGTACAAATGATCTGAGGTAGGGCCATATTTGGACTTTTAGAGGAATAGCAAGAAAGTTAAATGATAGAGGGGGAGAATAAATTATAGGGGAGATGACATGTGGCCATATAGGGTATGATAAAGATTTGGGATTTTATTCTGAGTGAGATGGGAAGTCATTGGAGGTTTTTGAGATAAGAAATAGAATGATATGACTACTTTTTAAAAGGATCAGAGCTGCTATATAGGGAATAGGCTAGACAAGAGTGGGAGTGGGGTGAAAAGCAAATGAGTTAGAAAGGTATGGTGATAGTAAAGGTGAGAGATGATATGGCTTAGATTAGAGAGGAGGCAATAAATGTGTTGAAAACTGGTTGGATTCTAATATAAAGGGTGGTAGTAAAGTTTGGAAACTTAGGTCATTGTATCTTACATATATATTAATGTACTCCGAATAAGCTATTTTTTTCTGTATTCACCAAGTTTCCAATCTTAGTGATTACCCTGTATTGTTACACTAGAGACGATAGAATTTGTTAATGGATTAGATATGAAGTTTGAGAAAAGAGAGGAGTCAAAGATGAGTCCAGCGCAAGTTGGCCTGAACAACTTGACAAGCAGAGCTTCCATTTACCAAGAAGAGGAAGCTTAGGAGAAGAGCAGATTTGACTGGGAAATCGACAGTTTTGTTTTGGGCATGTAAAGTTTGAGAGAAGATGTCGAGTGGCATTTTGATATTGAATCTGGAGTTCAAGAGAAAATCAGTCCTAAAAATTTGGGAGTCATTATAACCTATCTAGGAAGTTCCTAGCTCAAAATAAAAAGTATAAAATTTGAAGAGAAAGAAATAAAAATTGTTGCTATTTCCAGATTAAACGTGGCACAATGTGAAGAGCACAGGCTTAAGAGCCAGAGTGCCTGGGTTGGTATCTCAGTTTTATAGTTTCCTAGTGTGTGACTTTTACTTACTATTTCTCTTTTAAACTGGAAAATAGGAATAGTACCTACTCCCACAGGATTGTTATGAGGATTAAATTAGTTAATCCATATAAAGTACTTAGAATACCACTTGGCACCTATAAGGGCTCAATTAGCATTAGCTGTCATCATTATTATCATTATAGTCACTATCATTATCATTATTGTCATTAGATTACATAAAAAATCCCAAAGGTTATACAGAACACTATTAAAATGTTAAATAATTTAGTAAGATTGCCAGATATAATACCAGAATATAAAACTCAATATTGAGTTCCTAGACACCAGCAACTTTCAGAAACTTTAGTGCCTAAGAATGATATTATAGTATCAACAAAATTTGTAAATATCTGGAAATCTAACAAAAAATTTGCATGTCCTTTATTATGAAGGCTCAAATACGTTTTGAGAGACATAGAAGAAGACCTGAATAAATTTTAAAAGATCTTATATTTTTAAACAGGGAAACTCAATGTCTGGAAAATAACAGGTAGTCCCAGATTTATCTGTAAGTTTAATGTCTTTTCAACCAAAATTCCAACAGGATCTTTTATGGAGGCTAACAAGCCAATCCTGAAATTCACATAAAAAAATAAAGGTCCAAGAATGGCCTAGATATTTCTAAAGATCGAAATGGAAGGTGACTTACCCTATCAGAGCTGTTATAAATAAAACATTGTAATAGATATAGACTGATAGACTAATGGAACCAATAAAAAACATCCAAGAATGGCCCCAAATTTTATATAGGACAGGGGTTTCCAATTTACCTGGGCCACAGACGTTACTGATTAGGAACCAGGCCTCGCAGCAGGAGTTGAGCAGTGAGCCAGGGAGCGAAGCTTCATCTGAACATGCAGCCACATCCAGCGCTAGCATCACTGCCTCAGCTCCACTAAAGATCATCAGGCATTAGATTCTTAGGAGTACCAGTCCCTGGTGCCAAAAAGGTTGGGGACTGCTGATAGATTTATAGATAAAAAGAAAAGAATGGACAGTTCAAAAAGTGACACTTAGAAAATTACATTATCTGTATAGAAAAATGTTAAATTAGATCATTACCTCATGTTGTACAAAAATATAAAATGCCAAATGGAATAAAAACCTTAATGTGAAAAGCAAAAATCTTGAAACTCTTAGAAATTGTATATATATAACATATTCTCTTTTGTTTTATTACAGTGTATGCTAGCCTAAATTTTGGCAGTAAGACACAACAAACATTTGGTCAAACAGAACGTATTTCATCGTACTCTGGTCCAAATCCAAGTTCCGGAGCCTTCATCCTTCCATCGTATCCTCTCTCATCACCTCGAACTAGCCCAAAGCACACAACTCTTACTGTATCCCCGAAGAAGTCTCAAGATAATTCTGTTAATTTCTCAAGTTCCTGGCCTCTTAAAAGCTTTGAAGGACTATCAAAGCCTAGTCCTCAGATAAAGCTTGTCAGCCAAAAATCTTCTGGCCCTACAGGAAGAAATGATGGTAAAAATTAATACTTTATTCAAATTTATTTATATGTTTGAATTATTATTTTGAAGTTAGGGTTAGATCTTTAAAAGCTAGTAAATTGCATTTTATCTCTGTCCATTAATAAATATTTAGGAAGATATTTAACAGTATTTAGAATAGATCATATGTGCAATATAAAATTAAATAGAAATTGCCATTTTTCCCCCTAATATTGCCACTTCAGAATTGTTTTTGGGAACTAGGCAAATAATAATGATTTATAATGGACATGAATACTGTAAACAGCCTGAGAGCCTACTAACAAATTTTAGCTTTACAGATATAAAATATTATTTACATATTTACTATAATTAATGTTTAGGATTTATTCAACATTTATTAAATGTTAAGTTATGTTAAAATTATTTTGATGGGTTTTCTATTTTTAACTAAAATAGTCTTAGTAATAGCACACTCCAAAATCATGAGATTAGTATATGTTTATTCAAGACAGATTCAGTCTCAAAATAAAAAGTCTGTTAAAGGCAACCCCTATGTCCCACATGCTTTTCTGTCCCCAGCCTCTGATGTAAGATATTCTACCTTTAAACTACCCCACAACACTAATGTTCTGGTTTATAATCATAAAGTCATTTTAATGCATAGTCAGTCAATTTTGTTACACTCTGTTAGCACACATTCCCTTCTGTTAATTTGCTTCTATATTTGCCTTTCCTACAAGATCAAATATTGTATTGAAAACTGAAACATTATTGTTTTCTCCAGTGACCAGTATTACTGCTTTGCATATAGTAATGTAATTAAAGAAGCCCCTCACTTATGGACTTTTCCAAATAAATATTAGTCATGGTGATATGTATGAAGATAGAAATTTAACTTGGTATAAAATATTTTTATTTAATATGAAAGGATTTGACATGGCTCATTTTTGCTATATTTGTTTAGGGGACATTGATACTTTTATCTCATTTTTAGTTGTAATCTTTATTTCTGAGACAAGATCATGTATTTTTTAATTTAAAAACACTGTTCCAAATACTTGTGATTAAATTTCTACTTCTCTGAAATTAAAAAAAAGAAAAAGAAAAAAAGTAAAATATGTATTTTTAATGCAGGAGAAAATTCTCAAGAAAAACCTCCAGTTCAACTTACGCCTGCCTTGGCAAGATCACCATCTTCCCGACGAGGCCTGAATGGGACCAAGCCTGTCCCTCCCATACCAAGGGGAATAAGCCTTTTGCCTGATAAAGCTGATTTAAGCACAATGGGACCCAAAAAGAAAGAGCCTGATGATATTTGGAAGAGTGAAAAGGATAGTCTTACAATTGTTCTTTCAGAATTAAATATCAGGGATAAAGATTTAGATCAAGAAGAGGTTAGAACCAAATATCATTTTTAATAGTTTTAAAATGCTTATAATTTTTTATAGTAGTTATTTAAGGAAGAATCAAGTACTTTTACATTTATATAACGTGTCTTTTTATTTATAATGTTATTATATAACATGTTATTTATAAAAAATATTTTGCATTTATTATAGAAAATGTGGAAACTAGTGAAGTACTAGAAAGAAAATTCATCACACGAAATCCCACTACCAGAGACAACTTTTAACATTCTAATATGTTTTCTTCAAGTATATCTTCTGTGTATATATTGTTCAATTTTTAATTAAAAGTATTTAAGTATTTTAATTATTTTAAAATATTTTATTTTAAATTATTTTAATTAAAAATATTTAAATAAAAGAATAATATAGGAATATACTCCTGCACCAACCTCTCTCAGATGAACAATTTGTCATATATTTTCTGTTTTTTAAGTAAATTAAACAAAATATAGTTCCCTCCGCATTCTTGAGCATGTCGATTGTGCATATATCTTTATGGAATTGAGATCATATTGGATACTCATTTTTGAATCCTAGGTCAGTCCATTTAAACTTATAAAACTGGATTGCCAATATGATAACTGTCCATATTAATTATGCCCAGAGAAGGAATGTGGCTGCTATGTTACTTTGGCTTTAGACACTGTTTTCATAGATGCTTCTTTTTAA
This sequence comes from Macroglossus sobrinus, assembly GCA_004027375.1. Lineage (NCBI taxonomy): Eukaryota > Metazoa > Chordata > Mammalia > Chiroptera > Pteropodidae > Macroglossus > Macroglossus sobrinus. The sequence continues at coordinate 207,094 of PVKZ01001192.1, forward strand.
TCATTTCAGTTTGCCTGATGTCAGGTTGAAAAATATGTTTAACATTAAATATATAAACTGAAGGACTCAATGTTTTGTGGTCTTGTTTTAACTGATTTTTATGATGTTAGTATCATGTACAGATCATTTACTCAATAAAACAAATATTAATGCATGTTCATTTTAAAAGCATTTCTTTAACATTAAACATTTGTAAACCCATAAAATACCAAAATTGGCTCTTAATTAGTCATTCCAACTTATAACTGCTTGTAGAAATCTTTCCCTTTTTTTTTCTAATTGTATTTCAGTGATACTCAGAAGGGAATTTATTTAAAGGAGAGAAAATTACAGAAGAGGCATTTCCTACATAGCTCATTAATTTCATCTGATTACATATATTTTACATTATTATGATAACTTAAAAATAACCCTTTTTCTTTTAGTGGATAATTGAAAGGGTAATTTCTTTTATATAATTATTAGTAAGTATACTACTTTTTCTGGAAATTGACCCCTCCTAGGATTTACTAGAGAAGTGCCTATACTATTGAATCAACCATTATAATTATTATAATCAAAATGTAAACAAAACATAGTTTATGTAAGTTTCTGTATTCTTTAATTTGTTCATATTTCTATTCACAACCTTAATGTATTTGATTGAAATAACAGTTTATACTGTGCATTTCTAGAAATACTTGACATCGGAAGTTACATAAAATGATCTATTATTCTCTCAACTCTAATACTGGCAAGCTGGATATGAACTTTAAATAGAAAACATTACTTTTTGCTAACCTTCGCATAGAACTTCTAAATAGCCACATAAGCACACAGGTGACCTATGATTAGTTGGCCCTCTGTGACTTTAACTCACTCTGCTATCTTACCATTTGATTCAATGATTCATTTATTAATTAAATTATTGCAATAATTAGTCTTTGCACCCAGTGGTGGAAATACCATGGTGAATAATAGCTTGAGATTCTTCCTCTTAAGGAATTTACAACCTAGTGGTTTGTTTATTAATACCTAAGTAATGAAATCTGTATTTATACTATGTACAAATATGTTAACATTTTTCTTATTAATACTAGACTGAAGACTGGCTAGTTAGATATAGTTGATGGATTTTAAAATTTGAGGGTAAGCTTTACTAATACAATTATTGTTTAAAGTTCATTGTTTTTATTTTTTTTTTTCAGATGCACAGCTCTCTTAGGTCCCTTCGTAACAGTGCAGCTAAGAAAAGAGCAAAACTGAGTGGCAGTACTTCTGATCTTGAAAGCCCTGATTCTGCAATTAAGCTTGACTTGACTATGGACTCCCCATCTCGATCTTCCTCTCCAAACATCAGCTCTTACAGTGAAAGTGGAGTTTACAGCCAAGAGTCATTGACTTCTTCTCTGTCTACAACTCCCCAGGGGAAGAGAATAATGTATTTTATTTTTTCACATGTTAAATGAATGCTATTTTGTCATCTGTAGCCTGAAGCCCTACTATCATAGTTGAAAACAAAACAAAACCTTTAAAAACAATTTATTTTATAGTTTGTTAAATGTTGAAGTACATTTAAAAAACAGTGGAAAAGTTTACATATATTAACATGCTTGGCTTTGGTTTTGGGTATGGGGGTGGAGAGAGAAAACACAACCCCAACTGTAATCTGGAGCACCTAAATTAATATATATAAAGTCTATTCCCCAAGCCCCAGTTGTTCTTTTGCCTAAGATTTATCCTAATATTCTTTATCCTTTAGCTCTTTTCTGGATCATTAACTCTGGCAGTTGACCTATGGCTGATTTTATTGCTTTAGTTTAAAACTCATCACCGATTTTCTCTAAGTTATGGATAAGCTCACCTAACTGTTACCCTACTATTTCTTATTTTTTGTTATTCCATTATCTTATAGAAGCTTAGGACTCCATGCCATATCTTTCACAGGCCTCTTAGGAGTCTCCTTACATCAATAGTGCTGAAATTAGATTCCTGGACACCCAATACTGACAAAATATTTTCCAGCATAGCAATTTGATAAACTTTTCCAGATCACCTCAATAAACACTTACATCTTAAGCAGTGATTCCCACTTTGATTTCTGGGAATCTCTGTAACCCTATCTGAGAATTTTAGGGAATCCTTTATTTTAGACAAAGCCAAAGAGGAGAATTGTTAGGTCATAGGGTAGATGTACATGTAACTTTTTAAAATAACTGCTAAACAGTTTTCTAAGATGCTTGTCTAATTTTACACTCCCACTAGGAATCTATGAGAGTTTCAGCTGTTTCACATACTTATTAACACTGGGTGCTGTCAATCTTTTTAATTTCCTTTTCCTTTGATTTTGTCCTGAACCATGTTTATAATAGAGCTGTTTGAAGTGAATATTTAAAATTTTTACTTCGGTGAACTAGAACCTCTAATAATTGAGGTAAAAAGAGATTGCATAATCAAAGGAGAGATGGTATTCTGTTAACTTTAATGAAAAAGGGTGTTTTATTTCAGCAGTTGATAGAACTAAACTGAATTTTTGTGTCCCGTTTTGAGTTTTTCTCATCCTGTCATTTCCTTTATATTTATTTAAATATCAGCTTATTTTGCAACTGGAATTTTTCTCTTACTGGAAATTACTTTATTATAATTACCTAGTTAGACTAATGCAATATATTTAAAAATGAATTTGGAATACATATATGGGCTGGTAAGTAACTATTTTTACATTAAGTTGCCAGACATTTAAAATATATATATTTATCTTTTAAACCTAAAGTCCTTCCTTTATCTACCATGAATGAGAAATTTTATATACTGCTACAGTTGCAAGGTCCTGTATGTAATTTGGAGCCCAGTTGGGAAGAAAACTTCATTTGCTACTATAACATTGAGAATACACTCTTGCATATATTGTCTCATGGAGTTATCACTTCAGATTTTGAACTCTGTGAGAAGGGAGTTCAGTATATCCTAATTTATGGACTGAATTATCTTTAATAAATTTAGTATCTCTACAGTTAAGTTTAATAGCTTTAGAGCAGTTCTTCTCAACCAGCCTTGCCTCCTGATTTAAGTAAGTATCATGGCCAAAGAAAGCCAGTGTTACCTCATGCAGGACTTCCATCCTTAAGTGGGTTGGGGAGGAAAAATTGCTGAGAACCACTCTTCTAGAAACAGTTATTTTCTTTCATCCAAACAAATACACTTAGTATAAATGTAAATTTACAATAATCTATTCTAGAGAAATTAGTCTTAGAAGGTTTAACATTGATTTCTCACTAGGCCAATTAACAAATATACCTACCCAATTACTAAGAATTGTACTTTTTTGTAAAATCTCTTCTTACAGTGTTTTTCATTGGAACTGACATTATAACACTTACTGATTTAAAGATTTCTTTTCATAGTAATATTTAATATTCTTCACTTTGCTTTCTTTGTGAAACAGGGCCTATAAGGCCTTTTTGAAGGCAGGAGAGTACAGTAAGTTATATTCCAAGAAAAAAAGTGGCATTTACTAAACTCACTTGCTCTGACCTCTTATTTATAATGTAACTAAGTCTCTTTTTATATTACAGGTAAATAGTATATTTTTATATGAAGGTAGATAGTATATTATATAATTAAAATCATTTGGTTTAGTTTTGAAATATATTTTCTTTGGATTGGTTGTGTTTTTTTGACCCAGCAAAAGATTATATGGCACAAGTTGGAGAGTTTTCAGTTCCTTTGTCAATCTTCCCATGAATAATTTAGAATTGACCATATGTTAAAAAGGTTGGAAATTCAAAAGGTGAACTAGGTATATCAATAAAAAATATTCAATAAAAAATATTCTTATTCATAGTTTTTCGTACTTGTTGCATAAGTTTAGTGAGTTAATAAAAAGTATATAGAATGTTTGATATGAATGTTAAAGCACTCTGGATCTTAAATGTTTATTGAAATTATTTTGTTTCATTGTAGGTCAGACATATTTCCAACATTTGGATCCAAACCTTGTCCAACAAGACATTCTTCTGCAAAGAATAAAATCTCTCAGATAGCTGAACAAAGCCCTAGGACAGGTATTCTATGACTGTTTAGTAAACATAATTTATAGGAAGTATGATTTTTAAATGGTGTCAAAAATGATAACAGATGCATTTCAGAGTTAGAATTTTTGTAGTTACCAATTAAGACTAATCATTTTATTTTCTTGAAGAACATTTTGGTAAGAATAAATGCTGTATTATTTGAGGAAGAAAAAATATTTACCTAAATAATTGAACTCCCTCTAAGCCCATAGGTATACCTATGCCTCACTCCCATGTCTTGACATTTAGACTTAATTGATAAGGAATGAGACCTGGCCATCAGAATTTTAAAGGCTCTCCAGATGACCCTAATAAGCAGCTTAGTCTGAGACCCATTGGGTATCACAAAAGATAATTTCTTTAAAAAATATTTAGTAGTTAAGTGCGTGTATATCTTGTGTTAAAAATTTTGTAAACCTGGAAATCTAATTGATAACATCACTTTTCACAAAAATAATTTAGCAATCAGAAAAATACTTGGATTCTAATCTGTTCGGGGTGGGAACTGCATGTGATTCTCTATAATTAGTAAAACTATTGAATTATTAATGAATTGTAACAAATTGGGATATGATATATATTTTTATATGATTTCGGTATAAATGTCCTAACAACTTTAAAACTACCTTACCTTACATCATAATTGCCTTCCTTAAAAGTTATGTATGTATCTAACTATTTGCTAAGATTTTTAATTTCTTGTTTCTAAATACATCTTAAATTCATCTTATTTTATCTCCTACTCTTATTCATTTCCTACCTACTTAGCCTCTTAAGATTTCTCTCCAGCTTCAGTCCCATTCCCTATGATGCAAATCTGACTAGATTGCCCAGCCTAAATTTATTCATGGCATTCTTCCATGATCTGGCTCTGCCTATCTCGCCAGCTTTAATTTTCACTACCCTCTTTGTATCTTGTGCTCCAGTTAAATCAGACTACATTCATTACCATTTTCTATTTCTTTGCAGTGGCACATACTGTTTCTTCTAGATGAAGTTTGGAATTCACAACACACCCCATTCAGCTATGAAAATAGCTCAATTGCTTTCTCTTGGAAGACTTTCCTTATTCATAAACAAAATTGATTATTCTTTTGTAAAATTATTATATCTTGCACTGACATTTTTCCCCCTTCTCATGATCAGACTCTGAGCTTTCTGAAGATTATTTTATTTCATCAATTTGCTCTATACAGTAGTATGCATAAATTCATACTACACAAACATCACTGTTAACAACAAACTTGTAAAAAAATTTTGATATTTTTTTGCAGTAATTTTGTCCTTGGAATATATAACCAAGAGTGAACAGAGAACTGAGTTAAAAATGTACTTGTATGCTTCTTCTTGTGTGGTTGCCTTATCAGTTTGCTGTGCCTTTAGGTTCATTTGTTTCTATGGGTTTCCTGTTTTAGAGTATGCCATTTGTCAAATTTGACTTATTTTTTAAATGTTAAGCTTTTACATGCTCAAAAGAGAAACTATATGAAAAAGTGTAGTTAGAGATTTCTTATTCTCATTCACATCCCTCTCACTTATTTCCCATTCACCAGCCTCTAGGCTAATAGTTCTTTTTATTAGTTTCTGGTTTATCATCGTGTGTGTATGTGTGTGTGTGTGTGTGTGTGTGTGTGTGTGTGCGCGTGTAAATGTATGTATGTGTGTGTATATATTTCTTATTTAACTTTTGTCACAAAAGGTAGTTTACTGTATATACTTCTTTGTATTTTGCTTTCTTTAACTTAAAATATATCTTGAAACTCACGCTGTATTACTTTATAATGTTTTCCTGTTTATGGCTTCATAATACATTATGTAGCTATACTATAGTTTATTTAACTTTCCTGTAGATGGGCACTTAGGTGTTTGTTTATTGCAATCACAAATAATGTCGCAGTAAATAACCTTGGGCATATGTTTGTATAGATGTATATTTTAAGGCTAGTTTCTAGAAGTGAGATTTCTCAATCCAGGGCTAAATTATAGTTTTCTTAGCTGTCGACAGACTCTCCTCCCTGAAGGTTATACCATTTTGCACTCCCATCAGCAATGTATACAAGTGTCTGCTTCCCTCAGTCTTGCCAGAAGGGTGCATGGTCAAGCTTTTGAGTTTTTTTTTGCCAACATAATAAGTGAGAGATAGTATCCCAGTGTAGTTTTAATCTATATTTATGAGTGAAGTTGAGCACCTTTTCATATATTAACTACATTTTGTACATTGTTTTCTGTGAACTGTTTATGTTTTGTCCATTTTTCTATTGGATTTTTTTATCTTTTCTATTTTTGAGTGCATGGACATCTTTATACTGGTATCTCAGTTTTACTTTTTTAGACTCTCAGATTATTGATCCCCAGAGAGTATTTGCCTCTGATTGCTTAGTATACTGTGTGCTTAGTATACTGTGTGCTTGGCTTCCACAAAGATAGTATTCAACAAAGAGATATTATTCTACCAGGCATAGGAAGACAGTGTATATGTGTTTTGGACTCCAGCTAGAATCCCAATTTGATATTTAATAACCATATTCATGAGCTATACAAGTTATTTAACTGCTTTGAAACTCACTTTCCTCATTTGATAATGTAAACTTTGAGAAGAACAGTAAAGATTTAGGTGTATAACACATCAAGCACCTGGTGTGTGGTAGGCACTTTATATTTGTTCCCCTAAAGTTGAAGACACAAAGAAATATATAAACTTATTCTTTAATCTTTTTTTAAGGGTGATCATCCTAATAAATTATTTATAATTTTACAAATATTTATATAAGGTTGACGAGACATACTATTGCTACATTATATCTAGTTTATAAAAATGGAGCCCTCTTTCTAAAGAATATCTTTGCAATTATGAAAAAATAGACTAAGAAAACATAGATTTGAGTTTACCTCTGACTCTATTTATATGACCTTGTGAGCCATTTAGGTTTTGTTAGATAGCTCTTATAACCGTATATACTTCTTTCTATATGCAATATTTGTTGTTTCCCAAAGTTGTTTAATATCTAGTGATTCTCAAACTTGCCTAATCCTAGGAATCACCAGGGATTCATGTAACACAGATTCTGGAACCTCATTAATACTTAATGAATCAATCTTCAGGGTTAGAAATCTGTATTTTTAACAAGTAACTTAAGTATTTCTAGGATCAAGTTTTGGAAACACTGTTATTGAATTCACTGTGAGATAGCCTTGGTTAAATGTGGTACACTCTCAAAATGTAAAGTTGCAAATGGTTTATGGTTTTAAAAATGGGTTTATATTTTTTATGTGGGTTGGGATTTATTTTTTTATCAGTAAGTGGGTGATCCCTCCAAGTTTATTTCATTAGTAAAATGTAAAAATGATAATTCTCGGAATAAAGACTATCTGAAGGCAAAACCAAAAATAATTACGTAAAAAATATAAATTCATCTCTCTTTACAGTGGCATTTTCAATAAACATTTTCACATATATTTCACCACTATTATGCCATATTGTTAGAAATTTCCTGAATGATGTTATAGTAAATCTTTTTCCTGTGGCATTAGATTACTGTCATCTATTTTTCTTTTTTTTAATTGTGGTGTAATTGACATACGACATTATGTTAGCTTCAGATGTACAACATAATGAATCAATATTTGTATATATTGTGAAATGATCATCACAACAAGTGTAGTTAATGTCTGTCACCACAGTTACAGAATTTTTTTTATTCTGATGAGAGAACTTTTAAGATCCACTCTTTTAGCAACTTTCAAATGTGCAGTACAGTGTTATTAACTATAGTTGCCATGCTGTACGTAACATCCTATGACTTACTTATTTTATAATGAGAAGTTTGTATATTTGTCTCTTTTCACCCATTTGACCTACCCCCTCCCTCACCTCTGATAACCACCAATTTGTTCTCTATATCTGTGAGCTTTTTTTTTTTTAAAGATTTTACATATAAGTGAGATCATATAGTATTTGTCTTTTTCTGTCTTATTTCACTTAGCATAATACTCTCAAGGTTTATCTATGTTGTCACAAATGTCAGGATTTTATTCCTTTGATGGGTGAATAATCTTTATATCACATTTTCTTTATTCATTCCTTTATAGATAGACATTTAAGTTTCCTTACCTTGGCTATTGTAAATAATGGAAGTGCAGATATTTTTTCAAGCTAGTGTTTTTGTTTTCTTTGGTATATACCCAGAAATGAAATTGCTGGATCATATGGTAGTTCTATTTTTAATTTTTTGAGGAGCTACCATACTGTTTTCAATAATGGCTGCACAAGTTTATTCCTGCATCTCTGTTCTGTTCTCTCACATGGCTTATGCTGCTTTATCTTCCAATTTTGACTGCCTTTCTGTGTCTGTTTCTATGTACTAAGCCAAGCTCCTAAGTTTCCTGGTCTTATTAGCTTAGCTTTGTGTAGTCTGTGTCCAGTGGCACAGTCCTTAGAGGGATTCAGCAGCAGGCCAAGTTTAGCCCCAGCCTCTGCCCCTCCAGGGCTACCTGTTAAGTTTCAGCAAGCAATCCACAGATGTTGTGCTTATAGTTGCTTCAAGAGGCCACACCAGAAACCGAGGCCAGCTGCCACCAGTGTGGGTCTTGGGGCTGGCTCAGTAAGGAGCATCGGACTCATTGAAGATACAAATGGATATGGCTTGGGTTAGGCCACAAGTTGGGGAGGTGGAATTTCAGGGTATCCTCTGGGCGGAGTGACTTCTGTTACTCAGTTCAATGACATTTCAGCAATGAAGGCACTGAGTCCACACACACAGAGTGGAGAGGGCTCAGCAGAGGAACAATGGATACCTCTAGCACTTCTGCTTGAGAGAAAGTCTTGCCTCTGGCCCTCACTCAGTATCCCCCTGTAAGTCCATGGTGCATACCCACTGAGCAGCCGACCAGGCACTGGTGCTCAGAGCAAGCAAGTCCATCACCATGAAAGTCCGGTTGCAGACACAGCCACTAAGAGGCATCTGCAGCTGTCAACTACCACCGCTGCTGCTATGGCCTCTGACCCACTTAGCCTCTCAGAACCAGGCAGCCTTATGTCTTTGCCCCTTCCTACCTTCTACTATTGCAGATTGATTAATTATTCCTCTCCCTGTTTGTGGTACTTCTGTTCATCTAGATTCTAATGGACTTTTCTTGCTGTTTGCTCCGTGTTTCCGACCCAACTGTGATGTCATCTATGCCATTTTTAGTTGCCTCTCGCAACACCATTCATTATAAAGATTGTACTTTTCCCATCATATATTCTTGGTTCTTTTGTTGTAAATTAAATGACCATAAATATGCATGGGTTTATTTCTGGTCTCTGTTCTATTTCGTTGATCTATGTGTTTGTTTTTATGCCAATACCACACTGTTTTGATTACTCTAGCTTTGTAATATACTTTGAAATCAGGGAGTGTGATGCTAAAGGTTTGTCAATTTTATTTAACTTTTTAAACAACCAGCTCTTAGTTTCAGTGATTAGTCTCATTTCCACTCAAACAGAAAACATTTTAAAAAAAGCATTTTCACTCAAAGTGAGTATCTTTATGAGGCTTACTTTGTAAATTATCAAAACTAAGAATTTAGAAAGATAGCCATGTTTCTTCTGGAAGTTCTCAATCATTTTATCTCAGTTATTTGAAAAAATATTCTATGTGAACTGATTTAGTGCCCTTAACTCTGCAGTTCTCTCTAGCCCAGCTGCCACCAGCCATTTCTAATCTCATCCTGTTTTTTATTAAAAGACCCACAATAATACTAAAAATAAATTATATTTTATTAATACACTTAATGATTTCCATAGTAGCTATATATAAAAACGAATGGTGTCTCAAATATATATTGCCTAGGATTTTCCATTTAGTAGACATTTCGTGGTTTTCACAGCTGCAAAGTATTAGTATAGGGTGGTCAGTTTAAACACTCGAATATATAGATTAAATTTTTGGCATTAAAAGGAGGCCTGTAACATTTGGGTATTTGCAGTATGCTAGACAAACTACTAAGCTCTTTACATGTATTTTTTTCATTTCATCCTCGTAACAGTCTGGAAGAGGTTCTACTATTATCCCCATTTTACAAATAAAGCTAAGTGTCTTGCCTAGGTTCTGTCAGTAATTTAAGCATCAGGTTATGATTTAAAGCCAGGAAGCAAAATTCGAGATTTGAGTTCTTAGTCTCTATGTAGTTTACTGTCTCTCTAGCCAGACCAGTATAGACCCATTACATGAGAATGGGAGAAAAGAGAGAAATGAAGCATATAAGTGTCTCTTAAGTCATAATTTAAAATTCTAGATTAATAATTCTTTCTACTGTAAAGGTTAAAATGTTATTTAAACATTAAATGCTTGTCATAGTTTTAAAATATATATATTATCTTAAATATTGAATTTTACATTGTAATTTTAAAGCCTGTTTTATAAAATGTAATATAGTTTATAATGATTATTTTTATCTGCTAGTAAAGTACAAAGTATAACAAAACTTAAAATAAGATAAAACTTTTAAAATTATTTTCATGTTATAATTTCTACTGTTTCGTTACCGACATTTTTAAAAGGCTAGAAGATAAGATAGATTTATAGGGGAGATATGTACCTCTCTATAATATTACCAAAATCATTCAAATAAATATTTTTATGCATTTTATTTTATAGGGATTACAACATCCAATGTAAGCATAATTGGTCAACGTATGAACTATGGATTTGGATGTGGTGATTTTGAAGATGATAGTCCACATGACATTTCACGTAGTGTGTTAAAAATACAAAATAAGGATCAGCCAAGACATTTTAAGCATACAAAAGGTTAGTAAATTTCATGACAAGTTAATTTTTAAGACTGAATGACTTTAAATCAGAATCCTCTCTGAGCATACCAATAATGAAATAATAACTGAGACTTTTCAGTTTTGAGATTTTTCTTCTTACCCTTCTGCTGATACGTTGTTGCTTAAATGATTTTGCCAAGTAGAACACACAGATTCATAATTTGGCTATGGGTTTGCCTGAGTAGCCAGTGCAGAAAAGTGACTGCCCAACAGATTAAAAGTAGAGTATCCCTACTGACCTCTGCCTCCCAGGGGACACACACACGCACACACGCACATGCACACACACACTTTTTTTATAAGACATTTTACTACTAAAATGGGGTGGAGAAATCATATGAGTAAATGACTCCCAAATGCCTACTTAGGTTGTAACCATTAGAGTAAAACTGCAAACAGGAATATAATTTCGCTGTAGTAGAACATAGGAAGGCTTCTTTGTTATCACTAGCTATCATTAACAATTTACATTCCTTTTTTTTCTTGGACTTAGTGGCAAGACCCACATCTGTGATTGCTCTGTTCATTTTTTCTGTTACAGCTGCATTTTAAAAATTTCCCTTAGATTAAAAAAGAAGTGATTTTTAAAGGGCATAAATATTTATAAAGACTGATTAGAAGTTACTTGTGTTTCATTGTTGTAATCATCTAGTAAGTGTAAGGAACTTTTTTTGTGTGTGTATAGCAATAGTGGTTGTAATAAGGTCAGCTTCTGTTATTTTTGATCATCTTAAGCCATATATACAGGCAATCAGGCATTCTAGGAAATGTATTTTTGTGTGTGTGGAAATAACTCATTGGGTAAGAGTGAACTTTATTAGAAACCTATCTTGTTCTGTTTTGTGGGTTTTTTAAAACAAATTTCTTAAAATCCAATCCATAATATAATTCAATGCCTATTCTTTGTGGAAGAGATCAGTTGTTCATTGTTTTTCTAAAAGAGAATGACAGGATTTTTTTGTATTTACTTATATATTTTATTTCTCATGTAAAGAAAATCAAGTACAAAATACACTTTTCTTCCTAAAGGTAACTCATACCCTAATGCATAATTTTTAAATTTTCTTTTTAAATTGTTTTGAAATAATTGCTGAATATATTAATTCACTGCTAGTCATATCCTTTTTTTGGACAGGAAAATTATAAAAAAAAATTTATATCTTTTGACCAGCACTGAATTCTACTCTAGAAAATTTCTTCATGCTCAGATTCCAACTCTAAACCGAACACATAGTAGATCTGTTTGGTCAACAAGAATAAACATGTTCAAAACCAAGCTTACTTTCCTTTGCAGAACTCTCCTTTTCCTGTTTTATTCATTTTTATTAGTAGCATCAGCATTTTCCCAGTTATGGAGACTTAAAACTTAACAGTTGTCTTCTCCTTACCCTCCAAGTTCAGTCAGTGTGACCCCTCCTACCAGTTCTCAGTTTAATTTGGGACTTCATTACCACTTCCTTGATAATTATAGGGGCCTTCTGATAAGACATCTTACTTCTATTTTCATCCCTTTTTAATACTCTTCCAGAATTGTCTTTCTTATATATAGTCATCCTCACTTGCATACTTGAAATCTTGAGTAGTTCCATTACCCATTTGTAGCTTAATTTTTCAGATTCTTAATAATCTTGCCTTAAGTTGCTTGTATTACCTCTTACTATACCTTTTATCATGCCCTGTGCTCTAGCATTCTTAATACTAGTAGTTTTCTTAATTGGGATGTATAATCTGCCTAGATGCTCTTTCTTAATCTTATTGAGTCCAGATCATGTTCCCTTTTTGTATACTGGCTTAAAAGCCATTTTTTTAGAAAGCTTTTCCCACTTTTCTTGTTTGAAGGAGGATAAAATACTTAAAAGTAAAGGTACTATCAGCTTTATATCCCTATTATGCTATGTATATAAAGGTGTTAAGTGCCACATGTTAAAGGAATGAAGTGATGATGAGCCAGCCAAAACTAAAGTAAACACTAAGTACAGCAGTGAAGGGAATGAAAATACTTCCATAAGAAATATTGGCAGTGAGTTGCATATGTGAGTGGATTCATTTTGCAAGAAACCTCAGACATTTTTAGGATTAGATCTCAGAACCACCTTTTCTTTCCCATTCCTCTCCTCTCTGCTAGTTTTTATTTTCTAATATAGTAACAATCTAGAGCCCTAATTAGTGACTTGAGAAAGTTATTAATGATAGATGATTACAGTGTTAGCAAGCTAAATTCCATGAGTTAATATTTTCTCTTTATATGACTGATTGGATGGAAGTAACAATGAGATTATGTAAGGGTAGTTTATATGGGAAGGATCTTTTAAGCATATTTTTTCCTTGTATTTTAGAATTGAGATTTGAGCAATATTTCTTTCAATATATTCTTGTTTAGAAGAAAATATAGTATAAAAAGTAAAAATAATATTAAAAATTATTAGTTATGTCAGCCTCTCTGATAAATGAAGTTAAATTATTTAAAGATAACATGTTCTTTATACAGTCCCTCCTGAGAGTAAATGTTGAGTAAATTGTTCAGTTTACTGAAATTTGCTTCTCTTTGTCAATGAAGACTTTTTGGGGCTATCTGATATTTCTGTTAGTTGGTGTATACTGTAAGGATACACATTAATTTTGATTATTCCAAACTATGCTTAAAGGAAAATGTGAAAATGATCGCCTACATGGGTTTCTTTCTTTAATCTCTGCTATGTTCACACATAGACAAAACAATTTATTAGCTTTAGCAAGCTAGCAAAATAATCTGTTTAATTTTTTATTGTTTTTAAATTAAATTTAAAATCAGTAATTAACTGATTTTCTTTCACAGGCCCTAAATTAATTATATTTTGCTTTTTATTTTTTCTGCCTTGTAACATTCATTTAACATAGATTTTTTTGAACACCTACTGTGTGCCAAGTAGTGAAAAAGAATGGTAATCAAAACTAGGCATAGGTTCTCTCTCCTTAGAGCTTACAGTCTAGTAAGAAACAGAATAATTAAATAAATAGTCATAAGTTGAGGTAAAAGTTAACCTAGAAAAGTACAGATTGCTGTGTGATTGACTTGATCTGTTTCCAGGATTTATAGGCTTTCCTTCATGGTTACCCTTTTGTTACTTGACTATCATGCTGTGATTATTTTCTTGTATATCTTTCCCATTCTTAACTCTGGCTTGTGTAAACTTCTTAGTGGAAGGAAGGTTTCTTTTCTCTCTAGTGTCTAGTACATACTAGATATTCTAATTATAAATATTTGTTGAATAATGAATGTGTGATTAAATAAATTACAAATTCTTTGTTTGAAATTATTTTTTAGTTTTAAAAGACCATATTATGATATCTTAAAATAATATATAGTAAGTATTTTAAAATGTGTTTTTTTTTCCCTTTTAGGATTTATAGGGTCATCATCAAATGTACAGCAAATTTCCAGTTTTGACTTTGCATCCACGAATACCTTATCAGAAGACTCAGTAGTAGTTGTTGGAAAAGGTATTTCAAAGTTATTTAGCTTTTTAATTGTATGTGTTCTTCACACATCAGCAACACATACCAGTAGAGAATAGAAAAAAGTGTGATTCAGGTGTTGAATAAAACTTTATTTTTAAAAAGTTATTAAATTGAAAGAATTAGAAGTGAATACTTATCTTGATGTTTCTGTCCTCTAACAAAACTACAGTAAATTCATGTCACTAATTTTCAGAGAGATGTGTGCTATGTACATGATAGCACTAGTTTGTATACTTCTAAGACATTTTTAGGATAGCTAAGACAGTTTTTTCAAAGTTCAAATTCAATTGATTGTCCTTATATATCAGCTTAGTAATTATAAATTAATATAATTTTACTTCCATACAAAGTCTACACAAATCAAGATTAACACCTTTCATATATTTTAGAGTGATTAGGGGACCTTTGAACAAGATATTTGCAAATATCCTTTAAAACTAGGTGGGGGTTTTTTTTAGCTTATTGATGTGTAAATCCAAACTTATAAGGTATTTAAAAGTGTAAAACATGATGATTTGATATCGATATACATTAAGAAAAAATTCCCCTATCAAATTAACACATCCAAACTTCACTTTTTTAATTGAAAAACTAGAATATGATGATAATCATTGAGGGTGTACATCTTGTTTTTGGTAAATAGAATGAAATGCTTGGAAAGCTTTCCTAACTTCTTTGCTTGACAGAGTCTCATTAAGTTAATTTAAGGCCCTCTTCAAATTGGCTCCAAACTTCTGGCAAACTTATTTTCTATTCCTTTATTTGCCTTGTGTCAAACCAAACTAATTTATTAACTCTACATATATGCTTTATACTTGTTCAACTCTGCCTGTAAGCATCCTCATCTCATAGGATGTCCTCCTCCTCTTCCTGACTTGTCTCCAAATCCATTGTGTCTTCTAATTCCAACTCAAATCCTTGCCCCTTGAAACCATCTTAAATACCCAACTCATAGCAACCTTTCCTTCCTGTGAACTCAGCACTTATATTATGTGGTTCTCATTTGATATTATTATCCTATTAGGGTATTTGCTTATATATTTTATGATTATTTAACATGATTTTATTAACTATATTTTTATTTCTTGAAGGCATCAGCCTTGTCTTAAACTTTTTTTATCCAGAGTGACATCACATAAATACTTAATGACAATTTGATTGTTGGTTGATTTTAGGTGTATTTGGAAGTCCAAATTCAGCACCAGCAACCTGCAACCAATCAATAATACCTTCTGTGGAAAATGGGGATAAATTTTCAGTTAAACAAAGTATTGAACCACCATCAGGGATTTATGGAAGAGCAGTCCAGCAAAGTATTTCATCATATCTTGATGTTGAAAATGAAAAAGATGTAAGGTTATTTGCTAATTATTAGGGTAAATTTAAGCCTAAAATATGTCATTGTGTATATTGGATTTGAAGTAGTAAAGTGTTTTGATTAAAAATTTTTAAATCATAATGTAATTGAAAATTCTAATGCTTAATTATTTAAATAATAATCTCCTTTTCCACCAAATATGTTCTTAATCTGGTATAAAGCATCTAGTGTATTTTACACCATACATGTACTTTATATACATATATGCATGTATATGTACCTATATAACAATTTTCTAGGATACACTCAAGGAGGAGCAGACTAATATTCTCGGGCACAAATTTAGTTGGTTATTTGTACTATATAATTCTATTTTAGAATTCTTGAAATATGAACTAAGAAATACATAGTTTATTTTGTACATAGACATTTAATGGCTCTTTACAGTTTACTGAGATGAAAATAGTTATTTTAAATGTTAAACTCCATAAATACTTTCAGATATTTCAATTTTTCATGCAGATCAAAGTTTCTATTTCAAAATCTACTTTTGACAAGATGAGACAAAAGAGAAAAGAGGAAAAGGACCTTTTTGACATTAAAGATTGTGAAAAGAAGGAACAAAATCTCTGGGAACGAATGAAACATACAGGAACTGAGAAAATGGCATCTGAAAGTAAGTGCATTTTAGCTTTTGGTGTGTTTTTTTAACTAGTAATATTCTAAAGGTAGTGTACTCTGTTGAACTGTAATGCTGAAATCTGCAAGACCCAGTATCTTCTATTATAATAAATATTAATTATTTCTCATTTAAAAAAATAAGTTGATTGGTTGTTTTATCTCTTCTAGCCTTAAATATTTTTGGAGATGAAGTGGCAATATCAAAAAATGAGAGTTCCTCTTTAGAAAACAATGCCTTCAACCCTCCATTGAAAGGAGGGGTCAGTTTAAAAAGGTCACCATCTTTAGTGTTTTCAGATTCAGGTAAGTCACTTGTTTAAATGTAAAGAGTAATGTCACAAATGCTTGTTAAACATTGAGGAGACTGCATCTGGTTCAGATCATTTGTGATGGAAAGAATAGTAAACTAGTACAAATCAGTAGGCAGACTTGGCTTTTTAAGTGTCAGGTCTGCCTTTTAATTAGCTTGTGACCTGGAAACAGACCTCATTTTCTGTCCTTGTAAATACCTAAATTATCTCAGAGGTCCAGATTATCTCAAAGATCTCTCCCATGCTCCCTGCAGATATTCCTGTTTCGCTGAGGTGTGGTATCCCATTTTATAGCTAAGGTAACTGAGATTGTAAAGCTGGTTTATATTAGATCATGATAAAAAAAAATTACACTTATCATTTATTCAGCCTCTCATTGAGTATGTATAAGGGTCTATACCTGGTCAAGAATAGGCTCCATATTTTCTGTGCTGTTTTTAAAAATATTGAATAGTTCTTTAGTAGCAACTAGGTAAAATCAGAGGTTGAAATGAAATATCGTGTGAACTATAGTAAACATTAAGCATTATTGCTTATTATTTTTGTTTATTATGATTGTTTCATAAACTGTATGAACTATAGTAAACATTATTAAATATATGTTGGGTCTGAAGTCTTAAATATCACTAAAAATCCCAAGAAATATAGAAAAAATAAGTATATAAACACAATCTTGGACAACATATTAACTTTTCTCAAAGATAAATAAAAGATTTGAACTAGATGAATGTCTGAGGTTCTTCTTAGCTTGTATGTCTTTTATAATGCAAGAAATGTAGAAAAGTTTTAAGAATTCTGTATTCTCAAGAACAGATGGAGTGTATGAGAGGTAGGATGGGTGAACGGAGTCAAAAGGTACAAACTTCCAGTTATAAGTTATGGGGATGTACATCATGGTGACTATAGTTAATAATACCATATTGCATATTTGAAAGTTGCTAAGAGAGTAAATACTAAAAGTTCTCAACACAAGAAAAAAAAATTGTAACTACGTATGGTAACAATGGTAGCTAGACTTACTGTGGTGATTATTTTGCAGTATCTAAAAATATTGAGTCATTATATTTTATACCTGAAATTAATATAGTGTATGTTAGTTATACCTCAATTAAAAATAAAATAAAATGTATAAAAAAAGAAAAAATTATTTTCAGAAGTAATAATTATTGAGAGTATACCTGTTGTTGGACACTAAACTAATAGTACTTGTTTCTATAAGAATATTCCTACTATCTGTAATCAGAATACCATTTGTATCTCTTTGTTCCCTGATGCTTTATTTAATATTTTTTGTTTGTTTGTTTTAGGTGAAGCATCTCCTAGAGCCATTCCACAGTATAAAGAAAGGATGCCTTCTGTCACTCATAGTCCAGAAATAATGGATTCATCAGAACTACAGCCATTTTCCAAACCAGAAGTAGCACTGACAGAAGCTCTGAAGCTTTTAGCTGATGAGGATTGGTAAGATCACCATTCTTAACTTAAAACTAAGCTGAGTTCTAAAAGTTTACTGTCAATTTTTAATTAAAAACCTTGAAACATTTTCTATTAAAATGTCTTATAAATGATTATTTTAGTTCTTAGGTAGTCACAGATTTTTTTTCAACTTATTAAGGTAGCTGAATTCTGGTTCTAATAGTATTATATTACCAGTTATATTATAACTTATATACCACAAGGACGTAGTTTAGCTTTATTGTGGCTTATAAACATTCTGATATTAGAGTATAAATGTCATCATTTCTCCAAGTGTTTTTCTGGGAGCTATATCCTATAACAATTCTGGAAACACTTGTCAGTTCCTACAACAGCTGTCAGCAGCCACCCAGCCAGCCCAGCCAATAATTCAAGGGAAACAAAAAGACAGTGGTTTACTTGCTTCAGCTGGAGCATACACTGGCCACCCTTGTCCCATTTCCTCTCCTCTTGCTTCAGCATCTCTTTCCATCCCCATCCTACACCTTATCATCAGTTTTGCTTCTTTACTAGATCATATTCATCAACTTAATATGTGCTATAATATTTCTTATTTTTAAAACCTGTCTAAATGGCATATCTTTTTCACATTTCTTTTGTCCTCATTTTTGAGCAAAAATCTTTAAAAAGACTAACTCATTGTCTCTACTTTTTCACCTCATGTTCTTTTCTCAGCTTCTTTACTTGGCTTTCGACCCTCCTCATGATGACCACCACTTCACTATAACTACAAAAGTGACCGTTTTGATAAATCTACACTGCTCATTTATTTGTCCTCATTTTAGCCTTTTAGCAACATTTCACATAATTGACACTCCCTTCTTCTTGATATTCTTTTTTCAGTTCTCCCTGGAAAAATCAGTGTCTCTTGATTTTTTTATGCTTCAGTACTTTGATTTCCTCTCTTCCGTTTTACTTCAAAATCGAGAGGGTTCCAGAATTCAACCCACTGGTATTCTCTATCTACATTCATTCCAGGATGGTAATCTTTTTCTGTAAAGAACCAGATAGTAAATATTTTAAACTTTTCAGTAGAAATGCTTCTGTCATACCTACTAATCTTCACTGTGTAGTATAAAAGCAGCCTTAGACAATAAGAAAAAAAATGTGTATGGCTGTTTGCCAATAAACTTTACTTATAAAAACTTATTTAAAAAATCTGATGGGGCCAGATTTGGTCTGTGAACCATAGTTTGCAAAGCCCTTTCTTAAATGATTTTATTTAGTTTCATAGCTGTAAATTCCATCCATACTCTGATTTCTCATAAATATATATCTGGATCCCAGGTACTTTCTTGAGCTCTAGACTTGTAATTCAGCTGCCTCCTTGACACTTCTACTTGGATGCCAATAAATTTTAAATTCATTGTTAAATTTAACATTGTCTAAAATAGAACTCTGGAACTTCCACTTCCTGCCAAGATGGATTAACAGGCTTTAGATTTGCCTTCACATCTGAAAGAACTAAAGAAATCATACAAAATATATGAAATGGTTTTTAAAATATTATTCATGAGGCAATGAAATATTGTGATCTCTGAGATATGAGAAGCAAGCAAGGTGAGCCCTAGAATTGCCCTGGCCTCCTTCCTGCAGGTATTTTCCTGGTTATAGCTCAAGGAATGGAAAACCATCTAGATATAAGGGGAGATGGAGATGGAGCTGGGAGCTTGGGGAAGTCATGATCACTAGAGTTTGCAGGGCAGAATGCTAGAGAGGACAGAGCTCCTCAAAGAACTCCAGAAACCTTCAAAGGATTCTTCTCAAATATTTAGCTGAGTCCTGGTCAGGGCATGCATGTGAGTAAATTACCTGAAACCAGGATAAGGGCCCCATAAAGTACTTAGAAGAAACAATCTGTAGAGCATATACAAGGCCAGGAATACTTCCTATTTCCACTAGAAGAGTAGAAAGCTTCGTAATTCACAAGGCTTTGGGTAAAATACTCAGAAGAGTTTTGCTTCATCTATGGAATAAATAAACCTATGCTAAAGACTAGATTGGTCCCACCTAACAAAGCATAAATGCAAGGCTTGAGAAAAGCAAGGTCAAACTTTTCAAATAACTTTATTCCAGAAGAAAGTTCAAAAATATTTATAGGAATACAGAAATATCTAAAGTAAAATTCACAATGCCTAGCATCTAAAAAAAATTGCCAGGCATGCAGCGAAGTAGGAAAATATGACCTATAATGAGAAGAAAAAAAATTAAACAAATGAAAGTAATTAAAAAATGATACAGATAATACAATTAATAGATAAGGACATTATAACTATAGTCGTAATTCTAGTTCATGTGTTAAAAAGCTAGAGGAAGACATGACAAGAGAATCAGCAAGCTGTAGGACAACTTGGAAAATCTCTTCTGCTATGTGTAATGTAACGTATTTGAGGGAGGTGATATCCCATCATATTCACTCTCATGTGGAGGGCATTATACAGGTATGTACACCAGGAGGCAAGAATCGTGCGTGCCATTTTCGAATTTTTATCACATCAGGAATAAAGAGGGTCATTTTATAACAGTGACTTATCATGAGGACATAGCAATCCAGAACATTTATTTACCATATAACAGAGCTTCAAAATATATTAAGCAAAAACTGGTAGGCCTGCAAAGAGAAATAAACAAATCCACAATTATAGTTGAAACTTCAATAATCCTCTCTCATTAATTGATAGAACTAGGAGAAAGAAAATCAGTAAGGTTAGTGTTCAAGAAGACGTGAATACTGTTGATCAATTTTTACCTAATTGACATTTATAGAACATTCCACCTGAAACAACAAAATTCACATTGTTTTCAAATCCACAAGGAACATTGATTAAGAAAGACTATATTCTAGAACATAAAACAAGTAATTTAAAGGGATTCCTATTATACATATTTTGTTCTCTGACCGCAGTGGAATTAAATTAGAAATTATGAATTAAGAATGAAACATATAAACATTTGTATGATGCAGCTACATCAGAAGGGAATTTATAGCACTGTAACACTTACATTAGAATACAAGAAAAATTTTATGTCAATGACCTCAGCTTTCACCTTAAACTAGAAACAGAAGAGCAAATAAAGCCCAAAATAAGCAAAGAAAGAAAGTAATAAAGATCAAGTGGAAATCGATGAAATTTTTTTAAAAATCAATGAAAACAAAAGTGTGTTCTTGGAAAAGATCAGTAAAATTGGTAAACCTCTAGTGAAATATATCAAGAGAAGAGAGAAGAAACAAATTACCACATCAGAAATGGAAGAAGGGACATCACTACTGATCATACTGCTATTAAATAAATAATGGATGGATGTGATAAATAGCTTCAGGCCCATAAATTTGACAACTTAGTGAAATTGTCAAATTTCTTGAAATATACAAACTACCAAAACTCACCCAAAAAGAAAAAGATAATCTGTATAACACAAGATCTATTAAGGAAATTAAATTTGAATTTAAACTTTGCCACAAAGAAAACTCCAGGCTGATACCCAATGTTCATTATATTTGATATCAATGTAGATTAAAAAAAAATGATTAAAACAGAACTTTTAATTTTCCCTTCTAATCGCAAATTTCCTTCTCCCTCAGTATTCACCATCTTGTTAGTTGTAGTATCCTATAAATGTTAAGTAGATTAAGTTTGTAATAGTGGTTGATAGTGTTTTTTAAGTTTTCTATATTCTTACTGATATCATGTCTATTCTATCAATTACTGCAAAGGGCTTTTGAAATATCTACCTATAATTGAGGATTTGTTAAGTTGATTTTTTTTGTTGTTTCCTTTTAGTGTTTAGATTTTGTTCAATTGGTTTCTGGCTTTCATATTTCTGACATGAAGTCCTCTGCAATTATTCTTTGTTATTCTGTATGTAAAGTGCCTTTTTTCCTATGGCTACCTTTAAGAATATTCCCTTTTACTCTTTTTAGGAATCTGATTATGTTGTTTCAGATGTTGTTTTTTTTTTCCTCTGGATATCTTGCTTGGGGTTTGTTCTTGGATCTGCAAGTTTATAGTTTTGATTAAATTTGGAAAAATTTCAGCCACTATTTCCTAATTTTTTTTATCTCCCTCTTTTTCGACCCTACTTTTTATTTACTTTTGTGTGTGTAGAATCAGATTGTTTCTACATCAAAACTGTAACTGTAAACTGTTTCATGTTTATTCAAAAAATGAAAATTTTGAACCAGATAGATATTAAATAGGTTTACTCGTACTACTTTGGAATCTTAGGTCTTTTCTCTGTTTTCCATAACTTATTCAGAGGATTTAAATACTTAAAAAATAATTACTATCAATATTACCAACTAAGGAATCTCATTTTAGCTCACATTTTCCAAACCAGCATGTTTGAAATATGATATCTAAATACCACTTGAACTTGCCCTCTTGGCATTAGTGTCCACCTACTCTTAATCTGGCTCATTACATTAGATAATGAAAATGAAATACAAGTTATAGAACCACATATTGGTGGTTTTTTGTTCTTATATATTCACCAAGAAGGTAACAGGTAGTTACTTCCATTTTTGTTATTTTGCTTCCCTCAACTTTTTACATGCCATTCTTTTCCCTATGTTTTCTAGAAAGAATATGCCATTCTTACTAGGAGAAAATTGTTCCTTTTTACTTAAAAAGCATGAACTTAGTTTGTCAATAGTGGTTTTGGTTCTTAAAAGATCTTTTGAATCATGAAGGAGAACTATTGAAGCAAATAAATTGACACATTTTTTATTTGATTTCTAGATGATAAGGGAAAATAGACAAGGTCTCCTCAATGGCAATATTTCATACGCAAAAAAGAAAACATATTGTTTCAGTTGAACCCCATTTTAATTAGTGATTTTCTCATTTGTTTCTTTTTCCCATAGGGAGAAGAAAATTGAGGGACTGAATTTTATTAGATGCTTAGCTGCTTTTCATTCTGAAATATTGAATACAAAGTTGCATGAAACAAATTTTGCAGTAGTTCAAGAGGTAAACTTATTTTCAGCTGAGTGAAGGATTGTTTGACTAACGGAGAATAAATATGCTACATTTATTTGACATTTAAAAAAACCTGCTAAATGATATGAGTAGGATTGTATGTAAAGTAACTAGTGCCTTACTTTGCAAAATTAAAAAAAAATATATTAAATGTTGATTTTTAGGACATAAGTTAATACATATTACAGTATGTCACTTTAATGGTATATTTCTTTTCAAAGTCATCACTATTTTCATAATATTAGCAAAATGTGCATTTTGGATTTTTTTTTTAGGTTAAAAATTTACGCTCTGGAGTTTCTCGTGCTGCTGTGGTCTGTTTAAGTGATCTTTTCACTTACCTAAAAAAGAGCATGGATCAAGAACTAGATACTACAGTAAAAGTTTTGTTGCATAAGGCAGGAGAATCAAATACATTTATAAGAGAAGACGTTGACAAAGCATTAAGAGCTATGGTCAGTAATGTAACTCCGGCACGTGCAGTTGTTTCTCTTATTAATGGAGGACAAAGGTAATGTTCAGAATAATCTTGATATGTCCTTAAAGTAAAAATGCAGTTGTTTGTAATCTGGGGTATAGGAAAAAAAATAAGCAGATTTAAACATTATTTCAACTGAAAACATTTATTAAATAATCTGTGGTAAAAACATATTAGATATTGAGCATACAAAGGATAATAATATTATTCTAATAATGTTACCTACATTCATAGATCTGGAGCTAAATATATGTTAATGATTGAAGTTTTTTTTTTTTTAACTTCTTGGGGAGGGATAGCTAACGCAAATAATTTGTCATTTTAACTTTCAGGACTGATGAAGGTTAGGAATAGTTCAGTTATTTAACTTTAAAGTATGTCTTTGAAAAATTGTTCATACATCAACTTTGTTTTTATTGACCATGTTTCCTCATAGCCATTTACACACTGCGGTCAGAAGATGTACAGCCCAGCACTTATCATATGTACTGGAATTTATGGAACCGGAGCGTATTTTATCTGGAACAAAAGATATGGCTGACCGTATATTACCAGCTGCTGCTAAGTTTACTCAGGACAGCTCACAAGAAACTAGGTGAATAGCTGCTAATAATATTTGCTGAATCTCTTAGTAGAGGGGCTCAAAAGAAAGAAACAAAGGTTTAAAAAGAATGAACATTTTTCTAAATGGACAAATGGGGTCCCCAGGGATTGGTGCTGGGGGTTGGTCTTATTTAGCCAATTTGTAAGTGATCTTGAGGGAGTGCACAGTGAATTCTCCAAATTTACAGATGACACTACATACTTCTGGGTAGTGAGATGCCATGTCACAGGGATGAACTGCATGAAAACGGCACAAGACTGTATGAGTGGGCAGAAAAGTGGCAGAAGAACTTCATTGTGGGCAAATGTAAGGTAATGCATTTAGGGGGAAATGATATATTTTCCAAGCAGTCAGGTAAAATCAAGGCAATAGGTACACATGAAAAAAACAGCAAAATGAATAGTGTACTATCTCCTGAAACATGGCATATCTGCTCTTAGAAAATTCTATGAGTTTCTGATTGCTTTCTGTACTTGAAGAACATTTTTATGGAGATTAAGAACAGTCATAGAAAGAAGACAGAATAATTAAGATATGATTGGCACAGTAGTGATGATAGATATTTTGGATGCAGTCAGAAGCCTAGGTTCAATTCCTAGCCCCAGTCCTTGTTTGCCATTGAACCTCTCTTTTGTCTATAAAATTAGGAAAGTTGGACTTGATGACTGATAATGTCCCAAACCTAAAAATTTATGGCAGTTGTATATAAAGTTAGTTTAAAAAGAGAGAGGGAGAATCCTGAGTTCATAGAGACTAAAGTAAAGAAGGATATCAGATTTTTATAGTTTAAGACAGAGATGTCCATTACTTTAGGTAATTGGAGTTAATCTTGTGGAATTCATTATACTGAAAGCTCATATAGATGGTAAATGTGTTCATTTTCTATTGCTATGTAAAAATCACCACAAATATAGTGGCAGAAGGCAACACAGATTTTTTTTTTTTTTTTTTTTTGGCTTACAGTTCTTTAGGTTAAAAGTCTGCATGGGAGTGGCTCCATAGTGTAGTGGTTAGCATGTCTGCTTTACACGCAGAAGGGCCTGGGTTTGTGCCTCAGGTGGAGCCATAGACCATACTCCGGATGCGCCAGGCTCCCCAAAGTGCGCAGGGGTTACCAGGCCCTGGGGGACGCCAGGCCTCAGGTACACTCTGCTAGTGTATGGGAGGAGATGCCCCGCCTTCAGAGATCCAGTTCTTAAAGAGAAGACAGCAACAACCATACATCAGGGGTGGAAGAGGTAGGGAATTAAAGAGGTGGTTGGGGGGAACTGTCTACATAGCTCAACTAGCTTCTATTTAAGATCTCACAAGGTGGAAATCAAGATGATGACAGTACTGGACCATTATCTAGAGACTCTATAGAAGAATCTGCTTACACACATCCAGGTTGTTGGCCAAACTTAGTTCCTTATGGTTATAAGACTGAGATCCCTGTTTCCTTGCTCCTAAGGCCACCTGAATTTCTTGTCATGTAGCCCCCTCCAACTTCAAGGTAGGCAAAAGCATGTTAAGTCTCTGATTTCTCTTCTGCTACCAGCCACAGAAAACACTCTGCTTGTAAGGGTTCATGTGATTATTAGATTAGATCCAGATAATCTCCCTATCTTAAAGTCTGCTGTACCATGTAATATAACATAATAATCCTGGAAGAGCAGGTTACCTTTGGGGAATCATTTTAAAGTTCTGAATACCACAGTAATGTTCAAAACAATTTAGGAGAATTGGATCATAATAGACCAGTTAGGAACAAAGAGATTTATAATGGTTGTTCTGTGTCTTAACCATTCTTTAATGGCATAGTAATTCTTATAATCCATTTGTCACTTCTAGATTTTTATTTGAAGTTTTAAAATTATAAAATAGTTACAACTTTTCAGTTTTAATATTTCTTACATTTTCTGTGTCCTATTGCTTGCTTGCTTTTTTGTTTTAGTCATTCCTATATCATTAGGGCCTCTGGTAGACCTGTAGTCCTAAACATGCTGGGCTAAAAGCTAGAGTTCTCTTTGAAACTATAACTAATAAGGAGCTACCTGTCTGGGTGTAAACATTATTTTGATTGCGGGGAGAGAAAAAGTAATTTTTATTCTCTGATATTCTCTCCCTTTCTGTAATTTTATTCTATATGAAAGTCTGGTTCATACAGATGGTACTGAGATCATCCTATATGCCTCCCCCTAAAAAGCCTTGCCTTCTCTGGTTTTTCTAGTCATATATATATATATATATATATATATATATATATATATATATATACACATATATTTTACATGTATATGTAATATATACACATACATACATATATATATAATAAGTTATATATATATATATATATAATAAATTATGGCAAAAGGATAATTGCAATTATTTTAGGTTCAAGTTTCCTTGAAGAGTAATAACATGGTTTTGTTATTAGATACTGTAAGATCCCTCTATCCAAAATTATCTTCAGTGTACACTTTCATGTTATCTGAGGTTCTGCCATTAGAATGGTACCTTGGCTTAAAGCAGCGGTCCCTAACCTCTTTGGCACCAGGGACCAGTGCTCCTATGAGAATCTAATGCTTGATGATCTGAGATGTAGCTGAGGCTGTGAAGTTAGCACTGGGGAGCAGTTGCAAATCCAGATGAAGCTTCACTTGCTAGCCCACTGCTAACCCACCGCTAACCTGCTGCTCCCACTATGCGGCCAGGTTCCTAACAGGCCACAGACCAGTACCAGTTCACAGCTCAGGGGTTAGGGACCTTTGGCTTAAGGTATTATCCTAAAGGAATTATTTTGAAATTCATATAATATCAAAAACCTAGTTTGGAGAGCATTATACATTCATTAATATACTATTCACAATTTTTCAATTAACTTTGAGTGTGTTTAGATAGCAGAGAATATGTATTTGAACAAATGGAAATCAGGTAAGTTGTAACGAGGATAAGAGATAGAGGGTCAAAAATACAGAACCTAGGGAAGGTTGACTCAGGCCAAAACAACTGGCCAGCAGATGAACAGCAAAAGGTTAAGGAGCCCAGAACAAAGTTAAGACTTCTCCTAACTCACATTTCTGCCAGTTGCCCGCTTTGCTATGGACCTTAGGATACCTGAAAAATAGAATCAAGGCTTTTGACTCTTCATCTGATACACAGCTAAAAGATTTGAAACTATAGTACTTTTAAAGGTGGGCAACAGGAGAATCTATACTCTCAAGTCCAGTCAGTGTAACTACATTTCAGTGATTTCAAATAGAGGTAGTAATTTTGATGTTGATAGGTTTTTTCTGTTGAAAAACCAAGCTAAGGGCAGGCAGAAACTGAGCTTATTAAGATATGTAAAATCACTTACATTTTTTTCCAATATCAATAGGTATTATGGTCGAAAGATGCTTTTCCTCATGATGTGTCATCCTAACTTTGATAAAATGCTTGAAAAGTATGTCCCATCTAAAGATTTGCCCTATATTAAGGAATCTGTTAAAAGCATACAGCAAAAGGTATGTGGAGAAGTTTATTTTATAAACAACTTTCGAAGCAAAATTCATTTGCCTAGGGAGATAAAGGATAGAAATAATTACATCTATGATTATTTCTGTTAACTATTTAGAATATATCTATAGTAGCATTTCAGCAACTATAGTACTTATTAGACATTTATAGTGTCAGTAAATGTTTATTGAACAGAAGATATTTGGTAGAACATAGTGTGGCTTACTGGAATAGACTTGGGTTTGAATCACAATTCTGAGAATTAGTGACTACATATAATTTTAGGCACATTGTTTCTTTAACCAGAATTTTACTTTTATAAAGTGAGGATGGTGATGCTTATCATCCTGGGTGTCTGCTTTATTTACCTTGTATATTCTATTATTAGAGCTCCTGCCACTGCAGAGCATTGATTGATAGGAGCTCCTTGAGATGAAGCCCCATGTCTTAACTTATTCCGATAGATAATGATGTAGAAATTTCTGTGAAATTAGTGACTGAGGGAATACTAAGTGAAATAAAACGTGAAATTGTAAAAAAAGTATTCCATTTACATATTATTGTTTGCAAAAATATGTTTAAATATATAAAATTTTTCTATGGTAATTTATGTTATTCCTCTCTAATCTTGGGCAAAGGATTAATTTATGAAAATATATTTTAAATATGTATGCTAATATACATTTTAGAGCATTTTTTTCTGCCTACTGATGTTAAAGATTTCAGCTTAATTCATATAGAACTTATTAAAATAGCCATGCAAAAAAATTATCTTACTCAAATGATGCAGATTACATTTGTGAGTCATTTCAAATACAAGTATCAGAAAAAAGTTTTAAATAGTTCTTACCAAAATGTTTTTTCTCACATTGGTGTTCCATAGGAATTCATTATCATATAGTGTGTCTATGTTTTCTATATAGGTTTTAAACTTTAAGCTTTAAAATATAGCATATTAATTTTTACAATTTTAAACACTTTTACCAAGCCAATATCATTTCCTATTAATTGGTCACATATTTTTTAAATTTACTTCTAATTACAAGGTATTTATGTACCTGATACCCTTTAAAGCATAAACATACTAGATTATTAAAACGCTTTCAATCATAAAAACGATCAATAATAATTTCTATGAAAATTACATTTTACAAGTTATTCACTTTATTAGTTTTAGACTTTTCTTCCACTGTCTTTATTTTTATTTATTTATTTATAGGGCTTGGGAGATTTACCAGTAGATACTCCTTCAGCAAAAGGAAGACGATCTCATACTGGTAGTGTTGGAAATACAAGATCATCATCTGCTTCAAGAGATGTTTTCAATTCAGCTGAAAGGTAGCATCATTTGATAGCCCACATCGTTAGAGAAATTACTCCCCAGTGATAGTAGTCTCATTTGGATGTTTTCATGAACTATCCCTAGGGTATTTGTCAAAATTTAATGGAGTTTTAAAAGTTGTTAAGGATTTAGAAAGCATGAGATAATTAGATGTAGTAAGGCAATTATATACTCACGGCAACTTGCTTCTACATGCATTAAACATTAATAAAGTTTTAGTGTTATTGATCCTGTCAGGATTAGGCATGTGTTGGACGAATCTGATTAATTTTTAAAAAAATTTATAGCCTTTACTTTCCCCCTTGATTATAAAAGCAATACATAATTATAGTTTAAAAAAATTTAGAAACTACAAACATTAAAAGAAGATTTAACTAATTACCTATAATACTACCAACCAGTAAAAAAAAAACTTAAAAATTTTATAAATGTAATTGTATATGCAGTTGTCTCACCTGTTTAAATGCTAACAACATTTAATAGATTGAGTATATAATTTTAAAAATCTTTTAAAAATATCTCTGGTATATTTTTAAGTATGTTTTAAACATTATTTTAAAACTATGAGTAGATACATAGGTATATTTTATATTTGCATATCTTTGAAATAGTTTATAAATTAAAGTAATAAATTTTATAAAGGATAAAAAGTCATGTTACAAAATATGCTTTGGGGACCTTGCTATTCAAAGTACTATCCACAGAACAGCCACAGTGGCATCACCTAGAAGTTTATTAGAAATGAATTATTAGTCAGTTAATTATTTTGTAGATGTCTCTTAATTTGAGTTTATCTGATATTAGTTTGTCAATGTTTTGCAGTTTTGATAAGAATCACAAAAATCAAACCACAAAAATGATGTGTCTCAGTACATCATTTCATGAAGTAGATGATGTTATGTCTTATTACTGATGTTAATCTTGGTCACTAGGTTAAGGTGGTTTCTCCTGGGTTTCTTTACTGTGAAATTATTATTTTTCCCTTTGTAAATAATAGATATCTTGGCATACTTTGAGATATTTTATTTCTGATCATACATTTACCCATTAATTTTAGCAGTCATTGATCTTGCCTGCAGCAATTATTGTGGGTTTTTTAACCTAATGATGGTCTTTTTCTCTTATTCCTTCTACATTTATTAGTTGGATTGTTCTGTAAAGAAAAACTGCCACTTTTCCTCCACATATTTATTTAAATGTTTATATTATTGTGGATTAACAGATTATTACTTTATTCTGTGGGTTATAATCCAGTCCTATTATTATTCATTTCTTCAAATTGTTCCAGTCATAGAAATTCATATGATGTAGGATTTTTTATGACTGACTTCTTAGACTTGTCATTATGTTTTTAAGATTTATCCAGGTTTGTAGCATGTATCAATACCTTGTTCTTTTTTATGACTAGATAACATTTCATTGTATAGATGTACTATATTTTTTTTATTCATAAGTTGATAGATATTTGGGTTTTGTAGTGTACATGTTTTCAGTTCTCTTGGATATATTTGAGTGGAATTGCTGGTTTACATGATACTTCTGTGTGTGTAGCCTTTTAAAGAAATGCCAGATTTGTTTTCCATAATAGTACCATTTTATAATTCTTCGAGTAATAAAGTGTATTCCAGTTTCTCTACATCCTCATCAATGCTTGTTGTTATTGAAGTAGGCATAAACTGATATCTAACTTGAAAGACTGTCTTTGACCAAACTTTAGACAGGGTTCTCTGAGGTCTCCTTTGCACTAGGCCTCCTCCTTGGGCCCTGTTCTTAGACTGCCTAAGCCGGTCTCAGCAAAGAATCCTAATAAGTCATCCCACTCCCCCTTGTTATCTAGACTTCCCATCTTCTACCTTTGATGTATAAGTATCTGGCCTGCCTTTAGCAAAAATCTTATTAGGCCAGTTTAGCAAGAAACTCTCTACCATTGATGTCTCCTCTTAATAATTTCATCCACCTCCCTACTATGCATGTTGACTATAAATTCCCATTTGTCTCTGCCGTATTCAGAGTTAAAGTCACTTTCTCTCTCCTGTTGCAATAGTCATGACCACTGTTGCAATAGTCCTATCATTTTATAAGTGTCAGGATAATTTTTAACACATTATGGTTTTGACTTACAGTTCCTAGTATGTCTTTTTTAAAAAAATTTTTTCACAGGCAGTGTATAATTGTCTTGCTTTTTTGTTCATTCTTAACAATCTCTGCCTTTTAATTGAGGTATTTGACCATTTATATTTGATGTTACTTACTCATATGGTTGGATTTAAGCTATTGATATTATTTTTTAATCAATCCTATACTTTTTTTCTATTTCCCTACCCTCTTTCAATAGATTGATGTGTGTATGTGTGTTTCTTTTCGTATTTTATTTCCTCAATGTTCTTTTTTTAAGTGGTTGACCTAGACTTGGTAATATACATGCTTTTTAGTATGCATCTTTATCTTTTCATAATCTACTTTCAAATAATATTAGACCAGTTTAGGTATAATGTAAAAAACATACAACAGTATACTTTTATACCTCCCCTTTTATGTTTTATGCTATTTTTGTCATGTATTTTACTTCTATATATGTTATCATCTACACAATGTATTATTGTTGTGTTTACTTTGAATAGTCAGTATATTGTATAAATGTTTCCATGACTGTGTTTATTCTTATTTCCCTCAATTTTACAGAATTATAATTGATACATAACACTGTTTTAGTTTAAGGTATACAGCATAATGATTTGATACATGTATATATTGTGAAATGATTACCACAGTGAGTTTAGTTAACATGTGTCAGCTCAGAGTTACATTTCTTTTCTTATGATGAGAACTTTTAAGATTTACTCTCTTATCAACTTTAAATATACAGTGTAGTTTTGTTAACTATAGTCACTAGAATTTATTTATCTTATAGCTGGAAATTTGTACTTTTTGACTACCTTCATGCATTTTGCTCACCTTCACCCATTGCCTTTGGCAAATACCAATCTATTTTTTATATCTGGTTTGTTTTTTGCAGATTCCACATAGAAGTGAAATAATACAGTATTTGTCTCTCTGTCTGACTTATTTTGCTTAGTATTCTGTCCTCAAGGTCCATCTATGTTGTACCAAATGGCAGAATTTCCTTCTTTATATGGCTGAATAATATTTCATTGTGTGTTTGTATGCCACCTTTTCCTTATCCATTCATCCACCACTGGACACTTAGGTTGTTTCCATGTCTTAACTGTTGTACGTAATGTGGCAATAAATATGGGGGTACATATCTTTTCAAGATAGTGATTTCATTTCCTTCAGATATAGAACAGAAGTGTAATTGCTAGATCATATGGTAGTTCTATTTTCAATTTTTTGAGGAACCTTCATACTATTTTCCATAGTGGCTACAGCAGTTTACATTCCCACCAATATTGCTCAAAGATTCTCTTTTTATCACATCCTCACCAACACTTGTTATTTCTTGTCTTTTTGATAATAGCCATTCTAAACAGGTATGAGGTGATATATCATTGTGGTTTATATTTGCATTTCCCTGAGGGTTAGTAATATTCAGCATCTTTTCATGTACCTGTTGGCTATTTGTGTGTCTTCTTTGGGAAAAAAGTGTCTATTTAGTTCTTTTGCCTATTTTTTAGTCAGATTTTTATTGAGTTGTAGGAGTTCTTTACATATTTTGAATATTAACCTCTTATCAGATATATTGTTTGTTTGTTTTAATTTGGTGTCAGATTAAAAAACTTATTTCCAAGACTGATGTCAAGGAGCTTACCACCACTTTTTTATTCTAGGAGTTTTATGGTTTCAGATCTTACATTCAAGTGTTTAGTTCATTTTGAGTTGATTTTTGTGTATAGTGTAAGTAAGATAGGGGTCCGGTTTCACTCTTTTGTATGTGGTGGTTTGGTTTTTCCAACACTGTTTATGAAGAAACTATTCTTTCTTCATTATATATTCTTGGCTCCTTTGTCATAAATTAACCATATATGTATGGGTCTATTCTGTTTCATTGATGTGTGTGTCTGTTTTTATGCTAATACCATATTGTTTTGATCACTACAGCTTTGTAATATAATTTGAAATCAGGAAGTGTGATGCCTCCAGCTTTGTTTTTCTTTTGCAAGATTGCTTTGGCTTTTTTGGGTCTTTTGTGAATCCATACAAATGTTAGGATTGCTTGTTTTATTTCTTTAAAAAATGCCATTGGAATTTTGATAGAGATTGTATTGAATCTGTAGATTGCTTTGAGTACTGTTGACATTTTAACTATCATTCTTTAAATTCATGAGCACAAAATATCTTCCATTTATTTGTGTCTCCAACTTCTTTCATCGTCTTACAGTTTTCAGTGTACAAGTCTTTCACTTCCTGTTTAAATTTATTCCTCGATATTTTATTCTTTATTATGTAATTGTAAATGGGATTTTTAAAAAATTTCTCCATCTGTTAGTTTATTAGTATTTATTAGTTTCAAAGTTTGTTGGAGTCTTTCAGGTTTTCTATATGTAATATCTTTTTGCAAATAAAGACAGTTTACTTCTTCTTTTGAATTTCAATGCCTTTTATTTCTTTTTTCTTGCCTAATTGCTCCAGCTAGAACTTTCATTAGTATGTTGAATAAAAGTGATGAGAATAGTCATCCTTGTCTTTTTCCTGATATTAGAGGAAAACCTTTCAACTTGTCATTGTTGATTACGATATTAGCTGTGGACTTGTCATATATGGCCTTTAATATGTTGAGGTATGTTTCCTCCATATCCAGTTTGTTGAATGTTTTGATAAGGAGTGCATGTTGGTTTTTATCAAATGCTTTTTCTGTATGCATTGAGGTGATCATATGATTTTTTTATCCTTAATTTTTGTTAATATGGTATGTCATATTGATTGATTTGTGGATGTTGAATCATCTTTGGGTCCCTGGAATAAATCCCTGTTGGTCATTGGATATGATTCTTTTAACATACTGAATTTAGTTTGCTGATATTTTGTCGAGAATGTTTGCTTCTATGTTCTATTATTTTTAATGTCTTGTCTTTTTTTATAAATTGTTTTAATGTTAATATACCTAGTGAGTTCCTCTGTTACATTATCTTTTACTCCTAAGGTATATTAAATGTTATTTTGCTATCAAATCCATCCAATTTTGAACAAAAAAGCCATCTTTAAAGATATGTTTTAATAATTAGATGGCTTCTTGAGGTGTTCTGTTTTATCCCTTTTGTATTCACCTTTTATGTATCATATAGTCCTCAGTTTAAATATAAATTTAATTCTTTATTTTTCATTGTAGAATTAATTAGAATAGAATTAATTATTTCACAAATAAACCTCAAATTAATTTACTTAAACAAATTAAAAATAATGAATAAATACATCTAGGATCTATATTTTCTGATCACCATCCTGTGTCTATTTTTACTATGACTGAGTCATTCATTAAATCACTGCTTTTTTTTTTTTCTTTAAGACCTGTCAATTCGCAGGACTGTTTAGTTTCAAAGGGATTATCATCTGCCACATTGAGTCACCTTTTTATAAGACTAGAAAACATTGTGCTGCTAATACGAAGTCATGGAAGTAATAAATCCTTCTGGTCTCAAATTTCTAATTTTCTCTTGAATGTTCACATGGATATTTTATAGAAAAGAGTTAACAAAGGCCTGAGACCACAATCCTTAGAAAGGCCTGCTGACAAGATTAGCCCTGGGCTGATGTCTGGAAACTAGGATTTCAAGAGGATTCCCACCATTCCCTAAATGACAAGCATACTTTACTGTGCCTAAATTATTTGGGCAAACAATATAGTTTATGCTGAAGTTCTGCTTTCCTTCTGGGAATCTGGAATTTTGATATGTCTTAAGCCAACTCTCAATAAAAATCCTGACACTAACCAATAAGCCTCATCGGTAGACAGCATTTCACATGTGTTGTCAGTTTATTGCTAGAGGAATTAAGTTCGTACTATGTGACCCTTGGAAGCTTGCATCTGGTTTCCTCCAGACTTTGACCTATGCATCTTCTCCCTTTGCTAATGTTGCTTTGTATCCTTCTGCTGTAATAAACCTTAGCTACAAGTAAAACTACATGCTGAACCCTCTGAGTCCTCCTAGCAAATGACCAAACTGAAGGGTGATCTTATAGGTCCCAAAACAAATATTAAGGCTATGGGTTAGGTTAGATCATTTTATGACTATTTAAAAAATGAATATGTAATGAAAATTATTATGTTTGTGTTTTTAATATGAAATTAATAATGAAATTAAATTTACCTTTCTTTTACTTTAGAGAGGTAACTGAAATTCGTGAAGTCACCAGAAAATCAGTTCCCCGTAATTCCTTAGAAAGTGCTGAGTACATTAAAGTTATAACAGGTTTACTAAATGCAAAAGACTTTCGTGATCGTATTAATGGGATTAAGCAGCTTTTATCAGATACTGAAAACAATCAAGAGCTTGTTGTTGGAAACCTTGTGAAGGTAAGCACATGTCAAAAGTAATTTTCATTTCAATCTATGGTTGATAAAGTTTGTTAGTGTAAAAAGTTGTCCTACATCTTAATGCTTTATATATATTATATTATTTTAAAGTATAAAATAAGCTTAGTGAAAAGAATGGATTGCTTAGGTTTTGCTATTTTAAAAACATTTTTGAACAATTCAAACTAATTAGAAAAAATAAGAAAATAGCTGCTTATTTGTATGAACCTCCCACTAGATGGTAACTCCTTAAAATCTCTTGCAACCTGGCATTCAGTTAAAAAAAAAAAAAAATAGGCATTCAGTAAATATATGTTTAGTGAATCAATAATCAATAAATATTTAAAAAAACAGATCATTTAAGAAACTTGGTATTACTTTAGAATAGATATTAAAAATTTAGACATCTAAATATACTAATTTATATACCTATCTTTAGGAAAACAAGAAGCAGTAAAAAGGCAGTAATAATGTTAATGATATTAGAGCATAGATTATTTATGTTTTATCAAAATTCAGTTAATTCAAATTAACATTAGTCATTTATTAATTAAATTCCATTTAAAATTTGTATTACATTCATTAAACTTGTCAAACGTACTATAATTACTCTCTTATTCCCAGTGGTGATGTGTCTTAATATTCAGAAGAAAAGTACCACATTACCATATCATGGGAACTAGAAACTTACACTTTCTGATATTTATTGAGTAAAAATACACTCTTGGGAAGACTATTCTTAACATGAAAAGAATTACATATATAATTTTATTGGAAATATATGTATATTATATATATATATATATATATATATATATAGGAGTTATTAATAGTCTCACCCTCACAGAATAGCTCTTTCCTCACCTGACGTTATTTAAGAATTACTTAACATTTATTATATATTTTATTTATGAAAGTTAAGAATTCTGAAGAGCAAGGAATAATTATAATAAGGTTAAGAGATAATAATAAAAATTTAACTCTGAAATTGCATTTAAATGTTCAAAGGAGTGGGTGGCTCCATAGTGTAGTGTAGTGTAGTGGTTAGCACGTCTGCTTTACACCCAGAATGTCCTGGGTTCACACCCCAAGTGGAGCCACGGACCATACCCTGGGTGTGCCAGGTCCCCCAAGTGCACTGGGTGGGGCACCAGGCCCGGGGTGCACCCCACAAGCATTTGGAGGAGACTATCTGCCTTCAGAGATCCAGTTGTTAAGGGGAAACTGCAAAATCCATAGATCAGAGGTGGAAGGGGCAGGAGTGGGAGAATTAAAGAGGGGAAAAAATAAAATGTTGAAAAAATCTAAACTGAAATCCATACATTAAAACTTATATGTCTACCTCTGCTACAAATAGGTAAATATAGAAACTTAAGTTCTTAGAGTTAACACAGCTAAACCTGCACCTTCCAGAAAACAACATTTTTATCGCATTTACTGTTAGTCAGTCATCTTCCTAACGAGCCACGTCTCTCAACTTTAACTTATTAAGATGTTTTTTGGGGGATTTTTGAAGCCTTCTCTTTTTGCTATAAGAAACTTTGACACGTATTTATCATTCAAATTTTTATAAAGTTCCTGTTTTGTAAATTCAGCTTCAGTAAGATGGGTGTGTGTGTAAACAATATACTAAAGGAGAAATACTTTGCAATGTCAAAGGGAATTTAACTATAATAGGTATAAATAGTATTTCACTTTAAATAATTTACCACTTTACTTTCAGATTTTTGATGCTTTTAAATCACGGCTTCATGATTCTAATAGTAAAGTAAATCTAGTGGCTCTAGAAACAATGCACAAAATGATTCCTTTGCTTAGAGACAACTTATCTCCTATAATCAACATGCTCATTCCAGCAATAGTAGATAACAATCTGAATTCCAAGAATCCGGGCATCTACACTGCTGCCACAAATGTTGTTCAGGCACTGAGTCAGCATGTAGGTAAGAAACCTTATCTGGCACTCTAATTTTTTTTACTTTACTTTTGTACTTTGTAATTCTACATATTTTTTGTGATTGTTGAAATTCTAGCTATTTAATTTTTTTCATTTAATGTCATAATCTTTTTCATTTATTTAGCATTTTTATTTACTTTTAGTGATTAAATGTTATCCAATTAAGTTGTCTTTCTCTTCCCTTATCTCAGTTCATTTCGCCTACCTCAACCTCTCATCTCATACAAAATGAAGTCAAAATGGACCATAGATTAAATGAAAAACTTAACTGTAAAACTTAGAAGATACCGTAGAAGAAAATCTTCAGGATCTTAGAGCTTGGTGAAGAGTTGTTAGCATGACACTAAAAGCATGATCCATGAAAGTTGATAAATTGGACTTCATTAAAATTAAAAACATTTGCTCTGCAGAAGACTCTGTTAAGTGAATAAAGAGACAAACCACAGATTGGGACAGAATATTTGCAAACCACATATATGACCACAAAACTCATCTAGAATATATAAAGAACCCTTAAAACTCAACATTAAAAAAAAAAAAAAAAAACACTTCAATTAGAAAATAGGCAAAAGACATGAAGAAACATTTTACCAAAGAGGCTATATGGATGGCAAAGAAAGATATGAAAAGATGTTTAACCTCGCTAGTGATCAGGAAAATGGAAATGCAAAATTAAAATTAGACCATGGTTACTATAGCCATTTCAGAGTCTGCTAGGGCTGTGATAACAAACTACCACAGACTGAATGGCTTCCAAACAACAAACATTTATTTCTCAAGGTTCTGGAGGCTGAGAAGTCCAAGATCAAGGTGCTGGCAGATTCATTGTCTGGTGAGGGCCTACTTCCTGGTTCATAGTCCACCATCTCACAAAGCAAAAGGGTCAAGCGAGCTCTTGGGGCCTCTTATAAGGGCACCAGTCCCATTCATGATGGCTCTACAGTCATGACTTAATCACCTCTCAAAGGCCCCACCTTTAAAAACCATCACATTGGAGATTGGGTTTCAACGTATGAGGGGACACAAACATTCAGTCTATAGCAATTATTAGAATAGCTAAAATAAAAAGTGATAACACCAAATGCTAACAAGTTTACAGAGAAACTAAATCTCTCATACATTGCTAGTGAGAATGTAAATAAAATGGTAGGCCACTTTAGACAATGCTTTGGCAGTTTCTTAAAAAATTAAACATGCACTTATGATATAACCCACCAATTGCATTCCTAGGAACTTATCTCAGAGAAATGAAAACTTCTGTTCATGCAAAAACCTGTACACAATTGTTCGTAGCAGATTTATTTATAATAGCCAACAACTGGAACAACCTGTATGTAATTCAGTGGGGTTAATGGTAAAACAAACTAGGTGACATCCATACCATAGACTACTACTTAGCAATAAAAAGGAATAAACTATTGACACAGCACATTTGGACTGATCTCAAGGTCATTACTCTGAGTGACAAAGCCAGTCTTAAAAGATCATGTGCTGTAGGATTCCATTTGTATAACCTTTTCAAA
Source organism: Macroglossus sobrinus (assembly GCA_004027375.1). Classification (NCBI taxonomy): domain Eukaryota; kingdom Metazoa; phylum Chordata; class Mammalia; order Chiroptera; family Pteropodidae; genus Macroglossus; species Macroglossus sobrinus. Next base: position 246,076 of record PVKZ01001192.1, read on the forward strand.
ATGACAAAATTACACAGATGGAAATTGAATTAGCGATTGTCAGAGTTTAGGGGCAGTTAAGAAAGAAGGACTGGAGGTGACAATAAAAAGGTGGAACTAGGGATATTTTTCTGGTGATAGAATAGAAAAATCAGTAAAGGTAAAAATATCCCCCCAAAATAATATTTTTCTGTTTTTTGATAAATTTATATAGTATCATTTAGATAGAATAAGATGCCTAGGAGATAGCCATCTATCTCTTTTTTATACCATATGATAGTGCCTTTAATAATCTATTGTATTTTTATTTCTCATTTTCTATAAGAATATTACTGTTAAGATTTTATGGAGAATTTTAAATAGTGTTTAGGTAAAATTAAAGTCTTAAATATATTTGCATATTTTTTTCCTTTCATTGCTATGTAATGGAAAATAATTAAGGTCTCATAACTCTTTAAACATGTCTCCATGTCATTCTTTTTGTTTAGACAATTACTTACTTCTACAGCCATTTTGCACAAAAGCTCAGTTTTTAAATGGAAAAGCAAAACAGGATATGACTGAAAAGCTTGCTGGTAAATATTTTTATATTGTTAATTCTAAAGAAATACTATTAAGGATAAATTAATGAGTACTAAATTTTAATTTTATGATAGCTACCAAAATTCATTATCATTACCCATAAAGTAGCAAGAAATTGCATAATGATCCCCAGGACCTTTTAAGACCTTTACCCCCAAAATTTTCTTCAAAAGGATTTTATCTTTTTTTTTTCCTAGTAAGATTTAATCTTCATGTTAGTAAAAATAAACAGAATAAATAAAAAGAATTAAAATCAAGTATTAGTATTCATAGAAAACTGCTATTCCAACTTCTCTGTTTGATAAAAGGTCCATGGGTCGAAATGTATAAACTTTTAATTAACTGCATTTGGAAAACATTAAGGTGAATTTTGGGTTTGTTTCCTATCTTCACTATATTTGCCTGAACTATCATTGTATACTTGAAGATCCCAATCTTTGGGAGGAAAATTTCTGACTTCTTTTAAAATGCCTAACATTTTAGGAAAAATGGCATTGGGGAGAGGCTATTTTATACGTTTTTTAATTAGCAGAACTTGAATTTATTTTTTATTACTTTTTTCCTTTTTATTAAATTTATTAGAGTGACATAGGTTTCAAGTATACAATTGAATGATACATCATCTGTATGAATTTGTTTTTTAAAAAAATCTTAACGTTTACCATATTTTTGTATTTCAGATATTGTTATGGAACTCTATCAAAGAAAGCCCCATGCCACAGAACAAAAAGTGTTGGTTGTTTTATGGCATCTCTTAGGGAACATGACAAATAGTGGCTCTCTGCCTGGAGCTGGAGGAAATATACGAACAGCCACAGCTAAGTTATCAAAAGCACTTTTTGCACAGATGGGCCAGAATCTGTTAAATCAGGCTGCATCTCAGCCACCACATATCAAAAAGAGTTTAGAGGAATTGCTCGATATGACAATTTGAAATGAATTATGAATCTTTCATGAAATATAGTATGATGAACAAAACTGTTTACATGATGACAAATGGAACTTTTTTAAAGTTACATTTTCAGTGCCTGCACTTCTCATCCAGTAAATTAAGTCAATGGCTATGTTTATTTGCAGCCTGTAAGTACACATCTGTCCTATATCAACCCTACCACTTGTACCCATCACACAAAAACCTAAAATAATTAATGTAACCTAATATTCTTGAAATCTGAGGCACATGGAATTAATTCAATTTTAATATTTTTGAGAAAAGTCCTGCTCATTTGCACTATCCTATAAAAACCACAGTTTGTTGCCCTATATGTACAATTAGATTTGTAATTAAAAATATACTTTTTATTATGTAATCATGTTCTTCTATGTCTCATTACTCAGTCTTATTTTATGAAGTGGAAGAAAAGTCATTGAACTATGTTATCGTGCTATTTGTGAAAAACATGTATTTCTCAAATCAGTCTGCTAATATGATTGTGCAGTATTAGCTTGCTTTTGCTGTTTTGTGTTAATGTGATATATTTGCTTACCACTTGGGTTTAATCATCTACACAATTGTGAAATTTAAAAAGTTATAATAAAGCATGATAACCAAAGTTTTTAGAAACATTTAAACATTTTAAATGCACGTTTAAGAAAACGTGTTGAATGTAACGTCCCTATTTTTTGTGCAAATACTAAATTTTATTTCTATATGCCCTGACATTTATAAAGGTGTTATTTTGCTGCCCAGTTATGTAATTCTCAAAAATAGTGCCAGGTGTTCTATAGCTTTTCTCAGAATTCTTGGGCTATAAGTACTGTATGCATCTTAAAAAAGAAGGAATGTTATAAAATAAAAGGATTTATTTCTGTAGATGTGTGAGAGCTGTCCTATTTTTCCAACTTCCATATATGTTAAAATGGAAAAAAATATATATTGTAATATTAACCTATCACTTTTACTCAGTATACTTGATATAATATTGACTTATCTCTATTGACCTGGGTTATAATTCTAGATTTGCAGGAAAGTTACTGTGTGACCTTGCACAAGTCACTTGCCAGGTCTAGGCTTCAGTTTTCTCATCTCTAAAATGTGATGGCTGGACTAGATGATTTTTAAGGTCTCATCTTGTTCTAAAATTTTTATAATTCTATGTTGCAGTTTATTCTATGATCACTTTATTACAATTGTAGACTATCTTCATTCTTTTTCACTTTCTCACTGACTAGTTTTTTAACGTATTTAGTTGATTTTTAAATTGTGAGTCTTTGTATTAACCTCTGACTTCTGAGGAATAAAAAAAATGAGTTTTTAATGCCATTTGAAGCTAAGCTGAAAGGAGAGTAAAGACTTGGTTACTTTTTCTATTTATATAAGTTGTTTTATAGTTACATACATACTTTTAATATACTTTATCTTTTCTCCTAAGTGTATTTTATAATGTTTCTATACTTTAGGTCTGAAGTTGGCAAACGTTTTCAGAAAAGGATCAGAAAGTAAATATTTTTGGCTTTATAAGCCATAGACAGATTGTGACATATTCTTTGTGTTTTGTTTTTGTTTTTTAAAAACCTTTAAAAATGTAAAAAGCATTCTTAACTCAGGCCAAACGAAAACATACCTCTAGTATAGTTTGCCAACACCTGATGTAGACTCTAACTTCAGTTGTAAATCTGAAATGGTCATTAAATTTTGCTTCAACACTTTACAGTGTGTATCACTGAAACCATAGTCATAGATTCCAGGTTTTATTTTGATCACTGACCTTGTGTCATTACAAATGTGACTACTAAGTTTGCATTGATTGAGAGATAAGGTAAATTTTAAATTTCAAAGATAAAAGAAGACCATTACTTTCTGTATAAGTTTAATTGTCCCTTATTTTAAATAGATGTAGTTTGAATTTTGCCTTGAAAAAAGTACAATAAATACAATCACTACTAATAAGGTAGAGACTTTATTTCACTTAGTCTGTATGCTTGCTTTTGTTATAAAGAAATTAGCCATAATGTAACATAGAGTACCAAGCTGTAAAGATCGTCTCTGTTTTAGTAACTTCTTGATATTGAGCACTCAGAAGTCTAGCACTCTGTTATCAAGAACTGTTATTAACCCAGAAGTCAGCAAAGAATTGGCGACTGATCACTGATTGAAAGAATTAGAGGGGTGGTTCCATTAAGTAGTGGTTAGCATGACTTCCTTACATGCAGAAGGTCCTGGGTTCGACCCACAGTGGAACCATGACCCATACCCCAGGTGTGCCAGGCCCTGGGTGTGTGCTGTGAGTGCCTGGGAGGAGATGCTCCGCCTTCAGAGAGTCATCTCTCAAGGGAGAAGGCAACATCCCTGGGTCAGGGGTAAAAGGGTGGGAGGGTCAAAAAAAAAAAAACTAGAGAAAAGCTGAAGGCCAGAGTAAATTGGAATAAAGGATGTTCTTTTATAAGTATTGATAATTATAAAAGCCTAACCCCACTAGTATTCTGACTAAAAATAAGGGAAAAAATTTGTAATGGAATCATTATCACATAGCCATTAAAATGTGAAATACTTTAATCACAGAATTAAATGTTCATAAAGTATCAAAAGAGCCTGACTACAAAATAAGTAGTGTCTCTAACAAATATATATGCACACAGAAAATAGAACTAGAATTATATACACAAAACATGTTAATAGTGGTAAACCATGGGTAAAGTTTTTTTTCATGTGCTATTCACAATTTCTGTTTTTTTAGAAATGAGCAACATGTATTGCTTATGTAATAAAATTTAAATTACAACAATGAAGGTAATCTGAAGAGAATGTGAAAATAAAGGCAATGTGAAGAGAAAAAATATGGTAATAAAAAAAGTAGAGAATATCAAAGTGCTAAGAGATATAGACACATATTACTAGAAGGAGGATATGTGAGGAAAGCAAGCTATTCAAAAAGTAAAGACCATAAAAAACTGATTCAGAAAGCATGGATTTGGAACCCAGCTTTATTATTAACCTGCCAAACCTTACATACATCCTGGAGTTGTAAATTCAAAAATTAAAATGAGATTCTGTATAAGAAAACATTTGTAAACCTTGAATTCTCTATAGGTAACTTAGCAGCAAATGAAGATGAAGGGTGAAGCAGAAACCTTATAGAACTCTTTAGTACTAGGATAAGCTAAGCCTACTTATTGCTAGTTAGCTGGCTGAGTATGTCAAGTGAAGGCAAAATCAATTAAGCACTGAAGTATTAATTATCTCAATGTGTACTGTGAAAGAACTTAAACTCTTAATTCATACTTAAACTCCAATAAATTCTGAAAAGTCAGCACATTAAAGTAAGTTACAGATTTAGCAAAGTACCATTTTTTTTTTAATATTGGAGCATAGAATGTGCAAGACATATGATACAAAAATAGATCTGGTGGTACCAAATTATGTCAAATCTTGAATGACTTTTTTTTTTTTTTCCACCACTGTGCTTAGAATTGTACCTTGACTTATACTGGTTCAGAAAGCATGGATTTGGAACTCAGCTTTATTATTAACCTGCCAAGCCTTACATACATCCTGGAGTTGTAAATTCCAAGTACTTCAAGTACTAAATAAATAGTACTTGAATGAAATGGTGAATGATAAATAAGTTTGAAATTTATTTTGGAGTCAGGAAGCAATGTTTTCAAGATTGGAAGCGGTGCATTTAAAATAACCAGTAGCAAAGGATTAGATAGATGGAATAAGGAAAAGATGTAGGCAAGGAAATCGATTTGGAAGCACTGATGGATTTCATTAAACGTTCCAGCCTAAAGGATTGATAGTGTCTGCCCGTGCTGTGTGTTGAAAAAGATTGTGAGGTTATAACAAGTTTTGATGGGAAGAAGTGTTGTGATCTATCTAGGGTTTAAAGCCAGACTCTATATGTTGTAAAGGTCTAAACTATAGCAGAAGCAGTGGGAATGAAAAGATTGGATTTGAAAGGTATTCTGGTGGTAGGATTGAACTGAATTGATGATAAAGATTTGGAAGAGAAGGGAGTTGGCAATTAATGAAGTTTGTTACTCTAGTGAGGCTTTGCTTTTTTATTTAGAATAAAAGACCTTTCCTATGTGCTTCTATGTACATTTCTTTGGCCACAGTTAGATTCAAGGGAAGCTGAGAAGTTGAGTATTTTAATTCCTAGCCTCAGTAGTTGAGGAAGATAATAAGGAAGGTAGTAGGAATGCATATGAGTGATCTTACCTATAATCTGTTATATTCTACATCCCCCACTCTGATGAACCACAATGGCATTCTATGCTCCCAGGAATTCATATTACTTTAGAACCAGTGTCCAATAAATTCTGAAAAGTCAGCATATTTTTCCCAGTGTGTAGTTTACGTTGATAAGTATCCAAAGTTATCTTTGGAGGAATAGTAGTTATAGGACAGAAAGAGTTCATCCACCCGGCTCTTAGCAGAGCCAAACACTAAACACCAAAAATAGTGGAGAAATATTGGTTATTTTATTGATGAATGGTGCCCTCCAGGAGAACAGGAAGGCTGGCATGATTATGAAAGACTATTTTCAATGCTAAAATGTTCTAATTTTTCTTTTAAGTACTAGGGAAAACCAGTAGAGTGGAAGCAATAGCACTGGTTTGAAAGGTAAGATACAGAAAACTAGAGGAAAACAATGAATCTTCCCTGAATAAAGTTGAAGCAGATGAATTTTTGCAAACTGGCTATTAGAGGAGGTTGGGATCATGGAGCTAATATTATTTACTGATGAAAAATCTGCGATTACCTTAGGAAAATTTGAAAGAATCAATAAAGGAGTGAAGAAGGTGGTGACATTCAGAGCCATTAAATGGCGGTGTCGTAAACTCCACCTATCATCCCAATATATCACTCTTAATAGCCTGCTCCTTCTCATAGTAAACATCTAAAAGTTGCTAGTTAAACCAGTAAAGAGCGTGGCTGTAGTGTCAGAGAATCCAAAACGTTTAGCTTGAAGAACAGGAAAAACCTGCAATTAGATGCAGTTTGATTAAAGTGAATGCGGAAGGTTAAAAGATTACTTTTGATAATTGGAAGCAAGGGTTGCTGAGGAGATTTATGATTAACAGGGTTGTGGACAGGAAACATCATTATGCAGAGAAATATTTCTGGACTCATATTCCAGAGGAGGAAGTTACAGTCCAGCTTTGATACTGTGACAGCCTGCTGAAATGTGATGAGGAAAGAATTAACTAAAAACCTGAAAACCAGACAAAGGAAGTCTATACCTTAGTAATGTTTAACTAAAGGGAAAAGGCCTAGTTCCGGAACCCTTAACTGCCTCCTCTTAAACATAAAATTTGTAACAATGTAACAATGAGCTTATAGCTAACTGCCAATTTTAGCTTGTGTCGCCTTGCTCCCTTGCATGACATGAGAAACAATCAATTGCATATAAACTGGACATGATTCTTGATCGGGGCTGCTCCTACCAAGGGCAGCCGCTAGCTAATAAACAGCCTTTGAGAGCATACTTGGTTTGGTCTATTCAATATTGGCCACAACGATACTACTGAACCTTGAATAGATGAGGGCCTGATTAGTGATGGGTTAACTCAAGAACCTTGTAACAGAAACAGGAGAGGCCAGACTGGGGGGAAAAAGTTACTTTTTAAGTGATAAAAGTACAACTGAACAAGATTGCTAAGAGTGTCAACACAATTCCAGAGGATAATTTTACATATCCCTCTATTTTTCAGTTCCTTAAGCCTCTAACTAACTCTACTATTTTACTCTTCAGGTAATCTATGTGGACCGTGTCCATATACCATTTTGAGATTTGGGGGTTTAAGGATGAATTTCTGTCCATTTTTAGGTAGAGGGGTAAAGCCTCAACAATTGTTAGGAAACTTTAGATTTTCCCAGTAATATTTTTATTTGGACGGGGGCTGGGCGCTATCTGCATTTGTGACCGGGGTATGAAAGGCCCTAGACTCTCTAGGGTTGGGAAATCCACACAGAGCAGGGAAACTGAGCAGGATCTGCCGCCCAGCCTTCGGTACCCGCGGGCGGGGCCGGGCCGGGGCCAGGGCGGGGCCGGAGCCGGGGCGGGGCCAGGACAGGGTTGTCTCTTGGACCCTGCGGGAGGCCGTGCCTGCGCGCCGCGCAGCCACGTGACTCCTTCGCCTGCTGGAACACCGGCGCATGCGCGCCGCACTCTCGACGAGGCGGCCGTGGCGCTGGCGGCTTTCCTGCGGCGGCTGTGGGGATTGAGACTGTGGAAGTGCCATCGTCGGCTCTGTTGGCCCAGACTGCGGCTCATGTCTTTGAGTCGCGCCCATCGTCAGGTCAGCTGGGGTGGGTGGGCGCCTTGGAATTAGTTGAAGAGGGTGATACGCTGAGCGTGAAAGGGCTTGCCTTGTTTCAGGCCTCACTTGGGCCGCGGCCTCTCTCTCCCGCCCTCTTTGCGGCCTTCCCTGGCCTCAGCGCCCAGCTGTCCATTCCTTTCTCCTTCCCACCTGTTGGGTGGAGCAGTGCGAGGATTCTTTTCTTAGACCAGACGTTTCTCTTATGTGTGCTTTATGACTGGAGGGGAAACGTGGGCCTCCACACCTTGATTTAGGAAGCGATGTGGGATTAAGTCTGAAGTACTTGCTTCCCCTAGACCTGGAAACCATTGTGACTGGGACGACTGGAAGTGGAAGGGGTTCAGTAGTATCCGCCAGAAGACTGGGAGACTATAAGACAAAATCTGTTAAAGCTTTTAGGCTCCTTGTGAAATGCGTTTTGCGTTCTGACTGCAGTTCTGACTGCTTAAGCCACTCTTGGGACCCTGAGTCAAGCATCCCAAAGATCTACCAGAACTTTTCACATGGTAGGATAAAAGCAGAAAAAGTAAACATTAAAAATCCTAGTATAATCTTTTAATGAAATTTATTTAATAATGTTTACCTTTTATGGACAGAAACCAATACTGATGTTTTTCTCGCAGTAAAATTACATCTTTAAGTTAATAAATAGTACTCTAAGTTAATAAGTAGTAATGTTCGTAATGTATGATTGGTGATACCATAATACCACATTATTTTATGCTATTAAACTGTTACTTTTTAGTTTGATATTCGTGTTTCCTTCTCTTTAAGGTCTTAGTTATTTGGCAATTGATCTAATCTGTTAAGAGATATTTTAAACTTGTCTACGTCTGGCAAGGTTGAAGGTTAAGAATGCAAGCCTCATAGATGGAAGTATGAAGCTTCTGTTGGAACTTAAGTGTTTGGGGTCCTGTGAGCGTTTAAATGGATTTAAAAAAAAAAAAAGACAACTACTGTCAGGTATTCCCCACACCCTCCCCCTTATAGCTTCATTGTAGAGTTGCAAAAGTTTTCACTCTTCCACTCTTCAGCCTTTGGTAGAGAAAAGGCAAATGAAAGGAATTCTACTAAAGAAGACTAGTTCTTAGATTGTGAACTCTAATTAGGGTTTGATCAGATTATGCTAGTTAGTATTTAAAGTGAGAATTGAAAAGCAAAAAATTTTAGTGTCATTGGTATTTGGTATTGTTTTTTGCTTGCTTAGCTATAGTTGAATAAGAAAAAATCTTGTAAATCAAATAACGAAATATGGGGGGTGTGTTTTCAAGAGAAAGAACAACCTTCTGTGATATGTTACAATTCCGCATAAAGCATAGGATTTATTTTAATAGCCAAAGGAGAATGTAGTAGTTCTAGCCAAATGATGATTTTTTTTTTTCAAAAACCTAAAGGTGATGCAGACATTTATGCAAATGTGTATCTATCTATATCTATCCATCCGTCTATCCATCCCAGTTCCTGGAACCTAATAAGTTTTAATGTATGAAAACTTAAAAAAGGTCATTCTGTGACCATTCTACTTAACCTCTGAATACAGTTGCTAGAACAAATGGTTATGATAGTCTCTTTTCTTAACAGCTTGAGTCTTAAAAATTGACTTATCTGATGAGGCACAGAGTAACTTAAAGATTGCAAAGCTGGTTGATTTGTATTACTCATACTCCTCTCAGTCCGTAGTGATGTCTTCATAGTTTTATGTGTTACTCTGTTTATAAAAAGAATAACACTGGTATGATTTTGAGTACCTCTGTGGCCATTTTCTAGATGAGAGAGGAATGAGTTGAACAGTATTGTAAGAAGTAGGATTCTGAATACATTTGCATGCGAGAGAAAGGGAAGAGTCATGGATGACTCCAGGATTTTTGGCTTGAGCAACTGGAAGGAAGGATGGGAAGGACCATGGGTAGATGGGTTTTCCGGGAGAGATCAGGAGTTCACTTAGGGACATTCTATAATTTGAAATGACTGCATATGTCCAGATGATGTCATGTACCAATTGGATATATAAACCTGGGATTTGGAAAAGAGGTCTGGGCTGGAGATAGAAATTTGGAATTGGCATATAATTAGTATTTAAAACCATGTGAGATTGGTAGTTAATGGAGATAGAGACAAGTAGATGACCAAAGACTAAGTCTTGGGGCACTCTAACATTAAAAGATTATGTGGAAGAGGAGTGCCCAGTCTGTCAGGAAGCTGTTACTTAAGAGTAGGATTGATAGTGAGGTAGGATTAACACCAGGAGATAGTGTGATCCGGAAACTAAGTGAAGAAGGTATTTCAAAGAGGAGGACATTATCAGCTCTAAGAGTGTGTTGAATGAGAAAATATGAGAACTGAGGACAAAATCTTGGATGCTACTAGTTCTTATGGGCCTAAGAAGAAAACTGATAAAAAGTAGAGAGCAGAGATTAAGAAGCAACTATCCTGCAACAATGGTTGGAAGAAGTGATCCAAGTCAAGAATTCAGGGTTTGGCTTTTTATAGGAGCAGAGATACTTCATCCATTGTGACTAAGGAAAGGATTATGGTTATGTATTTCAGCAATTAAAGTAGTGCTATAATAGAGGAACAAAACAAAACTTTGATAGCAAAAAGGAAGGAAAATTAGAAATGAGGTGAGGGAATCGGGAGGTTGATACATAATAGATTTACTTCTAGGTATAAAGAATTTAAAAAAGGAAATGGAGGAATAATAGAGATAAAGACTGATCAACCTGATTGTGGCAACAAGGTCATTATGAGAAATTAATATTTTCATTGGAGTGATATGGGCTGGATTCCACAGTATACCAACATAATGGTTATTTTCTTAAGAAAAATTGTGGAGAACACCATTGTTCATGATTAATTCTTTCAAATAGCCTTTAAAAATAATTATTTCTAATTATAGAATGTCACTTATTTTTTATATTATCAGCAACTTTGTTAATCTAATACTTCTAATAATTTCCTGAATCATCATTTTCTTTAAGAGAAAATTTTAGAAGTGATACTGGTAGGTCAAAGCTGTGGTTAATTTCAAGATTTATACTACATGCTGGTATATTGAATTTCAAGAATATAGCCAAAGAGAAATAGCTTTTAAAAAATTTACATGAGGGTGTTCATTGAGATAAAATTAGTAAGGCCAAATTTTAGAACTCAAACCAAATTGAGGGTTGTTTAAGCATATTCAGCCATGATGCCCTTCTTTTTGATCTGTGTTTCTGTGAACATGCCAAACAAGCACTATCTTAATGTGCTCTTTCTGCTGCCTGGAATTTTCTTTTTCCAGATAATGGATGACTGGCTTTCTTACCTCATTTGCTCTTTTGTTCTTAGCACTTGATACCATGTACATATTGTAAACTTACTATTATTATTTTTTAATCTTTCTATCCCCCCACGAAAATGTCAGCTCCTTGAGAACAGGGACTTTATTTTGTTTACAGCTAAATTTCCAGTGCTTAGAACAGTAGTGTCAGACACAAAGAAATCAATCTCTATATATTGAACGAATATTTTTACACAAGGAAATGAAAATGTTAAATGAAAGTTTATCATACAGTAATTTATATGCCTAGTTTCAGTAAAATAAATAATAAAGTATAAACTCAAAGAACAGGAAGAGATATCAGCAGATGAGAATGTTTTGGAAGAAAATGGATGGACCAGTTTCGACTGATTAACTTAGGTTTTCATTTTTCTGTGTTTAGCTATATCTGCTGAGAGGGAAATTAATAAGGAACATGATAGATCTTCCCACGAAACCCCAGAGAGGCCCAGGAATTTTTGGTACCAAAAGCCGCTGAAGATGAGAGTGCTGAGTGGAACTAAAAATTGGAGGATTGGTCGAAAGTCTGGCGTAGTTTAGACCCGAGATATTCCTTCTTCATATAGTATAGCTAGCAAAAAACTGGATGTTTATTATTTGAAGAGAATGGAACCATGAAAGTTTTGGCATAGCTGTTGGGAGATTGGGCAGGGGTGAAGTGTCTTAATTAAAATAGGAAATTGAATGAAAGTTTATATGTTGAATAGTGAGATCACTAGCTCTGTTTGTCTTCTTTTCTCCCAGTATGCTTGTTGCCTTCCTCATGTATTTTTAAATTGAAGCTGTCTCTGAGAAAATTTACATCATTTAAAGAAATGATGTAAAACACTGACATTTAGTGGGTTTCCTCTAACAGAATGCCATCCTGCACTAAGGCCCACAAGTTGTCTAGTTTCTAATTTGTTTTGTGATGTCTCACACTTCTTGAACAGAATTTGAAGATCACTCTACTTGAGAGACCCAAATAGTTAAAAAGTATTAAGAAGAGACAGTGCTAAGAATAGAATGAAATTTAAAGTAAATTATAGGAAGATAACAGGAGATATTGCACCAGAGAGACAGGAGTAGGAGACTATAAAATGGATTACTCAGAGAATTAAAAATAGAAATTAAAATTTTGATTTATATATTTAAAACCTAGTAAGAGGGGATATCTCAAGAATAGAATGAGTCAGAGCGATAAAAAAAAAATTTGGAAAAGATAAAAAAAGTAGAGGATCTATCCAAGAGGTCCAACACCTGAGTACTGTGAGTTAAACAGAGAGATGAAAGGGAAAACCAAAGAGAGAATTATCAAATAAATAATAAATGTAGAACATTAGGATTTGAACAACATAAATATCTAGATTAAAACAGGCCTCCCGAGTGAGTGCCTTGTAGGGTGAATGGCACTCATCTTAAGGTACATCATTGTGGAATTTTAGAACACCTGAGACAGAGATACTAAAAGCTTTCATAGAGAAAAAAACAGGTCACACATAGAGGATGAGGAATAAAAATGGCATCAGATTTTTTCAACGGCAATACCAGATCCTAGGAAACTGAATAGATTCCTTCAAAACTCTAAGAAAAATATTTTCATTCTAGAATTTTATTCTCAGACAATCTGTCATTCACTTATGAGGATTTTAGATCTGGAAAATCGTAATTTTTTTTACCCCACATACCCTTTTTCAGAAAGTTATAGAAATGATTCTTTAAAAGAGGGAGTAAGTCAGGAAAGAAAAATTTTGACTGTTATAAGTGAGATTCATCCCAGGAGATAAGTGAAAGGAATTTCTTGGATCAAAATGAACAGACAAATCTAGACAAGAGAAATCAGTCTAAGTTGCTGCAGAAAGTTTTAGAAACTGATGGTTTTAGAATGGATGTCTCCAGAAGGCAAAGTGGAGTTGATAAGTATTGATAAGAGCCAATTGTTTTTGAAGGACTTTTTTAACAGCTCATCAAGGATATAGGGTATAGGGTCAGTTTCCAGAGACAACTAAGCATGTGAAAACAATGAGGAAAGATTTAAAGAGGTAGAAGCAAGGAAATATAATTATAATATAGGAGATAGCTTGAGAGAAATGTTTACATAAGGCACACTGATATAAACCTGACTATTGCTTTAAACCCATACTGATAGGACTGTGTTGGGAGCATATGAGAGGGAAGTTTTGTACATATGTTTGGTATAATAGCTAATTTGAATCTTCTCCAATAGACTACAAAAAATGTCTAAAATGGAAAAAAAAATAATAAGATATACCTCTAGATAAACTGTTGACTGCCAGTTTTTTGAAGTCAAAGTGAACAGCCTTTTTTCCTCCTCTTAGAACTTCTACAAAAAAATTTTAAATGCATCATGAAGTTTATTGTTTTCCCTAGTTAAAGTATAACATCTTAAATTTAGGTAACACTTTCCAAGAAATTCATTGTTTGCTGTGATACTTTCATTTATGTGAATTTAAAGTTTTTAAGACTTTTACAAGCATTTATCTCATCTGATGATCTAAATAGCCTTATGAAGCAGATAATGCAGTTATCATTAGTCCCATTTAGAAGTGAGAGAAGTAGCCCAACCCCTACCTTTTGTCATATTTACCTCTCTATGCTTTATCTTCTTATAATGAGAGGTCTGGGAATTCTAATTCCTAGTCTTTTGTACCTTATTATTTCCTGATTTACTTATGATTTAACTGTTTTCCTTTTTGTTTTATTGTGACAAAAACCTGTTAACATAAAATTTACCTTATCTGTTTTTAAGTGCAGTCCAGTAGTGTTAGGTATGTTCACTTGGTTGTGAACTTTTTCATCTTACAAATCTGAAACTGTATCCATTAAACAGAACTCACCCATTAAACAGTAACTCCCCTTTTCTCCCTTTCTCCAGTCCCTAGTAACTACCATTCTATTTTCTGTTTCTTTGAATTTAGTTATTCTAAATAGCTTATAAAAGTAGAGTCATACAGTATTGATTTTTTATGAATGGCCTGTTTTACTTAGCATAATGTCTTCAAGTTTCATCCAAATAGCATGTGACAGGATTTCCTTCATTTTAAAGGCTGAATATTTTATTGAATATTTTATTATATATAAAATATATATCTGTCTGTTGATGGACATTTGAGTTGCTTCTTGCACTTGGCTATTGTCGATATTGCTGCTCTGAAATGGTTTTGCAAATAACACTTTGAGACCCTGCTTTCAGTTAATTTGGATACACACCCAGAAGTAGGATTTTTGAATCACATGGTAGTTCTCTTAATTTTTTGAGGAACCTCAATTCTTATTTTCTACAGTTGTTGCACCATTTTATAATCCCACCAACAGTGCACAGGGCTTTCAGTTTTTCCTCACCCTAACCAAAATTTGTTAATTTGTTGTTGTTAGTAATGGTCCTAATGTGTATGAAGTGATATCTCATTGTGATTTTGATTTGTATTTCTCTGATGATTAGTGATGTTGAGCATTTTTTCTTATACTTCTTAGCCATTTATATGTCATCTTTGGAGAAATGTCTATTCAAGTCCTTTGCCCACTTTTTAATCAAGTTTTTGTTGTTGAGTTGTAGGAATTCTTTATGTATTTTGGATATTAACTCCTAATCAGGTAACATATTTGCAAATATTTTCTTATTTTGTAGGTTACCTTTTCACCGTGTTGATTGTGTCCTTTGATGTGCAAAAGTTAAGTTTGGTATAGCCCCATTTGTCTATTTTTGCTTTTGTTGCCTGTGCTTTTGGGGTTATATCCAAGAAATCATTGCCAAGTCCAATATCATAAAGCTTTTCCCCTAATGTTTTCTACAAGTTTTATAATTTTATATTTAGATTTAGATCTTTAATTCGTTTTGAGTTAATTTTTCTATATGGTGTAATATAAGGACCTACCTTTATTCTTTTGCGTGTAAATATCCGGTTTCCCATCACTGTTTACTATTTGTTAGTGACTGCCCCTTTCTTCATTGAGAGATTTTGGCACCCTTATCAAATATCATTTAACTATGTATCTGAAAGTTTCTACCTGGGCTCTCTGTTCTATTCTATTGGTCTCTTTGCCTTTATTTCAATACCACACTGTTGTCTTCTTTCTTTTGATAGTTAAATTTGATAAATTGATACTAGTTATTACTCTATTATGAAGACTCTGTTGGAAGAACTTATTAAAAGTCACTTTAGTATATTCTTTTAACCCAGTGATTTTGAAGTAATCAGAAAAAAGATTTCCCAAGAGCAAGGCCAATATTCTTAATTCTTTTTATAATACCTTAATTGCAGGGTATGGAGTAACTGATAATCTCTGAAGATGAGGGAGTGTGGTAAATTTGCTGATTCCTAAAGAAACCCTTATGTACCATTTAAGTATGAAGTTAGAACAGGGCAGGTAGTAAATGACTCAGAAAGTATTAACCAACACACAAAGCAGTGACTAATTTGCATTAGAAAACTTAACCTTCAAATGTGCCTTTAAAGGATGGGGATGAAGAGAGCAAAATAAATTGAAAAGCTTCTCTGGCTTTTTCTAGAGCTTCAGATGGTTTAAACCTGGGAAAGTTTATGACAGTCATTCAAGTAGAAGGGAACTTTTTTCTGGTGGTCGTAATACTTTGGGTTCTCCTTTATTATGTACGAACTAGATTTGCTTCGTGTATTTTTTCTTCTTAAATTTCTCTGTAGAATTTCTTCTGTCATATTTTAAATCTCTCAAATTTCTCTGTAAATTTTCCTCTATTCTTCTCAGATCTCTCAGGCTCTACTCTGCATAATCTGCTGCTTACCCTCCTATTTCCCCAATACAAACTCTGTTCATTGTGGTCATTTTCTTGTCTTCGAACTAATCCTAATTTCTGCCTTTTAATCTACTGTCAAGGTTTGTTCTGTCAAGCTAATAGGCTGTTCCCTATTCTGTAATAATTTATTATTTTTTTCTATTATTTCAAAACCTGTAGTTTTTTCAAAGTTAAGACCATGTTCTATATTTCATGAAGCTTTTCTAGCCAGCAGTAATTTTCAGTGTATTTCTCTAATCTTTTTTGTTTCATTTGAAATTCATTCAAATTCTCTTTCCCTCCGCTCCCCACTCCACGTTTCCTCCTCTTGTTTTTAACCTCTCTCCAACTAGTTAAGAACCCTTAGAGTGAGGATCTTATCTTATACTTACTTATTATGGACAAGGAACTTGTGGAGTGCTGGATATATATCAGGCACTGAAAACTTTTGTCCCCACCTTAACTCCCTGCACTTTCCTTATTCTCTCCCTCCTCCTTTATTTTCCCTAGATTTACCTGGTTATAACTAATTCTTCCAGTAGCATTCAGTCTCAAAAGTTCTCAATTTAACATTTAAATTTATCTTTTGTTGAGAAAAATTTTGCTTCATATTACATTTTGAAATAATGAACATTTAAAAAAATCAATTTCATATGTACACAATTTAAAAGATGCCCTGTATACACACAAAAGAACCCAAAACTATTAATAAGTAAAACGAACAAAAATGTTTTACAATGTATGTCCTAAAGATCAGATTTTCTTAGTTTACACAAAAAACTTGTACAAACCAGTAAGACTAAAAATTATTGATGCAATAGAAAATATGGACAAAGGATGTGAAAAAGTACTTAAGAAAAAATAAAGGAAGTAGAAATTCAACCTCATAATTAAACAAATGCAAATCAAAATGAGGTATTGCTCTTATTTTTAAATCAAATGAGCAAAAGTTAAGTTTTCATGGTACCTAGTGCTAACAATGGGAGATGAAGAATGGATATTCTTATGCATTGTTAATCAGGAATGCATTTGTCTGCAAGTAATAGAAAACCTGTCTATTAATAGTTTAAAAAACTAGGGATTTAATTTCCCACACAGTATGAGTCTGGCAATGTGTTATTAACATCTTGATGATGTCAGGGATGGCATGCCTTAATTTTCCTGGCCAATCATTTATTAACTACTTCATTAATACATGTTTCAAATAAGGTAAGAAAAAGTAATAGAACCTATACTATTTTTAACTGTCCCTTTTTTATTTTATCATATTTTTTAATCAGAAAAGCAAAATCATTCTCAGAGCTCTCAGCAGATCTCCTTTTCAGTCTCATGATCCTTTATATAGGGTTAGGTATCGTGTCTCTGAAAAAAAAACACAAAGTTTTGTTAGGAAGATGGTGAGAGAGGATATCTTGTTATTTTATGGCCTTAACAGTAAAAATAATGCTGTTTTCCAGGATTGGTAGCAAGATAGCATTCAGATATTGAATTTTAGAATTTTAACTAGCTAAGTAGCATTAAATCCAAATATGATTGCCTCTTTAGGGAGCAGGCATAGTTGTCACTTGTTTTATGGATAAAGGAACTAAATTCTAAGTTATTTACATTTTGCTCAAACAACAGTAAAATTGTAGATTTTTAGAAAATTTATATGTTACAGAATTTTTCATAATATAGAAACTAATAAATCTAATTGAGTTATAGGAGAGATCAAGAATCAAATTAATATATTTCTTTAATAGCTAATGAGGGCTTTTTTTAAAAGGTGCTTTTGATGATGCCAAATAAACATTTGAAAGACATTTCTTTTTATTTTTGTTTCTACAGATCATCTACTGAAGACAAAGAGCTATGCAAAATTATCACATGGATGAGTACAGAAGTTCTAGTAATGGCAGCACAGGCAACAGTTCAGAGGTAGTAGTGGAACAGTCCGCTGATTTTAGTACTGAAATTATGAATGTTACGGAAATGGAACAGTCACCTGATGGATCTCCTAATGTGAATGTAACTACAGAAGAAAACGAAATAGCAAATGCTGTGGACCTTCCCGTGATAGAAACAGAAGCTAATTTCCCTCCAGAATATGAAAAATTTTGGAAAACTGTAGAAAGTAATCCTCAGGATTTTACAGGCTGGGTGTATCTGCTTCAGTATGTAGAACAGGAGGTTAGTAACTATTTAAATGAGACTAAAGGGACAAATTAATCAAGTCATAGCAGACTTATTGTTTTGTAATAAAAGTTGCCTTTTTTATACTTTCAGATTGAATTGAATAACATTGGATATATACTTTTTATCTTCAAAAAATGACTTTTATGGCATCTATATGTGCATGTCTATATTAATGGAGTCAAATTCTATTGGGGGGTGTGTGTATAAAATTACTGAATAAAAAGTTACCTTGCTGTTTGACAGAATTAGTTCCTTCTAGATAAGATTGCATTTGCAGGGACAAGGGCTGCTGTGAGTGTTTAAACCTACCATTTATTTTATTTGAGATAATACAGTTGAAAGGAATAGTAAATATTTTTGTGACAAAAGCGTCTAAGATATTTAAACACCTCATTTTATTTTCATCAGAATCACTTGATGGCTGCCAGGAAAGCATTTGACAAATTTTTCATACACTATCCGTATTGCTATGGTTACTGGAAAAAGTATGCAGACCTTGAAAAGCGGCATGACAACATTAAACAATCAGATGAGGTGCGTACATCACTGAATAAAGTTATCTCCATTAGGTACTGTAAGCCAAATAATAACAAAATAAAGACCTTTTTTTGGCTGGCAGTACCTACGATTTGTGGTCAAACAATTTTATAGGGTATTTTATTTGCATTTGTCACTCTTGTGGCATTTGTAGCTAATATTTTCTCTCTTTGTTGGCAGGTGCGTTAAACCTCTACAGTTTGTCAAGCTTTGCAGTGCAAGCCTCTGTATTACACTGCAGCTTAACAAGTAGGGCAGGGCTTTTCTCTCACTTACATTTATTTCTCATTTTCCAAACAATATAGTTGGTTTGCTAGTCACATTTGCTACGTCTTATTGCATTTTTGGTCAGACGCTGTCATTGATGCTCTAATGGGTCTGTGCCCTATGGTCTGTAACCCAAAGCCTGCCCACACAACCCGGTCAGAATGCAGGGACTGCTGCGCTTTGAAGATCAAGACTCTGCACGTGGGGATCAGAACATTGCCATGTTCTATCCAACCTCCACCCAAATGGTAATGGTAGATTATTTAAACAAAATTCCAGTAATTAGTATTTCTAAGGTTCACCGGATAACACAGTGTTGCCTCTCTGTTAAGAAATAATTAAATATTTGAAGTACAGTTTGTTGTTTTCTTCTTAGGTTTATCGGCGGGGGCTTCAGGCAATACCTCTTAGTGTTGACCTTTGGATACATTATATAAACTTCTTAAAAGAAACATTGGACCCTGGTGATTCTGAAACAAACAGTACAATAAGAGGGTATGTGAACCCTACCATATTTTCTTAACCATTGCAAAAGTATTTTATAGTATCAAGGTAACTATATTTTATTCGACCCAGTCCTTATTTACAGGAAATAATCACTGTTGCAGTGACTGTCTCCAGTCAGTGTTTATGTAGCGCATACTAGAAATGGAACTCTGTCAAATGGAATACACAGCTGTTTTAGCAATTGTTTCTTCAAAAGTGATATCATTGTCAACTCCCATAGTGTTTGAGAGTAGTCATTTTCTCCTAGCCACGCCACATTTTTTTTAACCTCCAGTGATTTCACATAATTTTAGATATGTGAAATATTACATATTTCTAGATTATTCATCCTGGTTTGCCATCTTTTCATATTTTTATATAAGCTATTGTTACATTGCCTGTTCATATCATTTGTTCATTTTACTTTTGGATTATCTTTTTGATTATAGGAAATTTTAAGTGTTTTTGGTTTTTATTTTTATCAAAGTATGTGCATATGGTTTAAATAGTCAGTGTTAAACTGTGTGTACGCAAAGTAATTCCTTCATCCCTATTCAAGTATTTTGGCTGTCTTTTTTTTTTTCTCCTGTCAAATTTGTAATAGTAGCTCTCTACTGCTTTCTTTCTCTCTTCATTAGCTATAGACATTATAATTCTGTTACAATAGCTGAGAATGGAAGAATCATCTTTTCATTCCTGATCTTTTTAAAATGGTTAGGTTCATGGACTTTTTTCTTGGAGTGAATTACTGTTTCCTTTCCCTCCCCCCTTTTATACATTTGCCAGATTTTCTTTGAACATTTAAAAATCTTCACTCCCTCTAACAGCTAATTTCACTAGTCATTACTAATACTACTTTACACAGTATACAAATGCTATTTTTTGGAGCTAAAAAAATTCTATTTAATCTGAAAATTGTAAAAGAATTACACTCTGAAATCTGTAAAGTCCAATTTTTCCCTTCCATCTTGGAGACAACCCTCTCGGAAGCTTTCTCTTCTGTAATCTGGACTGGTTGCTCTATTCTGTTTCTACTATATAGCAGTTGTTTTGAGAATCTCCTTATAATGATTCTAGGATATCTTTACCTCATTCCTGGGTTTCCAACTGTTTTTATTAAGACTGTATTAGATCCTGCTCTTACAGCCTACCTTTTAGAGAAGTACATCCTATTATTCCTGATAAAGGATGCTTGGAATTAAAAAAAAGTCTGAAACACCCAACTGATGGTATAGTGGGGTATAGAATTTTGAGTTGAAGGTAATTTTTCCTTAAGGCTTTGAAGGCATTTATTTCTTCATTCTCTTATAACTTCTTATTGCTATTGAAAAATGTACCATTCTTCTGGATTCTGTTTATATGACTTGTTTTTTTCTCGTGGAAAATGTTCTCCTTACCTTTAATTTAATGTGATTTTATAATGATGTGTTTGGGAATACACTTTCTAATTTATTGTGCTTATTATTTAGTGGACTTTTTCAATCTGGGATGCTTACATCCTTTTCTTAGAAATGTTATCATTGTGTATATTCTTATTTGATAATTTCCTTCCCATGGTTTCTCTGTCGTTTTTATTACTCAAGAATCTTTCTTGTTCTTTGTTTCTTTTTTTTATATCCTCCTATTTTTGTTATACACTGCATATCTTATCGTTTCTTCAGGGTATTAAGAATAGTTAAAATTTTCCTCTGCTCCCAGCACTGTTTCTTCTGAAGTTTTTTTATTTACTTGTTTTCATCTCTGTCATGTCTGATTTCTGGATTTCTGCTTATGTTAAAGATTAGATATTAATAAATTGAGTGGAAACTCTCTGTGGTTTGTAGCGGGGGGAGCATTTTTAGTTGGCCTGGAGGGCTTTATAGTAAAGTGAATAGGTGGCTGCTCAGAGAGTATACCAACTCAGTGTTGGTATACTCATATCTTATTCCTATGCTAGGCAGTGTCTTCATTGAAGGACCATCTGACCTGCCTGGGGAATGTATACCTAGCTTCTGAAATCTCATAGCTGGGCAGGAAATGAGGATTAAGGTCTCAACCATTCATTAAGCAAACCTTTCAAACATTCTGTTTTTAGTTTATTACCTTATCATCCTTCTTCTCCCAACTCCCCCATCTTTCTTAGTGTCTGGTGTGTTAATTTCCTGAATCATTTTGGGATTCTGCAGGGGTAGTGACATGTATTTTACTCTCTTGAAAACTTCACACACTTACACATGTACGCACATACACATACTCTTTATCCTTTATCTGTACATATTAAACATATTTCCCGCAGTTTTGGCCATCTTTTAAATTTGTGTAGTGTCTTTTTATCATATAGAGGGTTTTTTTTCCCCCTTAGTGTGGTTCAGTATTCAGTTTCTTACTGGTTTCTGAGTTCTGTGCCTATCTTGTCAAGAATATATATATATCTTGTATTTTCTTCTAATTATTTTAATAGCTTTTCAACAGTTATTCATCTGATATTTAGTTTGTGTCTTTTGTGAGGTAGAGATTAAACTTTTATTTTTTTCATTTATCGACTAGTCCAGGTTTTCTGCATTTATTTAAAATATCTTCTTCAGCATGTACTAAATTCAGACATTGGGATGTCTGAATGGGAACTGTTTTGTTGATCCATTTTTCTGTTCCCAGGCCAGTGCCATACTTTTTAATTGCTATAACAGTTCCTTTTGATGTCTTTCAGGAAAATGCTGCCTGCATTGCCTTTATACAAAAAGTTTACATTTTTGTATGGTAGATGAATGTTAGAATTTGTTTTTCCTTTTCCATCCAAAATTTATCTTTGATTGAGATTGCGTTTAAATTGTAGATTAATTTAGGTAGTATTTTTATACTGGTAAAATCCCTCTTAAATCTAAAATATTTATTTTGAAAATATGTATCTAAAGGTTTTATCCCATTGGGAATTCAAATCTAATGATTAAAATTGTTTACATAAATCTCTTAAAATGAATAAGGTATTTTAAAATAACATTTTTGTAGTAACCTATAGTTGTGGAATTTTAGAATCTAGAAAGACTTATGAGAGTTTTAAAATGTATGTGTACTTCTCATTACTTTACAAGGCAGCTGGATCTCTTATTATTAGAGAGATTTTTTGCTAGAAAATTTTTACTTAAATTGATATAACATATGTCTCTATCTTCTGTTCTAAATGAATCCTCAACAAACATTTTAAGTTTAGCAAATATTTAAGTATCTACTGTGTTATTCTTGTATGTTTCCAGGTTATATGTTTTGCATTATAATTTTGTGTAAGGTAAAATTACATAAAAGTACATTTATCTATATTCCCTTTATGTTTTCACTCTTTGAGTAGCTATTATACACTTCTCTATTATTCCTTCTACTTTTTAATCTCTACAGTAGAGAAAGCAATTGAATATAATTTTGAATTTAGCATTGTATTCTAAAATTTAAAAATAATTTTATTTTTAATTTTAAGTTGAGGTTTAATTGACGTACATTACAGTAGTCCTTTCCACCCTATCTACAGTTTTACTTTTCACAGTTTCAGATACCCTGAATATATTAATTGGAAAGTTTCAGAAATAAACAATTGATAAGTTTTAAATCTCTAGCTTCTTGCTATGGGACATGAATCATTTCTTTGTCTAGCATATCCATGCTACCTGCTTATTAGTTCCTTAGTAGCTGTCTAGGTTATTAGATCGATGATCACAGTATCAAAGTGCTTGTTTTTAAGTAACCCTGATTTTACTTAATATTGGCCCCAAAGCATAAGAGTAGTAACTCTGTCAATTCAGCTGTGCCAGAGAGAAGCTGTAAAGTGCTTCCTTTAAGTGAAAAGGTGAAAGTTCTCAACTTAAGAAAAAAGTCCTATGTGAGGTTGCTAAGATCTACAGTAAGAATGAATCTATCCATGAAATTAGGAAGAAGGAAAAGAAATTCATGCTAGTTTGCTGAGACTGACCACATTCACATAACTCTTATTTCAGTATATTGTTATAATTGTTCTATTTTACTATTAGTTACTTTTGTCTAATTTATAAATTAAACTTAATTAGAGGTATGAATAGGAAAAAACAGTATGTATAGAATTTGGTACTATCTGTAGTTTCATGCATCCCACGACAGATTCTTGGAATGTATCCCTTGAAGTTAAGGGAGAACTACCATATATTAGTTTGAAATCTACGACTTAATGATTTGATTTTTGTACATATTGCAAAATACAGAAATAATATTTTAAAAGTGGTTTTATCTTAGATAACTTAAAGGTAATTTAATTTTTCAGAACTTTTGAGCATGCCGTTCTAGCCGCAGGAACAGATTTCCGATCTGACAGACTGTGGGAAATGTATATAAACTGGGAGAATGAACAGGGAAACCTGAGAGAAGTTACAGCTATATATGATCGTATTCTTGGTATTCCAACACAGCTGTATAGTCATCATTTTCAGAGGTAAGCGGAAAAATTAGGTCATTAAAGTATCTTTGATTATTCAGGTAATTAATTCCTAATATTGAGGATCATAATTCTCTTGAAATGTCGTGTTAAAGTCTATTAGATTCAAGCAAGAATATATTTCCTTGCTTGATAATCACAATTTATGCACTTTTATTATTATTATTATTATTACTATTATTCATTTATTTATTTATTTTAGGCGAGGCAACCTTTGGTCGACCTCACAGGTTGCAAGGACCTTGTCAACTTACAGTCCCTTTTTTAAACATTTTTTATGCCTACAGCACCTAAGTAAACTTCCATCCAAGTGCCAACCAGGCCTGACCCTGCTTAGCTTCTGAGATTAGATGGGATCAGGCTTGTTCAGGGTGGCATGGCCATAGACACAATTTTTACACTTTTAAATTTAGACATTTTCCCTTACGTCTTGTGAAATGTTTAGGAATTTTACTGTTTTTAGACATAAGGTTCTTACCTACTTTATAGATGAGCCTTTTGTCTGAGATATTTCAGAATAGTGAAGGAATGAGAAAGTAGAATCTAAATTTAATTATTCTTTGTAGTACTAAATTAACACTGTACAGGGAATATAACAGATGCTATTTAAAACTCAGTGATTTAGTACAGGTACATTCTTGTGTTCATGTAACTCCTTATATCCAAAACAGTGAATGAAGTATATAGTTTGTGTAGTAAGCCCTGTCTGTATTCAACAATAAAAAATTATTCATTTAAAATTTACACTGTGATTTTTTATTATGATTGGTATAATTTCATTTTAATTAGTACTGTTAAAACAACTAAATTTGTGTACTGTGATTTCCACATTCTGTGTTATGGTATACTCAAAGTCTCCCACTAATACAGACTCATAGATCTGTCTTTTTGAACAAGAAAGTGTTAAGACTGTGTTGATAAATATTTACTTTCTTTAAACTAATATTTTCTATATTTTTGTCATAATTTGTATAAGTAGTATTGTGTTGGAGCCTATAAACTTAGGAACTTTTTAAATAGGTGATTTTCTAATTTTTTTTTTTTTTACTTAAATGTAGAACACTTTATGAAGTATCTGAAAAGTTCTATGGATCAGTTTGCTAAGGTTAATGAGGTTATGCAGACTCAGGTTAGAAATAGGAAGCATGTAGATTTGAATATAATGTTTCTTTTTTTTATGACAGACATAGCTCTAGGGTATAATGACCTAGGGGAGACACTTCCTGAAAGACATTATTAACACGAAGCTTGGCGTATGGAAATGCTTGATGAGTATTTGTTGAATGAATGAATATAAAAGTTGGGACAATGAAAGTGTCTTTTTATAAACAAATTCTTCTGGAATCTAAAGTATATGTAAAACATATGATTATAAGAACTTTACTGTTGGTAAGAAAAAGAAAATATAATTAGGAAACATTTACACAGCATTTGCCATATGCCAGACACTGTTCTGAGTGCCTTATAACTTATTTAATCCTCACAATAAGCGGGTATGGTATAGGTACTAGTGATATCCTATTGTATGGAATTAGAGGAAGAGGAAAATATTCCTGTAAGGTCACAGAGTTAGTAAGTGTTGGAAGCTAAACAGTGTGGCCCTAAAGTTCTTGAACTAGTCCTCTTCAAATCTTTTTATTTTTATTTTAATGAATATCCCACTAGGCTTTTTTAAAGTCATATATACTTATAACAGAAATTAGTTGATTGCATTATACATACTGCTCATTAATGTGCTCTTTTTTATGTAATAGAGAACCACTTATCTGTGTATAGCAAACTCACAAGTAGTAATTATTATAAGTAAACCTTACATTTTATAAAATGTAAATAAATTCACATGACTAGCTGCTTTGAGAACCTCTGAAGTGTTCTTTTGCATAATATACTCTCCCTACTTAAAAGTCTTAGCACTTGCTGTGCAACAGATGATATGCTTTTAAGTTGTAGGAATAAAGGCCCAATGTAACTATGTGTGGATGGTCTTGGCCCTCAGGTTTCTCAAAACTATAGAAAAGGATTCTAAGTGCTATTGTAGAAATAATTTCCATTGGATATACACTGATGTCACTTCCAATTTGTTTGGTAAACACGTATTCCTCAAGAACATACAGCTTAATGTTTTTCTGTGAAATTTTCCCAGTTCACCTAAATAGAAAGTATCATTCTGTCATTTGTGCTTATCACTCTACTTACTTATTTACATTTATCTTAGCATTAATGCTGCTATATCTCTTGTAGCTTTTACATGCCTGTCAGTTTCTGGGGTTTATTCCTTTCATCCTTAATAGCTAGGAATAGGGCTCACGATATATTAGACACTTAGCCATTCTTCATTGAGTAAATTAGCTTTATAGTTGAAAAAGCCAATAAAATTACTTCTTAATATTATGCATGTTGTATCACCATTTGAAAGAATCTTCTACACAGTGAAGCAGTTTTAAATTTGTGCTCTATAAGTATTTTTCAAGTATATCTTATTTCAAGTTTCTTATTTGTTTCCTGCTGTCAATTTCGAGTTTTAATATTTATCTGAATATTAAATTGTTACCTTTCATACTATACATTTGAGAGTTACCTCATTTTTATTTTTTTTAAAACAAGGCAGTCTGTATTTTTCCCTCCCAGTGGTGAAATGGGTCAAGTTAATCCTCTGTATCCACTGAGTTTTGCAAAATTGAAATTAGTTTTCAGTGTTACTCACATTTGTGGAAGTCTAAAAATCTAGGTGTAAATAGCCTAATAAATTTTAAGAAACTTGGGAAATATTATAATGTTGGAGCATGTCTAATAATTAGATTGAAGAGGTAAATTTAGGTCAAAAGTTGTGTCAGAATATGAATAACATTAAGAAGATTGGATTTTAGCCTGACACGGTAAATACACTGAAGTGATTTTGGCAGGAGGGATTTATGATCATGCTTACGATTTTTTTACCTGATTACTTTTTAAAAACATTTTTCATAGTAGTATTGGGTGGAGATGAGAGTTGTGAGACTAGGGGCTGGAATACTATGTCCAGGGAAAAAGTGAGGAGAGCATGAAAATGTTAGAAGGTAGAATCAATACAATTTGGTATCCATTGGAATATAAATTAGATGGAAGACATTGGAAAACTTAGTGTTTGACAGATTAGAAACATTCAAGGTGTTGATTTGTGGATGAAGATGACACAGTTTAAGACATTTTGTATGTAAGTTTCCAAATTGAGATAGTATAGATATTGAGCTCCTCAACTTGGTGTTTTTTTATTAATATTTGTATGTATATAAATTAGCGTGTGTGGATAATATGAAATGACAATGTTTTTCAAAACTCTGCTTAAAATTGTTCTGTATTTCTTTGTGCAAAGTGTTGGACATTAGATATACTAATCTGGAATTTAGGAAGGTTTGGGCTTGAGTAACAGTTTTAAGAGCTGTCATAGTATGTTTATTATTTCAAGATGTATTAATAAGATTGACCAGAGAGATATGTAAAAATAGATGAGAACAAAATGCAGAGCAGAATCCTTAGAAATACTTGCATTTAGGGGCAGGTAGGAAGAGGGAACCCTCAAAGGTGATTAAGGAGCAGTCAGACTTTGGAGGAAAACCCAGAAAGTGGTAAGTCAAGAGCCAAAAGCAAAGAAGATTCTAAAAGAAAGGTGTGGTTAGCCTTAAGTACCAAAGACATCAGGATAGGCTGCAGTATGTGCCCCTTTAATTTTGCATGTACTTTATGACTTTATGACTGTAGGGCAATTTCATTAGAGTTTGATACAGACACATAGATTGAGGAGTAATTGAGAGATGGGGAAGGAACTGCAAACATTTCTTGATCATTTATAATTTAAGTATAGATAACTATATTTAATTTTACAGTAATTTTTCAAGATAGATATTGTGCCTTTTTACAGATGAGAAAACCAAGATTTAAAGAAGGGGAAAACTTCTCTTAAGTCAAATAACTAATAATAGACAGAACTAGAATTTGAGTTTATGCCTGTTCATGCCTTCTCCGGTCCATTACAAAGGCAGGAAGGAAATGAAGATGTCTGTAGACTGCTTTATCAAGTGGTAGGTTTTTACTACAGAAAGGCAGGAGACAGGGAATGCTGTTTTGCTTTCTCTCTTTAAATCAGTTTCTTTGTAAGAATAATGTGGAATTAACATGGGATCTGAAATTATGCTTCTTATGTAGAGCATGTATTTTTATTGTCTGTCTTTAGATTTAAAGAACATGTACAGAATAACTTGCCTAGAGATCTTCTAACTGGTGAACAGTTTATTCAGCTGCGAAGGGAATTAGCTTCTGTAAATGGACATAGTGGTGATGATGGTCCTCCTGGTGATGATCTACCATCAGGAATTGAAGACATAACTGATCCAGCAAAGGTAATGACTTATTTAAAAATCCTTCAATATATGGAAAACTAGACTTTATATGCCTTGACTACATGTGTGGTATGACTTGTAGCTCCTATAAAGTATTTCTGATTAAGGCAAGTGAAAATTCTTTAGCTGGTATAATTTAAATACAGATTTAGGTAGAGAATGTATTTTACTATGAGACATCTAGAAGTAACCTAGAAGAAATTCTTTGCCTACGTTGTGATCTACTGGCCATATTTAAATAAATAAACAAACATAAATAAATAAATATTTAAAAATAAACATTTTTATTAAATAGTTTCTTAGGAAATTCTATTATAAATTTTATAGTTAATTTTATTTGCACATAATTTATAACAGTTTAAAACCTTCATTCTAAGACTAAAGTATGTGTGGATAATACTTAAATGTAAGCAGCGATATTTTAAAATTTCAATATGTAACTTGTGTGATTTAAATTTTTTTTTCTTCCCAAGCTAATTACTGAAATAGAAAACATGAGACATAGAATCATTGAAATTCATCAAGAAATGTTTAATTATAATGAGCATGAAGTTAGTAAAAGGTGGACATTTGAAGAAGGTGTAAGTATTTTTATTTTGTAATAGTCTCAAAAATACAGTGATAAGAATAATGTGTTTTTCTTTCATTTTTGAGTATTGTCTCTATTGCTTTTTATTTTTCTTATTTAAGTAATAACTCAAGACATTTGTCCTGTTTGTTGCTACTAGTATCAAAATTTAGAAGCTTATTCAATTCAGACTTATTTGAATTGCAAGATTATCTCTTTAGTCCAAACCATTTTTTACACTTGTTTAATTTTTAAAATCAACATTGAATTATACTTTGCATACAACAGAATGTACCCTTTTTAGGTGTACAGTAAAATGAGGGTTTTTTCCCCCACAATTCTAATTTTTTATTTTTTTAGCAGCTTTATTGAGATGCAATTCACATACTGCATGGTTCACCCACTTAAAGTATAAAATTTAGTAGTTCGTAGCAACTACAACCATCACTATGGTCAATTTTATAACATTTTCATCACCTCAAAAAGAAACCCCTTACCCTTTACCTCTCTTCCCTCTATTCCCTTACCTACTCAATCCATCCCTTCTACCCAACCCTATGGTACTACTAATCTACTTTCTTTTTCTGTAGATTTCTCTGTTTTGGCCTTTTGTGTGAATGGAACTGTGTAGCATAATATTGGTATCATCCGGGGATTGGTTCCAGGACCCCCATGGATACCAGTCTCTGTGGATGCTCAAGTTTCTTATATTAAAAAAAGGCATAGTATTCTCATGTAATCTGTATTTTCATGTAAAATGGTATGCCTATACATCACTTCATTCATGTGGATTCAGCATAGTGCCTGGAGTGTATTTTGGGACTTATTGGGATTTTTTTCCCCATCAAATATTTTCTATCCATGGTTGGTTAAATCTGTAGATGCAAACCTTCAGATATGGAAGGCCAACTGTATGTAGGGTTTTTGTGACTGGCCAGAAAATGAGTTTTGACAAATGTATATGTGCTGCAGTCACCACAGAAGTCAGGAGATAGAATTATTCTGTCATTCCAAAAAGTCCCCTTGTCCCCTTTTTAGTCAGTAACCCCATCTCACTTCTAGCCCCAGGCAACCACTGATCTGCTTTCTGTTACTATGGTATAATTGTTCACTTTAAAAGTAACAATACGATTTCTAAAATATTAAAAAATTGTGTAGTTTTGTTAAAATAACTGAATAAATGGAAAATACATTCTGTTTTCTCAGTTTGTAAAGACTAAGGTGTTTAAAGGATTATAATTTACAAAGTTTTCTTTTTCAACATGAAATATGGTGATTAAAATTTTTGGTTCATTAGCAATTATATTTATAATTTAAATAATTTATATTGTTACTGTACTCATGCATATTTTGGTGTTGGTATTGGTTTACTTTTATTACCATGTCATACTTTTATTATAGATTAAAAGACCTTATTTTCATGTGAAACCATTGGAAAAAGCACAACTAAAAAACTGGAAAGAATACTTAGAATTTGAAATTGAAAATGGGACTCATGAACGAGTTGTGGTTCTCTTTGAAAGATGTGTCATATCATGTGCCCTCTATGAGGAGTTTTGGATTAAGGTAAGAAAATTATATGCTCTGAAACTTGAATATTATAAACATTGATCTAGTGACTAACCTTTTTTGTACTTCTGTTGAATGTTGTTCATATAACTATATCTGTTGCATTAGGAGATGGTCTGCTTGCAACCAGATTTGACTGCTGCATATGCCAACCTCGTTGCCTCTCTTCGTCCTTCCTTACAGAAACTAGTCTAGTGGTTCAATAAAGGTGCTGAATGGGTTTACAAATAGAATTTTATCGTTCTGTCACATATTTAATGGCTTGTTCAACTGTAAATTATTCAGTATTTCCTCTGTTTCTGTGTGTAGTATGCCAAGTACATGGAAAACCATAGCATTGAAGGAGTGAGGCATGTCTTCAGCAGAGCTTGCACTATTCATCTCCCAAAGAAACCCATGGTGCATATGCTTTGGGCAGCTTTTGAGGAACAGCAGGGTAAGATTGAGGAAATTCAGTTGATTTTTTGGGATTTTAAGTTACTTCAGGATAAAGATACAGGAATTGAGTCTTTTAAGGGATGGTGTAAAGCAGAGACTGGTAAACTTTTTCTATAAAGGGGCAGATAGTAAATATTTTAGGCTCTGAAGGCTAGATGGTCTCTTTCCTAACAATGCTGCCATTATAGCCCAGTAGTAGCTCTAGATAATACATAAACAAGCATGTTCCATTTTTCAAAATTAAATAGGGCTGAATTTAGCCTCTGAACTGTTTCTTGGCAATACCTGACATGAAGGATATTTCAGAAGTTTAAACAAAAGTGTAAACAATGAATTATATTTCTAGGTAATATTAACGAAGCCAGGAATATCTTGAGAACATTTGAAGAATGTGTTCTAGGATTGGCAATGGTTCGTTTGAGAAGAGTGAGTTTAGAACGACGACATGGAAATATGGAAGAAGCTGAATATTTGCTTCAGGATGCCATTAAGAATGCCAAATCAAATAATGAATCATCGTTTTATGCTATTAAACTATCCCGCCATCTTTTCAAAATACAAAAGAACTTTGCAAAATCAAGAAAGGTGCTTTTGGAAGCCATTGAAAGAGACAGAGTATGTATTTGTGTATATATATATATATATATATTTTTTTTTTTTTTGGCAACTGTGATGAAAGATTGGTCTGTATGTAATATATTACTAAATGAAGACAACAGTCCCTCTAAACTGATGTTGCCACTTTTTAAAGAAAAATTTTAAATTATTATGAATTAAAAGGTTGAAAAATTAAGATTATTAGATTAAAAAGTGTTGCAGACATTGTGACACTATTTTCTCCACATTTAGAAAATTTACAGTAAATTTACTGATGATTAAATAGATCGTTTAGAAGAATACCTTATAAACCAAAGCATGGCAGTTGTTTACAGTACAGTAAATATAGCAGTGAGATTCTCCTTTTTCCAAAGTATTTCCTTTTATATATCAATTGATAAGAGTTGGTAGATAGGTAGGTACTCACTTTTTCAATTTTCAGCTAATGCCAGGTCTGTTTAAGACACAAGTTTATAAGTTTGCTTCTCACTGCAGTTTAAGATGATTATCTACAGTTGTCAAGTTTTAAGTTATTGGAACCGTATAGTTCATCTTTGTAATGCTATATATTGTCATGGTAGGTCAAACCACTTGAATTTTAAGACAGGATATAGGGTTTTAAATTATTGACATTCAACAATTTTCATGTTGTTTGGGAAATACTAGGATAATGTCACTACTTGTCAATGTGCTAATCAGTTTTTTACCTGTTTTGATATATGCTGAAAACATTTCACATGAGTTACATTTTAATACAATTTTTAATATTGAAATTTTCAAATTGAGACATAAAAGTCAGGACATTTTAAATATAAATATCTGGTCTAGAACTTAGAAATATTATTAATTGATGCTACTTTTTACACAGGAGAACACAAAGTTATACCTTAATTTACTTGAAATGGAATATAGTGGTGACCTCAAACAAAATGAAGAAAATATCCTAAATTGTTTTGACAAAGCTATACATGGTTCATTACCTATTAAAATGAAAATTACATTTTCTCAGAGAAAAGTGGAATTCCTTGAAGATTTTGGTTCAGATGTTAATAAGTAAGTTATTTATTATATATTTACATTTGAATAGTAAATGAGCATTGATAATTCTTAATGAGAATTTAATGATTAGTACAAATTAATATATTGAATTTAAAATGTTTGCCTAGTTCATTTTTCCCTTAGGTAGATGTGGGGTAAATTCAGTTTTGTAAATGTATATGTGCTTAACAGGAGGACATACAGTTTGCTTTTTCCTTCAGAACTTTTCAAAATTTTAGTATGGTAATTTGAACAGTGAGTAGATGAGAGAAGGCAGGAAGGAAGCCACAATCCCTTGAGAAAGGAAATGGGTCAAGGATTGAACCCTGAAACACAGATACATATAGGCCACAGAAGGTGGATGGGATTAATCTGGGCGGTGGGGGGTGGGGGGTGGGTGGGTAGGAATGCCATTTTATCTCAGATTGGAAAAGAGGATGGATATGGTTCTACAGATAATGCCTAATGGCCTTATATTTGTGCATTGTAAAAAGCTGAAAGTTAAGGGTGGTAGAAATCTAGATTTGGGAAAAGGACAAGTTTAAGTTTTAAATTTGTAAGACAAAAGAGTAGAAATTGATTAGAGCTGCAATTCCATTTCTAATAAGGAGATATCCCAGTTCTTGTTAGGCATATGCCTTCTCTAATTCCAGAGTGATTTCCATTGAAACAGCTGTACATAAAATGAGAATTACTTGTATGTCTGTGTGTATTTATGCGTATATATGTACATTTTTGATGGTTGAATAAAATTTCAAATTAAAAAAACATTTAACATGAGTTACATTTTAATACAGCTGTATATATGTGTTTGGTTTACATTAAATGTTTTATATGAATTATCTAATGTAAAATATGTTAATAGTGTGATGAGGAGTACAGGCACTTCAGTAGGTGGAGAGATTTAAAGAGAGATTAGGCATTTTTTTCAAGGTCGCTTTAGCTATTACTTTGTAAGCTGGGATTAGAATTTACTTCAGAGTCTGCTCTTAACCACCTCATGTCCTCTATAGCTAGTGTCTTCTGCTAGTTTTGCAATTAAGAAAATATACGAAAGAAATGGTATATATAATTCTAGCTTTTAGTCTAGTTGGATGGTATGGTAATTGAGGAAATTCATAAGTATATGAAGTAGAATATAACTTAAGGCTGTGGGTCAGAATGGATTTGTCATCCTTCATAGAGGAAGTGGGGCTTCATTAAAATACAAGATTCTGATAAGCTAAGAGGATAAAACGTGGAAGTTAAAGTTCATATAAAAGTAACATCTGCTTGTGAAATAGTGGAGGTTATGTAGATTGTGCTGGGTCTTGAGAGCTAGACTGAGTTCAGAGAACATGTAGTACATAGCTGACATTAGGAAGCTATTAGAGTTTTGGTTGAGATTAAATGACATATTTTAATTAGGCAGTAATATGCCTGCAAAGAGGCTCAATGCAAAGATGCCAGTTGAGCCTTTGCAAATACTATTAAGGAGGGTCGTAGTATCAGGTAGTATGTTGTATTTGAAATTAAAAAAAAAAAGATTGAAAAATAAATGAGCCGTTTAGAAATTCAGATAGCAGTATAACGAATTAATAAGAATTAATTATGAGTCAAACAAATACAGGCTTAAATGTTAGGTCACTTGCTGATTTGTATGTTCATTTTTCAAAATTTCTCACATGAAGATTGAGTCTCTTATCACTCAATCCACAGGTTGTACTAGGCTTTAAGGTAATTAGTCCATTTAAAGTTTGATACTGAGTAAACACTCAACCTGAGATGACTGGTATTAACAATTTTATAGCCCTTGGAACGTTTTGGCACCAGTGTAATTATAAATATTATTAAATGTGTATATGTGCAAGATGTCCAGGGAACTTGTACATGTTATGTAAAATTTCAAGGTTATTTCTATAGAAATGTGTTCAGGTTTGTGATTACTTTTAAAAATAAAGCCAATATTTCAGAAAATGGTAAAAGGAAAACAAAATCATTTTACAGTCAAAGTTTGGCTTCAAATGACATATGGAACTTAGAACTTCGTAAACAGTAAGTTCCATATATTACATCAGAATTTTATTAAAACTTACCTTTTAATTAATGATAACCAACTATACTGTAGTTTTATACTTTTTAGTTTCATTTTGAATACACTTTATCCTAACTGGTGGCAAGTGTCTTCAGTAGCATTGTTAAGTTAAATTTTAAAGTATACAGATTGTATAGTTGTCAGGACTACATGTCTGCATTGGGTAAAAACATCAAGGTCATTCATTGCCTTAGTTGTGTCATAGCTTCTCAGGCAGGCTTTCCCCATGTATTAGGAATGATAAGCACAGGTAGCTCTTGGCCATCAGCTTTAGTCAAATACAGAGGACAGGCACCTTTTCAGTTGCTCAAAAACCCTAGGACTACTAAACCACCTGGTTTGGGTCATAGCCTCACCTCTAAACCAGTTATTGGTCAAAGGTATAATGTGATTAACCAGACCTGTAAGAAGCCCCATTGAATGCATAGACTGAGAAGGAAAGTGCAGGGCAGTGGTTCCCCAGAAAAGGTAGCTAGGAGCAGATTTGCCTGCTGGCTCATTAAAAAAGAAAATCAAAGGATGTTCATTTCAATTTACTTTCGTTTTCCTAAGTATAAATAAGTTAAAACACTTTAAAAATTTAAATTTGGTTTTTGTATATTCCAGTGGATTTTTTTTTCTTTCCTCTCAGACTGTTGAATGCTTATGATGAACATCAAACACTCCTAAAAGAGCAGGATTCTTTAAAAAGGAAAGCAGAAAATGGGTAAGTGACTTTGTTGAATCAGAAAGGGATGTTTAAAAGACACTTCATTGTGGTAATGCCTGTAAAAGACAAATATTTTTAAATGTTACCTTTATGTTGTGGTAATTTAGACAATTTTTTGAAAAAATGCAGATGTACACTGGTGGGCATGCATCTGTTTGTTAAAGTACCTATCTGTAGTTTTGAAGGTTTCCATTTGTCCTTTTATTTAGATCAGAAGAACCAGAGGAAAAGAAAGTACACACAGAAGATACAACATCATCTTCACAGATGATTGATGGTGATTTACAGGCAAATCAAGCTGCATATAACTATAGTGCCTGGTATCAAGTGAGTTCACACAATTACTGAATTTTTGGTTCATAGATGTTGTTAAAAAGGCTTTTTTTTTTTTTTTTTAAGAAAAAGCAATTCTGCTTCTGTTTCAGATTGTACAGTACATTCTTTTGTGGTCAAGTCTTAAAATTTCAGCAGTGAACACATGCCTATTTTCTTACACATACTTGATATATATATAACTTTTTTTAATATAAAATGCAGCCATAGTGCTAGCATACCAACATGTTTGCTTTTTCCTTTCAGTACAATTACCAGAATCCTTGGAATTATGGACAATATTATCCTCCTCCTCCAACTTGATGGAAAAATGTAAATATCAGATGGAGTGTGTGACAGTATGAAATTTTTTTTTTTTTTAATGAGGGATATAAACATAGCATAAGCTTGTTGTATTTGATAACTTGTCTTCCCTGGTTTTGTGTAACATTTGTTTAGTAATAGGGGACAATGTCACTTAAGTAGCTTACAGATACTATTTCCTACCATTTATAAAATTTACTTTTTATTGGAGAACTATTTTTTTTATTTTTGCATTAAGTGGTCTAGAATTCTTTTGCAATGCATTTGCAAGAGTTTTTGTAGCCTTAAAGGTAGGAAAAAAAACCTGACTGCAAATCATGTCAGTGTAGTACAAGATTCTGAAAATACATTAAGGGCTGGTTTAAGGATTTACCTCCAGTAAAAAAAAAAAAAAAAAAAAGGATTTTAACCTTTGCTGACCAGGTTTTGTCTGCGTGTTTCAATTATCCTTGTGAATTTCGATCTGACTGCAGAAAGTATACATAATTGAAATACTGTATCTTGAAATAGACTATAAATCAAAAAATGTAATGTTTGCATCCCTTTAAAAAATGAAAATCATATCAGAAGTATGTTGTTTCAGAAGACTTTGTATTTAGAATATTCATGTAAACTTGTGAGCAAGCCTTCATTTTGATCAAACTGATCATCTTCATTTTTGTAATAAAATTGAAGACTCATCCACTAATTGTTATGAATTTATTTGGGAGATCACCTAATATTAACTTTATTATTAGTGGGTCATTGATTTTGAAGTATGCTTTTCTTGAATTCAGCTATTATCTTTTTGCTAACATTTCTTAAACCTTTTAGCGTTTGAATTCCTCTCAATCTCTGCTTTGCCTTCTCACTGTACAGGAATATTTATTTTAAAGATTTTAAGATGAGTGTCCCTGGCAAAGCTGTCTAGACAATTTTACTGTTACTTCCTAGTTTGGTGAAGTCTTAGTCCTGGTTAACCTAATCAGAACATTAATATATTAACACCAAACAAATTAAGACACTGGATAAATTTTTATTGAGCCTTTTAGTTTACAACATGAGGTAAAAGAAAAATGAGTTCTCCTTAACCAGTATTTTACACACCTGTAGTAAAATATTTTAAACTTCAGGGATTTATAACAGATTACATTTTTTAAAAGTTTGGGGATCAGGTAAACAAGTTCTAACTTAACTCCTTGAATTTTGCAATTGACTCTTCCCTTAATAATAGCAACCAGATGTAATTAGTTACATAAGTTTCTTCAAGGCCATTGCTGATGTCTTTAGATCTCAAGCATAGTTATTTCAATCAATATCTACTAATTCCACTTCAAATATGAGTTTTGCATTTGGTGGGATTCTGTTGAAGAAGTCAAGGTCAACATGATAAAAGTTGCTTCTCCCCTCACTCCCAATAACGTTAATCTAAAATCAGAGTTATGTGTACTGGATTTTGGTAAATAACTCCAAATAGAAGGGCTTTACAGTTGCTTCAGAGTGAATAATAAGTAGTGGTTTCTAATAAAGGTATCTTTGTGAATGGAAATCGTAGACTGACTAGAAAAGTTTAGCATGGACTAGGATCTTCCTTCCTGGGATGCCTCACCATTAGCAACCACTTAAGACTGCTACTCAGTGTTGTAAAAAAAGTGATTTCAGTCTAGCTGGGTATATATTAAATCAAAGAGCAAATAAGGTGTAGTTCCTAGTATTTGCTGTGAATTTTAAAAAGCTCAGTTTAGAGAAGAGTTCATTTTTTATCTGAGATTGGTCTTGAGATACTTCACATGAGGGAGCTAAAGCTGGCCATCAGACTTTGATAGGTTTAGAAGAGACTTATATTCTCAAATAATGTTAACTGATAAGACTAGAAAGGACTTCCAAAAATACTTTTTTTTTTTCAAACTTTAATTGGTCCAACTAGTCCAATGGGAATGGAACCAACAACAGAAATCTAACTTCTCACCACTTATCTACTGGATTGTTCTGGTTGGAATGGTCTGGAGTCATGACTATTTTTTAATGTTCACAAACTGGACCTATCAGAAAAATACTGTCATTAGTAGTAAGCACAGATGCTTACAGTATTATGGATCCATGGTCTCCTTCATTTCACAACTGGTAATCCCTAACATGTTTTCCATTTCTTTGCTTTGTATACTTACTTATAATCACCTAAAATTATACTGTAGCATAGAATTACAATGAACCATTATCTGCATCCTGCAGTTTGTTATGATTGTTTGTATTGAGCAGCTGAACTCCTTGAAATAAACCTTTCAACCACTAACAATTGCTTTTCAAAGTGGAAAACTTAAACCTCACAGTTAAGGTCTTGAAAAGTAAGAGCTTGAAGAAGAGGGAAAAAAGGTAGATTCTACCTCAAGTTTGAATACTTTTAACCAACAGAAAATATTGACTATTATCTGTATTGGAGTTGTTGACACAAAAGCATCTAAATACCAAGAAGACTGGTCTGGACAGGATTACTGATCCTGGAGATTAACCTAGACAGCATCTTTCATTCCTTTAGATGATCTTTTAGTGATTTTTCTTTAATTACAAGAGAAAAAAGGATACTTGGCATCAGGCTGTCCCTTCTTTCCATAAGCCCATTCTGGTTCAATCTCCAGTCGAGCCTTCTCTCCTTTACTCATAGTCAAGAGTGCTTCATCCCACTAAAGGCAAGAAGGTAAAATCAAAAGTAATGATAGTTTGCAAAAAATACATGCAAAACCAGAGGAGAGGCAAAATTGTATACAAAAAGAATATTGGATTTCAATATGTCCTAAGGTAATGTCCTTAGGTGAGTCCCCAAATCACTGTCCTTTATTTCCTTGGGGGGTGGGGGAGGTACACTGTTTTTTAGTGTAATACTCAAATGCCTCAAATGATATAATGTGCAAACACTTGTAAACTGTAACATGTTATACAATATGGAAACCAATTTATTAGCAGTATCATAAAAGTTTTGCTATACTTTTCTATCAAGACAAACTTCTGAATTTATTTTTATAGGGATAAACTAATAAGTACTCACTCTAATGATAGAGGGTTCTGGGCTGCCACTCCATTTTGTCAAAATTTGGAATTTAAAGTCAGTTACCAAAAACAGTTTAATCAACATGATGCGAGAATATAGAATATATTACTAATATATATTCTGTTGAAATCTAACAATCACATAGAGTTCAAAGGATAACAGACAGATCTGTCACATACTAGAAATTAAAAATATGGTTAACTAGAAGGAATTTACAAGTAAGCAAATTATAGAAATAGAAAAATAGCTTGATATATAGTTGCTATCAACTTGGTATAATCAGGTAGCAGTTAAGGTTACTTTCGACCAAACTTTTAGTTTCAAGATATATTTTCTATTCTAGGTTTTGGATGTGATTGAACTATATTTTAGGACTTACCCATAGTATAAGGGGTAACATTGAGGGTTCTCATAAGTGCATTTAAATAGGTATTTCCGTTATTGTTTAATGTCCTGAGTAAAGACAATTTAAAACAATAAGTGGGCCTGAGCATGACAGCCTGATTTAGTGAAGCTGATTATCAGTCCTGGTCTTTTATCTCCTTTTGTACACTGAAATGGCAAGTAGAGCTGAAGCCTAACTTCCCCTTTTCTCAAAGTTTCCTTCCATTATCTTAGTTAAAGGTGTGTAAAGGCATGCTTATGTTTGAAAGATTTCTGGTGTTTGAGCTCAGGTTTTGAGAGATGAGAAGGCGAGAGAACAAATTTGTTTTTATCAGTATTTTAGTGGAAGATATTTTACCTTTCCTGATTAACAGCTATGTAACAGCTTACAAGAATCTTAAAGACAAACTTAAAAAGTGAAACATTCTAAGAAATAAACATAATAAAAAGAGGTAGGTTGGAAGGAAATATCTGAGTCTCTG
The DNA here is from genome assembly GCA_004027375.1 of Macroglossus sobrinus. Classification (NCBI taxonomy): domain Eukaryota; kingdom Metazoa; phylum Chordata; class Mammalia; order Chiroptera; family Pteropodidae; genus Macroglossus; species Macroglossus sobrinus. Next base: position 285,768 of record PVKZ01001192.1, read on the forward strand.
ATATGTTACATGATTTAAGTTATATTCATTTAATCTTTTAACAAACCTTTGAGGTAGGCTGTACTGTCCTTATTTTATAGATGGGGAAACCAAGACCTAGAGAACTTGTGCCATATAAGTTAGTGACCATAGCACCAATTTGTCAGACTCCAAAGATTGTTTTCATCACATCCCCAATCTTAATTCTTTATGGCAGCTATGCCACAAGTAGCATATACCAGAATCTCGATGCATTCACTGTCATTTTTTACTTACTCCTCTGATAACTTTGCCTATTCCAACCTTAAAACTTAAAGGCTTGGCATTTTTCTTCTTCTTTGAGCCTGTAAAACAGATTTTCCTTATAATTAATGATGAAATTAAGTTCCAGTGGAAAACATAAGGATTTAAATGTTGACATTGATTTTTAGAACTTACCATACTATACATTTGAAAAAAAATAAAAATTCAGAAAGCCAGGTAATTTTTCAAGAATGGTCTAAATGGGGAAGAGGGGAAGGACCGATATTTACACCAATAAAATAACACATGATCCTGCCTTTTGTATTAACATACTAAAGCTTCATTTAGGGACATTAATCACATTTAGACTGAGCTTCTTTGTTTTTTTGGCTTTCCAATGACTAAGAGGTCTTTATTCACCAAGCCAATAAGTAGTAAACTGAAGGCCTCTTCCAAGTGAATCACAGGTGCAAATGACCTCTACAAAAAAGGGACAACCAAGAAAAAGGTACTGCCAAATGTTCACCTACAGACTTTGTAATGCCTTAAAGTCAAAAAGGTAAGATTATGTTTAGACTTACTCGTTTGAATATTGGTATCAAAAACAGTTCCATCCTGTAGTGTTCCTGTATACCAGCAATGAACAACATCTCCCTTTTTGGGGAAGTTGGTCTTATCCCCCTTTTTAAGAACAGATTTTGTATATTTGGGAGGACCCTACAAACAAGACAACACACACACACAATTATTAACTCATGTCCTTCTTTTAGAAGGATAAAAGATGGAATATGTATACAGCCAACTGTGACCTAAGGCTGGTCGCAGTGGTTCACCTCTATGAGTTAAAGTCACTATCTCTCATTTCAAGTCTATGATAAGAATATTAGTAACTAGGATATCTATAATTTAATTTCAGATTAACTTCTAGCTTCTTTGGAAACCAATGTTCTTTGGCAAGATTCTGTTATTCACCAAACCATAAAATGAATCCAGTTATTTCCCAATGTTAGAAATATCATTACTATTCAATTCCTACAAAATCATTAGGCATTAAATAAAGCATTGTGACATTTTTTCAAACATTTGAAAAATGTTTTATTTATTAAATGTTACTGGTTTTAGCACCAGTAATTGACATTACTAAATATTTTTATTATATCCAATTAGAATGAATACAGGCATGTTGTACCTGTTCCTGAACTTGAAGTTCACACAATGAATGGAATTATCTATAGAAGTTATAACAGGCATATTTCCTAAAACAAAACAGGATTATTGGTCTTAAAGAAAAAAAAAAAAAACTAAAGGCTAATCTAATCAATTATGATTCATATATTGTGAGAAAAGCAGTTTCTTAGTCATTTTTAATAAATAGAATCTTACAGTATAGAACATCTAATGGTAAAGGAAAAAAGAGATGCTAAACACCTATTGTTTGAGTCACTTAACACATACCACCCACTTAATTCTAACAATCCTCTGAAGAAGGTATATCACCAACTTGAGTTTTTTCAGATGAGGAAACTGAGGTTCAGGGAATTTATGCAACAGAGCGAATTAGTAGAGAATGAACAGGGATTTGAGTTTGTCTGAATCCAACCCCCTGTTCTTTCCACTATACCAAAATACCTCAAATGATAGTGATCATGATAGTTAACCTCTATTGATGTTAATAGTTAAAATAATGTGCCAGCCACTATTCCAAATTATATAAATTAACTTTTAATAGTCACTTTATGAGGCAGGTACTGTTATTCCTATGTTATGGATAAGGAAACCTAAGGATAGAGCGGTTAAGTAACTTGCAAGTGGCTGAGTAGGATTGGAAACCAGGCAGGTTGTATACACAAAGCGCATGCTCTTTACCATGTTACTACCCCTCAAGCACATATGGAGGAGCATCAGGTACTATACACGTCATTTTCTTACATCAATTCATTCAACCTCACAGCAACTTGGCAGGCTTCTCCCCATCTTTTATAAAGTAAAGCCTGGATAGGGTAAAAAGCCCTATGCAATTCAGAGTAACGATTAGCACTTTGAACTAAAGCTAGGCTGCCTCCCTAAATCAAAAGAAAGTTACATCTATAGCTTGAGTACAATTTGCATTATTAAACATTAACTTCCTCCCTGACATTCCCATTTCAAGCTTGTTTCATTGAGAAATGCTACTATAAATGGTCAGGTGTCTACTGGTGGTAGTGTAAACTGGCCCCATCTCTTTGAAATGCAAGTTAAAGACGTTAAAAGTGTGATAATTCTATTTATACAACTTAGGAAAAAATCTTTATGCAGTTATCCAATACACTATTATCCATACTGCCAAAAATAACCACACATTTTATGGTAATATAAGACAATAATATAGAAAGGTTCTTTTAACATTAAGAGTGAAAAATCAATAGAAAGTTCTAACTACAGTAAAATCTCAACTATTATGCACATAAAACATTCTAGAATGTTAAACGTGTTCATTTCTAGGTGTTAGAATTACTGTGTTATCTATCCTTTTCTGTTTTGTTTTAAAAATAACATGTATTTTTATATCAGAAAAGTAAATTGTTTTAAAATGTTGACAAAAATCTAGTAACATCCCAGATTTGAAAATAATTTTAATTAAAAAATCTTAAAAGCCAGAAAATGAGAATGACTACATGTATTTATTATGAGAATATCAGATTACTTTAACATTAAGGAAATTACATATAATTATTTAAATGGATCAGGTATGATTAGTGAACAATAACCATATTTTAAATCTTAATGTCATGCCTTTGTTTTCCCATTTGTTGTCTCAAGTTGCTTAGGTGTGTTATGTTATCTACGCTAGAGGTCCTAGAATAATGCAAACATACATTAAATTGGTGGTTACGGTTCAGTCTTAATGGTGAAGGTGCCAAACTGCCCACTGATAGCCTCCATTATTTAATGTCTTTAATAGATCACTCATTGGCATTGTTAACAATGTTAGAAGGGTCTGATGTAATTAAGTTTGGGATATACTACTTTAAAGTTAAATGTGACTCTATTCCACATGACTTCTCGGAGCTGTCATTAGCTAAAATGCACTGTGAATCTTCAAGTAGGAGACAAACGTAGTTTTTAATGATGCCACAAAACAACCCAGAACTTCTGTAACCTATATAACCAGAAATGCTACTCTGGTTCTTTGAACCGATGCTGGTTTTCATTGCAAGAGTGTGTTTGGTTCATGGTGAGGTCACATCAGTGCCAAGGCCATCCTGGAGTTATGTGCTCGAATGAACCTCACTTTTAGGTAATTTCTTGGCTTTACAGCAATTTCTTAGTCCAAAGTGATAAAAACAACATTTCCAAAATTGGATCTAACTTAGGTACTTCTAGATCCAGAGATAAAAGGACTTTGAGAGTAATCAGCCAATTACAATTAACTGGATCAAATCATAGCTTCTAAAATTAATAATATATTACATAATAGTTTCAATTATTAATCTAAGAAATAATTGAGTTTGTTCTATGTGTTAGAAACTGGATATACATAGGTGAACTGGCAGACATGGTCCTAGTCCTCCCTGCTGCAGAGAATATAGGCATGTGTATAATTACATATGTTTTGAAACCTGTAGAAAAGCATAGAATGCTAAGATGGGAGTGACACAGTGATCTAACCCAGTAGAGGCTATAGGGTGGGAGAGGTTTCTGTGAAGTAGTATTTAAACTGTATCTTGAAGGATAAGCAAAGGCTACTCAGGTGATGGGGGAAGGTTTACAACAAAGGATAGCATTTTCATAGCAGGGAAGAACATGAAAATTGTATAATCTACAAGGGAGGAAAGGAGAAAACGGTACGAGATAAAGGATGGAAAGACATGTAGCACATGTGAAAAATATGGGTTTTTATCTTCAGATCATTAACCAGCCAACTAAAAAGTTTTAAACAGAAGTTACAAAATCAGAGTTGTGTTTAAACAGATCATTGTCACGTAGTGTGAGGAATGGATAGAGAAATCAAAAGTAGAAGTGAGGAGACTTGTTAGTAGAGTTTAGGATAGCAGTCTAGGTCTACATTAGGATGCTAACACTGAGGATAACAAAAGATGAATGTTTCTGAGATATATGTATGCAGAATCAATAGAATTTAGTGATGGTTAAATATGAAGGAGTTCTAAAGGATGAATCTCAAGTGTTTTGCCCGAGTACTTTTCAGAGTGATTTCTGACTGTTGAATGTGAATTCCTGTCCCAATGTGTACTTACTTTCTTGTCCAATATTCATTCATACTTGAAAACTTTCCTCATCATTATTTAATATGTAATAGACAATAAATATCTTGGTTTATTTTAAATCCACTAAAGAGCAACTATACAAGGTTCTTTACATTAAAATCAGTAAGGAAGAGATAAATAATACAGGTACCATGTGCTACAGGAACTTATGCAGTTAAGTATGCAGTGAAGTCTGGGATGGTGAAAACTTCAGAGGAAGCAATGAGCCTAAGACCTGTGTCTTAAAGCAGACAGAACAAACAGGAAGCAAAGAGGAAAGATACACTAAGCAAGTAATAAAAGTATGAAAGTGGGAAAGGGCAGTTTTGTAGACAATGAGCAGACATTTGTGGTTGAAGAACATTTCTATAGAAGTAAATCTGGAGCTGAGCAGGGGCTAGATATTGAGAGACTTTATATGTCAAGAATGCTGTCCAGTAGAAATAAAATGAATTACAAATGTAATTTTAAATTGCCCCATTAAAGCAACACATTCAAAATAATATTTCAACATGTAATCAATATTAAAAAATATTAAGATATTTTATATTCTTTTAAAATTGAAATTGAGGGTATGTTTTATGCTGAAAACACATTTCAATTCAGAGTACCCATAAAGTGCTCAGTAGCCACATATGGCTAGTGACCACTGTATTGGACACAGCAGTTCTATATAGTACAGAATTACTGAAGATTTTGAGCAGGATGTAGTTTGCAAAATATTGTAGAAAGCTTACTAAAATAGCCATTTTGGGGCTGAATGGATGAAAAAATGAAGACGGGAGATTAATGACTTTTCCAACACTCAGTTCTGAGGCTTTGAAATGCTGAGAATCAAAAAGGAATAAAGATTTGAAAAAGAAAGGAGATGTTTGAGAGCACTAGTCCCAAGGGAGACATGAGAATGAAAAAAGCCAAAGATTCAGAGTAGTTTTAAGCTGGGAAGAAGAAAATGATTATAATTATGTATGCTAACAATCTTGGTAAAATAGAACAAAGAAGTATATAATGAGAAAGGAGTAAGAGAGGATTAAGAATTTATGAGAAAGCAGTAAATAGTTTATATGAGCAGTGTGATGAATTGAGTGAGGGAGAGTATAAAAGTTTGAGTAGCAGTGAAACTAGAAAACATGCATGGCTGATATTAAGCATGAATTTATACCAAGCCCAATAAACAAGTTTTCTGATTATTTTTCTTCACAGTACTTGTTCTGCAGTACCAAAGCATTAACAGAGAAAGCACACAGGAATCAGCAAAGTATTGGTCAAGAGGCTAAGGACTCCAGGTGCTTGGAAGACAATGAGAGCACATAACAGGGCTCAGCCTGGCTAGTTAAATGAAATGAAGAGGCTCTAAATAAAATAATATAGTTGAGAACCATCACAGTATCTCTCCAGTCTCCAGCCTTTATAGTCTTTTATTTTTAACTCTCTTTTTCTTCTTAATGATCCACAATCTGTTGCCTCATATCTCCCCTAATATAATTATCTGGAAGGTAAACTACGTTACCAATTGCTTTTGCAACCCTTTTAGTAATTAGTATGCCTCTATCTGCCTTATTAGCTGCTCAATATTTGCACAGTATAACATCAGATAATAGTTATAAATCTCAAAATAGCTTTATATTGTGTACATACCCGCAAACATTAATATGTGCTTTTCTACCAACATAGCTTTAGTCATATAAACATTTATGTTTCTATACTTGACTTAGACTTTTTCCACAAATGCCCAAATGCTGTAGCTTATCAACAGGCTACACCTCTTCATAAGGAATAAAGAACTAGTATTATTATATTATCATCACTAATACTAAGACATCTAGGAATGGTAGCAAGCTATTATCGGAAGTGGCAAGGTTATAATCAATTCAGCTCTACTGAAGCTGTTCTAAGAGCTGCCCTTATCTTATAAAGGCTGTCCATTTGCTGAAATGATTTTACCTGGGTTGAGAAAGATGAAACAAATGAACCCACAACCTGCAGCTAGGCTTGGACTAACTACTTCTATTGCCAAGAACACCATGTACATTGGAAAAAACTAAAAATAATCAAAATGAAGTTTCTTTCACTCAGTCCAACTTGGCTATAGAGTCAGGACCTTAAAATAGCTTTGAAAGCTCAGAAGTTCTGGCCAGACATAGCTAGACATGTCTCACAGGAAAGGCTTCTCAACTGTAAAGCACTGATTTTAGGCTTCTCCCCCGCCCCCCCGCCAATTCAGTACACCTAAGGGAGATACACTCCAAATTGGTGTTTGGTGCATATAGGTGGCTACACTCAGCTACCCCTTACTGTGAGAAATCGATGTAAAACAAACACTATTCTCAAATTCACATAAGAATTAAATAGAGAACTATTATATATACAAACCTCATCCAGAGTCTCTTCAGGCTTGGTTTCTTTGGGTTTATCTTCATTAAGCTTCACATTTTTCACCTGCTCAGACACTTTACTTATACTTTCAGTACCCTTGAAACGCTGTAAGGAAAATATTCTAACATCATATTCAGGATTGGCTAGGAAGGACACTTAGATTTTCAGCCTCTCAATTAAATGAACATCTGCACCATGAATATTGGCTACATAAGTCAAATATAAATAAATGGAAACTGCCTAAGAACAAAGGAAATATGCTAAGCATTTTAATCAACAAATTATGACCCTCAAACCATCTCACAATATAAATTCTGTAACGAAAACCATGACTCAGAGATATAAATACTACTCAAACAACTTCTTAATAAAGATTTGTTTCTGTGGAAGATGGTCATTTCATAGTGAACACATATTAGGAAATTTCTTAAAATTTGTTTTTCTAAGGGCTCAGCATAAATCTGAGACTTTAAATTCATTAATGAAATGGAACTTACAGTGGATTTATAACTTTTCAGTGCCTTTAAAAACCTGTCATCTTTACTAGGGAATTATTTTAAAGATCTGATCCTTTTCAAAATATCAAAACATCCTGTTATATTGCAGATTAGCCTCCCTACAGTTGATGGCCAGCCCATTTATCACAGTTAAGAAAAACTGCAGGTGTAAAAACTTCATATTCTGCAAATAAATGCATTCAAAACTTATTTTGGGGAATAACATCTAAAATGATATTCTGCTAATAAAATATAACAATACTCACCTTACTTTCAAAAAGATGGTTATAGGCTGTAACCAAATGGTCCTTGTTCGCTGTCTTGGCCACATTTTTAATGTTTCCTAATAACTTATGTTCTGCAAGAAACTAAAAAAAAAAAAGCTAATTAGTCAAAATTTTCCTCAAATAAAATGGGTCTAAAATTACAAAATGACCTTTTATGTTTAAAATACTACTACTGAAAAGAAAAAATGAAATAAATGTATTTTGTACCCTACTTTGTAACAACAAAAAAAGATTTTAAGGAAGATTTTAAAAACCACATTGGGCAGTTCTGAGAGTTATTTAGAAGACTGGAACTGGAATATTATGTAGGGGTCTCACTGGTGTGTACTACCCCTTTTTCCATCACAGAACTCAGAAAAGCACATTTGTACAGCAAGCATACTTTGGTAACTGGGCGAAGCTGCTCCTGGCAGGATGTTACTTGGCCCTGGCAGAGCCTCCAGCCATGTTGGGCACAGCTATCTTGACACATCTATAACCCATTCTGGCAGACTGGGAAAAAGTTACATAACGCTGGCTATATAATGGTTAAGTTTATGGGCTGTGGAGTTAGACCATCTGGGTTAAAATCCTAGCTAAAGACAAGGGACTAAGCTTCCCTGAAGATTTAGTTCTATATCACAGTGGAAGATTAATAACAGCATTTATGTCAATAGAGGGTTGTTGTAAGGATACTCCACAAGAGAATTACATTTCTCTCAAAAATAAGACCAGTGCTTGCTTCAGCATCACATATATTAAAATTCAAATACAAGACTAAGTTGGCAGAAGGGCACCAAAACACTACTGAAATGTGAAATCAAAATCATGTTAACTTCATCTTAAAGTCATGTAACAGGGATTTTAATAACTTGTTTCCTTTATTCTGCTTCCTTTTCTGCCCTGTGGACCTTGCTTGGTTACTTTTACTTTCTCAGTTGTCCTCTGACTCTTCTAACCTTTTGATAAAGCAGTTCTCCTAACACTGTCACTATTGTTTTTTCTGTTTTTCTCTCCCCCTCCTAGAGAAATGTTCTAAATGATAAAGGCTGATGGGGAAAGGCTATCTTGACTATATAAAAGTAATCCATTGCATTAGAATTTCTGTGATTTCTTTAGCAAGATTTCTGGAAAATATCTAAAATATAAACATCTCTTTGATATCTTATGAACAATAACATAGTGACTGTAAATATAGGTTTAAGTATCTGACTGTACACTATAGAATATGCACTTGAAAGTTGAAATATTTTATCAGTCTCTCAAAATTGTCCCACCTGCGCCAAATTTAGATTAGATTCCACATTGGGTTGATTTGTTTTATAAGAATTTGTTGAGGTACAATATTGAGGCATTCTATTGCTCCACTTGAAATATGAATTGGCTTAAAATAATTCCACTAAATTGGTATAAAATGGTATCCCTGAAGCAAGGTCTCTTTTTCATCGTATCCCCAAACACTTGAGTATAGCTCTTGCTGGATAATTATTTAGGAGTATAGAGCTGGAAGGTGGAGAATAATTCTCTTTTAAGACAGCTCAAAGTGAAAATCTTAGAATCTTCTCAAAGGAACCCAGAAACAATATTTCTAAATGCTAGTTTGGAACCCAAAAAAATTATAGAGAAACCACATAGACTGCTGCTTCTCTTCCCGATAGTGGGCAATGCCCCGTGCAGAACAAACTGTACAGTCGTTCAGTAATTTAAGAGTGATCTTAACTTTCGAAGGAAAAAAAGTCTGAGAAAAACAACTTGTGACTACAGACGGGTGGTTAAGATAGAGACTATGCTGAAAAAATGCAGGACGTATCTGTAAAGAATGCCAAATTGATCTATTAATCTGTAACAATGGGAGACCACTGTATATGAAATGCGCACGTTAACTGCAACTATAAAGGTGAAAAAGTCATTCAAAGGTTCCACATTTTAAAAAGTTAAACCACAATTTACGGATTTTAAAAAAATGACACGTATTAGTGTTCAGTATTTAGTAACTGATGAAAAAAACAAATCGCACACTGTTCTCACATAATCTTCATATTCTTTTCCATTTCCCTAACAGCACTCTCCTCTAGAGGTCTCATCCAAAGCCCCACTCCTTGGGCCCCGGCCTCAGCCACATCTCCTGGGTTCCTTTTTTTCTTGGCCTTCACCCTCACTCAAAGATCCCAATAAGGTTCTAATTCTACGATTGTTTCTTGCGAGCCCCAAACAGTAACGCTGCTCCACCCGCCCAAGCAGGGAAGGCCAGAGGGGCGGGAGTGCGGCTTCAAAGCTCACGCAGGGCCTCTCCGGCCTTCCAGGCCACGGGCCGCGGGAGGACGAGGGCGGGGGCACAGAGGGATACGGAATGTACGGACATCTCCGGGGGGGTGAGGCGTCCCTCAGCCGCACTAGCCCGGCCGCCCCGCCGCCTCTGGTACCGAATCTGAACCGTGGTCCTGTAGAAACTTGATAATGTCCTTCTTGGGTAGCTGCTCGCTGCGCAGCTGCTCCACGGTCCAGGCCCGCTGTGGAACGGCTGCCGCCATCTTCCCCCGCTGCCTCTGCTTTACTGAGCCAGCCCGCCTCGGTTCGGCATCGCTCCGCCCCAGGGCGTGGCGTGGACCAGCGCTGAGCTCGACGGGGCGGGATCATGGCACTACCGGGCGGGATTGGGGCGAGTCCTTGAGTGACGTCAAGACTGTGCTTTGAGGGCTTCTTTATTGAGTCCGGGTGAAAATCCCGCTGAAGTGGTTCTAGCGGCCAACTGCGCAGAATACTGTAAACTGTAATCTACTCTTAATTAGAGCCCTTGTGAGACTTCTGAAGGTAGTGATATTTACTAGCCATTAACCACACTTGTTTTTTTACCGACGGTTTGCTGTGCCTTTAAAGTCTATAACCTATTTAAAGAAAACAGCATTTAGACAGCTAACTTCATTTTATCTAATTGTAACCTAAAAATTCACACCTAAATTGGCTGTCTTCGTCCATCAGAACAACCCATATCCCATCTCCCTTTTAAAACTCACACAAATGAAACTAAAATACAACCTGTCCCCTCCCACCCCCTCCAAAAAAAAAAATGCAAACACAAGAGAAACAATTATCTAAAAGCAAATTCAGGAATTTAATCCAATAAAACTTTGTAACGAAGCTACGCGCAAGAAACGGTTTGCTGATGGCAAGGAAGGTGACATTAATGCTCAAAACATTTCAGGAAGTGTGTGTACTTTTCCTCAATATACGAGGAAACAAATTTACAACGATTACTGAAAGTCGCCAGGTTTAGAGTGGGGAAGCTGGGAATTGTATCCAAGCCTGAGGTAGAAAGCTATCGCTAGAGTAAAACCACAAAGACGCTTATCGTTCCATATAATTTATGAAGATGTGAAAAGCATCAGAATCTTTTCTTTTTTTCCTTTCGGATTGTCCAACGAATATCAGGACCAAACCATTTACTTCCATGTTAATAATAAAAATATTAAGATAATGGGTTGCCACTCCTAATACTGCAAAAAAGAGACCCAACATTTTGTATTCTCAGCCTGAGTAGAGAAATAAGACATTATTTAATTGAATCTAAAATTGCGGTTTTCACCTCATTTTCTGATTTAAAAACACAACCAACAACAAATAAGGCATGTTAGATTGTAATAATGCTAAGTTCACCAAAAAAATGAGTATTGATTGTCCTCAGGATCTCAAGGTTATTTATTTTTATTATTTTACGCGACATCACTTCAGCAATAACGGAGGGCACCCAGCCACTGGACACGGAACTCAAATTCAGAGTCTACTAAAAAGATGAGAAGGGGATCAAGTTTGAAGTAACTCCAAAACAATGCGCATGCGTCTCTGGGAGGGCCTCGAGGTTTCCGTGAAGCTAGCCAATCATTCCCAACGCAAACTCAGGGGCGGCATTTTCAACTGGATAAACTAACCTCAGCCCCGCCTCTGGTTCCACTGTTCTGTGTGAAGGTAAACCGATGGGAGTGAAACGGTGGCGGTTGAGCTGCTGCAGCTGCTGGCATCTGAGAAAAACCTTTGGTGGTTGTCGGCCTCATGAGCGGACGGCAGAGAACGCTTTTCCAGACGTGGGGCTCGAGCATCTCCCGATCCGCTGGGGCTCCAGGTTGCAACTCTGGAAATGAGCGGCCTCAGAACCCCGGCGTCTCTAAGGCGCGATTTCCTGCTGCGGCAGAAGCCGCGGTGACACAGCCGGAGTCAGATGATGATGATGTGTTGCTTGTCGCAGTGTACGAGGCAGAGCGGCAGCTGAGTCTAGAGAACAGCGGGTTCTGCACCTCAGCGGGAGCCCTGTGGATTTACCCTACTAATTGCCCAGTGCGGGACTACCAGCTTCACATCGCCCGGGCCGCTCTGTTCTGTAACACGCTAGTGTGTCTGCCCACCGGGCTGGGAAAAACCTTTATTGCCGCCGTGGTCATGTACAATTTCTACCGCTGGTTCCCTTCTGGCAAGGTGGTTTTCATGGCCCCCACGAAACCCTTGGTGACACAGCAGATCGAGGCTTGCTACCGGGTGATGGGTATCCCGCAGTTCCACATGGCGGAAATGACAGGTATTTTAAAAAGAATGGGCTAATTTGAAATTAAGAGCTGGGTACTCAGGATAAAGTACACGTTCTCTTGGAAATTGAGCTAAAGGAATTCCTGAAACATGTGGAATGGTCCCCAGATTATATATGTTTTCTTATATCCTCTCCCTTAAATATCATGTACAGGCATGCCTCCTTTTTATTGCTCTTTGCTTTACTGTGCTTCACAGATGTTGAGGTTTTTACAAATGAAGGAAAGACCCTCCAACCAGCCAAACGATTACCACTCACTTTATTGCTATACTAGTTTTATTGCGGTGGTCTGGAACTGACCACTCCATGTCTCTGTGGTATGACTGTACTTGTAGCAAGTCCAGCCTTAATAGGTTTGTTTTATTCTGTCAGAATCCCTGTAGCTTCTCAGAGCATTTTGAAGCTATTAAGTGTTTATGTATTCCCCATCAGTTACCCGGTGTCACTTTTATTTATAGGATCTACCCACGCTGTCACCAGGAAGGAAATATGGAGCAGTAAGAGAGTCCTTTTCCTTACACCTCAAGTCATGGTAAATGACCTTTCTAGAGGAGCTTGTCCTGCTGCTGAAATAAAGTGTCTAGTTATTGATGAAGCTCATAAAGCTCTTGGAAACTATGCTTACTGCCAGGTAATATTTTGTTAAAAAGTATTTTGTAGTGTAAACATTGTTAGAGGGTATTTTGGAGAATAATGATTAATAATGGAAGTTATTGATGGTATTATGAAAAGCCTTAACATCTATTATCTTGGAACAGATATCAGTGTCTGCTGTCTTTGTTTGTTTATTTATTTTACTTAACAAGGGCCATTAGTGTCAGATGTAGATACCAGAGCCTAGTCATCATTGAGGCAGTGATCCAAAGTAGGATTTGGGTGGAGCTTTGGAACTAAGATAATTAAAAGATTTGTAGTGAATATGTAGTGTAATTCCTTGGTAGGTAGGTAAAATAATACTTAACTGTTAGCATTGTTTTAGGGATTGAATGACATAATGCAACATACCTAACAGTGCCTTACAGTCAAGTACTATAGTAATATAAAGTACAAAGGTGAAAAGGTGGGCTATGGCTGGCGAGTACTTAAGGGCGAAATCTTGAAGGCATTTGTATTTTATGCTTAGTAGTTTGAATGCTCTTTGTAGTCATAAGGGATGTAGGTGGTGGAGACTCATTGAAAAATGTTTAGCTGGGGCGGTATTTAAGATTTAAAAGAGATTAGAGGTAGGGCCAAAAGCAAGTGTACAATGAAACATAGGAATTCAGGATGACTTTCAGGTTTCTGACTTGGAAGACTGTGAGGATGTTCATGCTACTAGTCAAGATGGAAAGTTCTGGAGGTAGAGAACACTTGGGGTGTTATGAAAAGACAGTACAGTTTTAGATTGCTGAGTTTGAGGTATCTGAGGAATCTAGCTGTAGATATCCAGTAGGCAGTAGGTGATAGAAGTATAGATCTAAAAGAGTTCTGAGCTGGAGATAACAGGTTTGGAAATCATTAGCCTATAAGTGGTAGGTATTAAAACTAATAACTGGTGATACTAGGGAGAGGGTATTGTGTAAGGTTAGAAGGAAAAGTTAATTTCATTTAGTGCAAAGAGATGAGTTTCATTGTCATTTTGTGAATTTGAAAAGTAGCTTCTTTTGGAGACTTTAAGTATTATTGTATTATATCAGTATTTTCTTTTGGAGAATCATCATCTTTCTCAGAGTTGATCTCAGCTAGAAAATGGGTATATTTTTCCATTTATTTGTATTTTTTCAAGTTAAATTAATACTCAATGTGTTAAGGTTTCCACTTGAGAGGGGCAATTACAAATTTTTATTCTAATTATGGAATTCATTTTGTAGATTTAGGTTATATTTAGCAACTTTAACTAATTTATTTCCACAAAATTGCTAGGCATTAGGTGATTTCTTTTTTATTAAAAAAATTTTTTTTAATAGGTGATTTCTTTTTTAAACAACAGGGCTTATGCTTTTAGAGTACTATGAGACATGCATTGACTTAATTAATACTCAAACAGCCTTGAGAGTTTATGCTACATTGAATATTCAGATATAGGTTCAGACAGGCATACCAGCTCAACGAAGAAATTAGCTTCCGGGGTTACAAACACACCACTAGTTCTTCTACAAAATGCTTGAGAATCCCTCTTGGAAAAAAGTTATGTATTAGGGACATTTTGTCTTGCAGCAGTTTTTAATTGAGAACAATTCTGTTTAACTGTCCATTAAGAACAATATTCTATCTTTATATTCATTTTATGTCGTGTTTTTTTAAAAACAAGCCCTAGAAATAATTTTTTTGAATTTTAATGAAGATTCAGTGTGAGTCTCATTGAATTCATTCTTGACATGGGTTGAAGTTAGAACAGTTTTTAGATAATCTAGTTTTACTGTTTTCTATACCTAATGTGGAACTGTGGAATTCTGAGAGCTATTCCTGCAACTCAGTTTACTTAGGGGTCCTTTTTTCTTATATTGGGGCCTCATGAAGGGGCATATGAGAATCTGGAAAATTGTCCAGTATTAATCATACCAGAAGTTGTGTTGAATTTAAACTGGGAAACCTGTAATGAAGCTTGTTGCCACTGAGAAAATGTTTTAGAATTTAAAAGGAAAGTTAAGATTTTTTAAATTACCCCAAATTAGCCTTATTCTTTTACAAATAAACTTAATTTAAAAATTGTGAGCCTTCCACGGAAAATCTAACTTCTTTAAACTCCCAAAATAATTTTTTTTGTTTCAAATTTAATTTTATATTGGTATTCAACTTACTTCTATTTTTATGCTATGATTTATCCTAATCCAGTAAATGTGCATATGTGTATAGCTGTAAGGCTACACCATGGCCCAAGCAATGGAGAGTGGACTGTTTTCTTTCATTTGCCCTTGAGTTAGCAATCTGAGTATTTTGATTTGCCTCTGTATTAGGCCTTGATGTCATAGCTTTATATATAGAAGAAATCCCAAAGTGTTTTTGATTGCTATAGATCATAGACCTAAATCACTTGCTCTTCATATAATATGACTAATGATAGTTTCATATACTAGCTTTATCAATACTTTGAATAAAGGAATAATGATAGTGGACCATATATTTAACAAAATTATTATTATTTTTGTATTGGATAGATGAAATTAAAGAACTTTTCTTTTTTTTAAGGTTGTAAGAGAACTAGTCAAATATACCAATCACTTTAGAATCTTGGCTCTTAGTGCCACACCAGGTAGTGATATAAAGGTAAGTAAAATGTTTTTATTAACACTAGGAAAATAAGAACTTTTGTTTGTGGCCAGAGCAGTTTTCCATTTTAGTATTTAGTTTGACAGTAAGACTACAACATTTCCTACAACTTGAGTACCTTTTCTTCTGTTTGCAGTTAGTTTTTATATATTAGTAATTTTCAAACTTCAGTGTGTAGAAGAATCATCTAAAGCTGTTTATTAAATTTTTACTGTTTTCAATTCTTTTTATGTTTTTTTGAAATGACTTCAGACTTCCAGAAAATTTGCAAAAATTGAAGTCTCTATGATAAAATGATCAAAGCGAGGAAATTAACATTAATACTAGTAACTAATTTGTAACATTAGTACTAGTAACTAATTTGTAGACCGTATTTGAATTTTGCCAGTTTTTCTACCAGTGTCCTTTTCTGCTTCAGGGTCCAGTTCAGGATCTTACATTGTATTAGTTGTCATGTCTCCTTTGTTCCAATCTGTGACAGTTCCTCAGTCTTTTGTTGTCTTCCATGACCTTTTCTTGTTTTCCATGATGCTTTTGAAGAGTGGGTGCCAGTTATTTTGTAGAATATCTCTCAATTTGGGTTTGATATTTTCTCATGATTGGAGTGAGGTTATGCAGATTTCCTGATTCTTGGCAAAGACTTTTTTTTGGCTCTAAACTTGACTGTTATATAATTTGGGGGAGATTTAGTTTGCTTATCTAAAACTTCTGTTTTGAGTCCTTATGAAATGTTGATGGAATATATCCTTGCTATTGGAAAGTGCAAAATACATTTCATTGACTTGTTGGACATTTACTGATATCCTTATTTCTTGGATGGTTGGCCTGAAGGGCTATGTGGGAAAAAGATGTTTCAAAAGCCTTGTTCCTCTATTGTGCCAATTCTTGTGTACTTTATAGTACTATTTTTTTAATTAATGATGAATTTTTAATGTTTCTTTAAAAAATTTTACTACTATTTTTGTTAGTGACAAAGTAAAATATTTAACATGTCACATAATTTATATCATAACTGATTTTGTATAGGCTGTGCAGCAGGTTATTACTAACCTACTAATTGGGCAGATAGAACTTCGTTCTGAAGATTCTCCAGATATTTTGCCATACTCTCATGAAAGACAAGTTGAAAAGCTTGTTGTTCCGCTTGGTGAAGAACTCGCAGCTATCCAAAAGGCGTATGTTCAAGTAAGCCATTTTGATCACAGTTTAGGATTTTAATAAATTAACTGATAATGTAATTATTTTAATCTGGCTGTGAGAATATGTTATCATTTTATACAGTCATTGAAATTAAAATTTTTGGAATGAACACCATGTTTTAAATGTTAAAGAAGTTGACCATTTCTAAAGTCAATAATAGTTTTATATGGTCTTGTATTTTCTTATAGTATAACACTTTCTCCTCATACACACTCTCAGCAGAGTGCACAAAATATATGTGCAATTCAGTGACTTTTTATGTAGTGAACATACCCACAACACAGATTCAATCAGAAATTTCTTTGTAAGGAAATATATTTTCAGTATGTTCTTCTCTGACCCCTCATGTAACAGTCATTCTCAATGAGAGGTGATTTTGCCTACCTGGTAAGATTTGGCAATGACTTGACACATTTTTGGTTGTCATATCTAGAGAGGATAGTGGGTAGATTGCTCCTGGCATTTAGTATATAGAGACTGGGAATGCTCCTTAACATTCTGCAATGGACAGGAGAGCCTCTGACAATAAATAATTATCTGGTCCAATTGTAGCTATTGAGAATCTTCTTTGACAGTTATCACTTTCAATGGAAGAAATTTCAGGTAACACATTGTTTTTCTGTAGTTTATAATTAGTGCCATGCTAGGAGAATACCTTGTTTTCATATTTCATTGCCATAGATTAAAGATGGCCACAGATTCTTTGCCACTCCTCTAGTTGAGAGGTAGGATACATTTCCTCTTCCCTAGAATCTAGGCTAGCCCTGTGACTGACTTTGATCAACAGAATATGACGAAACTCAAGCTATCCATGTTGAGAAGAAAGGAGGAACCAGTAGATAACCAAGTAGAATTGAAGGTTTGACATATGGCCCCAGTTGAGCTTTTTTAGCTCCCCCAGCCATCTGAGGCTTCAGGCATCAGGTGCAGAGACAAGCTGTTGTGCCCTGACAGAATTCTTTTTTCATTTTTAACATTTACAGTAATTTTAGATTTTAAGGAAATTTGCAGAAATAGTATAGAGAGTTCCAGGAGGAGATACTTTAAGAATACAAATATTCCTGTTTATCATCATACTTTGTTCACTGATTTGGGCATGTAATAATGATAGTTCTTGTATACAACAGTTATTTCTGTAGCATTTGCTTAATCATTGTTAACTTTTTCCCTCATTTTTTTTACATTTGAATTCTTCTAATACGAAGCGTTGTTTCTTCTTCCATATTAACCTATTAATTCAATTCTTTATATCAGTATGGACTAAAGGATTTTTTTTCCCCTGTGGGTTAAATCCAGTACTATCATTATTAATTTTGTTGCTCAGATTGTACCAGCTTTGGCCATTGGGAGCTCCTTTAAGTTGGCTCCTGTGTCCTTCAGACATGTTAACTTCCTGGCATTACAAGATATTTTATGCTCATTTGGTATTTTTCTTGTCCCAGCCATGGAATCAACTATCTCCCCAAGGAATCCTTGTTCCTTTTATGGAAGAATGGTACTTAGAAACCAGGATCTGGGTACTAGATATTCTCATTGTAACTGTGGTGTCATATCTCCTAGGCCCTCTGAGTGATATGCTTGAGTTCTTACCTACAGAATGAGAATCGTGAGCAAATAGAATGGTGGTTGTTTTAATCTATGATGTTTTGCAGTACTTTGTTATGCAGGAATAGATAACCAAAACATTCATTTATCATTTAACCTTTAATAAGTCTTTATTAAAGATAATTTTATAGGAATATAGTTTGGTTTTTAAATTATTTGTAACAAAATTTTAAGCATATTAAGATATGGCAAAGTCTTTCCAGTAATCAGCTCCTAAATACAAATACATTTGGTTATGATTAAAATCGTTCCACTTACAAGAATATAAACAATATAATTTATATGATTACATATAATAATTTAATATTGACAATGTTTTTAGAGTGCTTTAGGCATGAATCTACTGAAATAGTTAAACTTTAGGAAATAAAAATTAGGCAAAAATTTGAATCATTTTATTATCTATTGCTATAGTAGGTCTTTACTGAAGATCTTTTTTTTTCGCTCTGTCATCAAGCTCATTCCTTCATCAGGACCTATGGTCTGCT
Source organism: Macroglossus sobrinus (assembly GCA_004027375.1). NCBI lineage: Eukaryota > Metazoa > Chordata > Mammalia > Chiroptera > Pteropodidae > Macroglossus > Macroglossus sobrinus. The sequence continues at coordinate 304,491 of PVKZ01001192.1, forward strand.
GTTTCTCTACCTGAATTGGTCTGTCTTCAGAACCTCGCATGCTAAATACACCTCATTATTCAGTGTATTCAAGGCATTTGATTTAGTCATCAGTCTGCAAATATTTACCTATGTGCCAGACCTTGTTGTAGGCACTGAAGATGCAACTAAAATCAAGGCCATACTTTCACTGTAATTAAACTGGGAAAGAGGAGAGAAGTTAAGAAATAAACAGAAAAACACACATGTCTTTCAATTATAGTTAGATCTAATTAATGCTTGTGCTGACTCTCAAATGGATGTTATTTAGGGATAAATGTCAAGTACTTTAAAATTTTATCAATAAGTTTTGTGTTTTATTTAAAAATTCATGTTAGGACAAACTTTAATATATAGTTTATATATGTCTTTAGTATGCGATGAAATAATTGTATTTGAAAAAGGATTTTAAGACAAGTTTAAACTACATTTTTTTTTAAATTTGCAGATTTTGGAAGCATTTGCCAGTTCTTTGATTAAGAGGAATCTTTTGATGAGAAGGGATATCCCCAATCTAACAAAATACCAGATAATTCTGGCAAGAGATCAATTTAGGAAAAATCCATCTCCAAACATTGTGGTAGGTATTTTAAAATAAATTTTGATCATAGATTAAGTTTTTACTCAGAGCCAGGATGAAATGTAAATAATGATTATTTTTCAGTGTATATATATTATTACTTCTTAAAGAATTCAGATATGATTTGTATACTTTATAAAAGCATGAAATAAATTAAAAGGAATACAGCCTAATGCTTTGAATTAAGATAAATTTACCTTATAACATTTAATTAAGAGTTGGTCTTTTAGTTTATTTTTGGTTTGCAAAGTCAAAGAGCTATGAGAGGATAGATCTAAATAACTTTTAGATCCATAGCATTTTGTCTTGACTCAATATCGAGGTTGGAGGAAGCATCACAGTAAGCTTCTATTTCTAATCTTCATAGGAAAAAAATAGGTGAATAGGAACATTATCCATCAAGCTAGATCCAAAGTCGAGAGATGCTCACAAGCATAAGAAGGCACTGAGTTTTTCTTGGAACTGAAAAGGAAAACATGTGCAAAAGAACAGCGGCAGTTGAACAAAGGTATGAGGGAGATAGTGAGCAAGCCAATTTGGCTAAGGTAAAGGATTGAGGAAGTTAGAGGTAATAGTTAATCTAGGTGTGATCACATGAATGTAGCTTTAAATGTTACACCAAAAATATTCTCTAGTATCTGGGGAACCACAAAGGGAAACTCCTCTGTGAAATTATATAATAATACAATTAGTATATTAGTATATTTATAAAATGTCTTTAAATTTTTGCTAGGAATTAAAGATTTGTTGAAATTTTAAATCGTAAATTTAAAACTTGATCTTACTGATGACAGTTTATATTTTACAGAGAAATGATTTTACTCTTTCACGTAATTAGGCTGCCATTTTATGGCATTTATCACTATCTTGGAAACATTTAAACATTTAACATCACTGATGTTAAACGCTACTAAAATGTAAGCTAGAGAATAATAATCTTTATCTCTAGTAAAGGAAAATAATTAAAATATGTTATCAGTGGTCTTCTTTTAAAACTATCTTATTAAATAGATACACCTGCTGTATGTTCCCCTATAGGGAATGTGTAGTTCACTTTTCCTTAAGAATAGTGGTTAAAAGCACAAGGACACTGGGCCAAATTTCCTGGCTTCAAATAGTAGTTCTGCTGCTTACCACCAGTATGAGTTTCTTTGTCTGTAAAGTGGGCATAACAATAGTACCCACTTGCTATGTCTTAAGAGTAAATGAATTTGTACAAGTAATGTGCTTATAACAGTATCTCCTCAGCGTCCGATGTTATTATGGCTCATATACTTGGTAGTAAATGTTAGTGTTAAACAGTCTGATTAAATATTTGTTCTGATTCCATAACATTCATGAAGATAAGCCCATATCTGACTTATTTTCCATTGTATCCCAAATGTCTAGCTCAGTGCTTAAAACATAATAGATGCCTATTAAGTAGTTTTGAAAGACAAATGAATCTATGTACTGCTAATAATTTACCTGTAAAGAAAAACAGTATATGAGAAATATTTCTCCTCCTTCACATATTCTCTTTAAAGCTTAAATTTCATGTTGAATTAAGAAAAATATATGAAGGGACAGATTTTATTTGGCAATACATTGCCACCTTCCATAGCAATATCCTGTGACATTCAATGGAACCAGTAAGTTCTACATGGAACATGTATCTTAATTTTTTTCTGTCATTAAATTTGATATGTACTTGTTTTTCTAGGGAGTACAACAAGGCATAATCGAGGGAGAGTTTGCTGTTTGTATTAGTTTATATCATGGTTATGAATTATTGCAGCAAATGGGAATGAGATCATTATATTTCTTCCTTTGTGGAATTATGGATGGAACTAAAGGTAAATTATTCAAAGTAATACTGACATGAATAATTTTGGCTAAAGACAAATGTTGAACAGTTTGGTTACTTAAAAGTGCTTTTAAAAAGCAATGAAGTGGTTTTATAACAAGTAGTAATGTTTCTTTGTTTTTGATAAATTGCTGTAAACAAGCAAGCCATTTATTAATATATATGTGAATATAGAACTAGAAAACATGGATGATTTTCATGTTTAAGTTTTAAAAATTTGCATTTCTAAAGATTAATATCTTCTTAATACATAATAAATTTGATTAGTTTTGCTATTTATTTATTGGGAAAACTTTTTCTCTATTTCTGAAGGAATGACTCGAGCAAAAAATGAACTTCGGCGAAATGAGGACTTCATGAAACTCTATAATCATCTAGAGTGTATGTTTGCACATACACGTAGTACTTCAGCAAGTGGAATTTCTACTATCCAAAAAGGTCTGTTTTTTTTCTTTTAAAATATAGTTGTTTCCTCTTCATCAAGGTTAATTTGGAAATTTTAGTTCATTGATATACATGTCTTTCTATACTTGTACTTCCATAGCAATAGATCTGTTAAATGCTGAAAGGGATAAATAGAATAGAACAAATAAATAAAATACAATAAAAAGGAGTAACTTAGGATAAATGAGTATATTCAGGCAGTTTATAATACAAGTTAGTAGTTGTTATGGTAGAGAAAAAATTCTGAGAATTACCAAAAACTGATTTATAGCTTACTTAATATTTTCTTTCTTCTATGTTGCTGCTGATTCCTTTTTGGATTTTCTCTCAGGATGAAATTTTTATAAAAATTCAAATTTTATTTGCTTTAAGGTTTATGTGTATCCAGATGCTACTTAGTGTTTAAATAAAAAGAAAAAAAGTATTAACAAGTCCATTTTGAAAAGGGTAATTAAAATATATTAATGTAATTTAATACGGAAAAATACAGAAATTAAATTTTTTTTTTTAATTTTTGCAGGAGATAAAGACTTTTTCTATAGTCACCCAAAATTAAAGAAGTTAGAAGAAATTGTAGTTGAACACTTCAAGTCATGGAATGGTAGGTCATATTTAATAGCCTCAGGGCAAGGCAAAGTTATTGAAAAAACTAAAACTCTGACTCATTAGTTTGTGCTAGCTTTTCTTATGGAGAAGTTAGGCTTTTAGTTACTCTGAATAATTAATTTAAAAAACCAGAAATTTTGGAAGGATAGGGGCAACGGGAATGGTAGGAATGTTAATACTGTTAGATATGTGAAAAAGAAAAGATTAGCCTTGGGCAATATAAGGGAAGCAGATAGTAAAATAATATATAATATGATGGTAGGGAAAAGTGAACTAGCTAGGAAGATAGTCTTGAAGGAGGTTGTTTTATATAGGGTATTAGAGAAAGCCTGATATTTGAACTGTTAACCTGATGGAAGTGAGGGAGCAAGCCTTGAGGATTTCTGGGGGAAGGATCATTCCAGGCAGAGAGAATAGCAGATCCAAAGGCCCTGAGGCAGTAGAGTGCTTGGTATGATTAAGGATCAGTAAACAAACCAATTTGGCTGGAATAAGTTTAATGAGGGTAAGAGTAGTATAGAAGGAGGCTGGAGAGGTAGCCAGGGGCAGACCTAGGGCTTGTAGGCAAAATCAGGACTTTGGATTTTATTCTTTGAAAGTGTGTGCTTTTTGCAGTTGTTACAGAGGCACTTAGAGCTACAGAATAATTAATATACTCTGACTTACATCTTTAAAAGATTGCTCTGGTAGTTTTGTGGAAAGTAGACATTGACGAATTAGGAGTCTATTGTAACAGTTTAGGATGATAACAGATGGTGGCTTTAATAGTGGAAGTGCTGAGAAGTGGTCATAGATTCTAGGTATATTTTGAAGTTGCAACCAACAGTATTTGTTGATGGACTGGACATAGGATATAAAAAAAAAAAAAGGAATCATATGAGTGTGTGTGTGTGTGTTTACAGATGATTATATGAACAAAGAGAAAATTAAGAACAATATAGAGAAGAAAGAGCAAACGTTTTAGGATGCTTTTGAGACATCTAAGTGGAAATGTGTGGGCATCAGAAAAGTGAATCTGGATTTCAGAAGAATGGTCGGGTCTGTTTTTATCTATTTATAGATGCATAAATAAATTTTGTAGTCATCAGCATAAAGGCAGTATTTAGAGTTTCAGGAATGCATGTGATTACATCACCAGGAATACAGTTTAGGGACAAGAGAGCACTCAGAATGTAGTTCTGAAAAATACTAATATTTAGAATTCAGATGGAAGAAAGGAGATTGAGAAAGAAACCAGAAAAGTGAAGTATCAGAGAAGCTAAGGGAAGAGACTATTTCAGTAGGAAGGAGTAGACTGTATTAAATACTGCTGAGTGGTGTGATTATATGAACTAAAAAGTATCCATTGAATTTGGATCTATAGTATCTATAACTTTGATAGAGGAGCTTCAGTGAAATGAAGGCAGAAAAACAGGTGGTGGCTCGTCGAAGAAGACACGCTTTGCATTGAAAGTAGATATTGTTTAGGAATTGGTCAGATGCAGAAGCTCGATGCTGTGGTACTCAAAGGAGGTTTGTCTAAAATAATTTTTCTTGCAGCTCCTGTTACTTTTTCTTTATATATTGTGAATTTAGCTTTATATGTATTAAATCTTTTAATCCTTAGGGTTGTTATGAAGACTAAATAAATTAATATATAAATGGTTAGTGTAGTCCCTGGCACACAAGTGGTAATTAATATAATATAAATTATATGGAAGAAAGGATTATCAAAGTCCCAAGCAAGCTTAAAAACAGAAGAAAACTAATAACAGAAAACCCCATACAACTTGCAATTATTAGCCAATTGCTATGTGCAAGTCTACATACTTTATATATACTAGTTCATTTAATCATCCTCTCAATCTATTAGATATGAAGAAACTAAAGCTTAAAGAAATAAAATAACTACCATGGCCACACATCACCCAGAGAGTAAGAGACCCAGCCTACAAGATCATGTTCTTATTCATACTTTCTACTGCCTTTGAAGCACAGAGACATTGGGAGGAACTTTGCAATTGGCTTGTATATTCAGTAGTTACTAGAGAATTTGAAAGTATAATAGAAATGGGGACCGAATTCCATGGCCTGGATTAAGACAGTGCCTTTAGTAAACAGAAAGAAAAGGGGAGATTTATGAAATCAGTAGGAACTCTACATTTCGGTACTTCTGACTTAGAATGTAAAGGGAAATAATAGGCATCTTGCATGAAGTGAAGGCCTGGTCAAAAATGATTCAGGTAATTTTTATTTGATTTGTATAGGATTTTTATTTTATGACAGCCAATGAGAGATAAGGAGCTAAGGTTATTAAAATTACTAGGAAAGGTGAGAAAACCAGCAAAGGTTTTAATTATTCTTTTGAAAGAATTGTCATTCATTACTACATAGTCTCGGGCTTGTCTTAAAAGTTTTAATTTTTTTTTTGTGTTATATAGCTCAAAACACATCTGAAAAGAAATGTGACAAAACCAGAGTTATGATCTTCTCTTCATTTCGAGATAGTGTTCAAGAAATTGCAGAAATGCTTTTACAGCACCAGCCAATTATTAGAGTAATGACTTTTGTTGGCCATGCCTCAGGGAAGAGCATGAAAGGTTTTACCCAGAAGGAGCAACTGGAGGTAATTATTTTTAGAGACAATGAAGTGAAAATAATATTGCTTAGCTTTGCACATATGCATTTTTGTTTTAACTCACTGGTCACTTGGGTACTTCTTAAAGATAATGTTATAGTAAAACATGTAAAACACACACACACACACATACATTTTTAAGTAATGTAAAATGTAATATTTAAGCAGATAGTCTGTGGAATCATACCTCTGGGTTGGAATCCTGGCTGTTCTACTTACAAGTTTCTTTACTTCCTGTGCCTCAGTTATTCTTATCTGCAAATGTACTCCCTAGAGCCGTTGTAAGCATTAAATGAAATTGTGCAGTAGAGCCTTCAATAAATGTTTACTGTTTATTTAAGTCACTCTAGTTATTTTAAACAATTATGTCTTTTTTTCAGTTATTTAAAAATCTTAATTTAAAAATATGGTTAGAGGGAACCATGGTGGTATTTAAGGTAGCTGCATGCTCTGAATGAACGGTCATAAGTTTTCTACATACTGTGATATCTTTTGGGGGGAAGTTTTAGACACTTAATTTTTATAAAATTTTATAAATCTGTTTACAGATTTTTGCAGGTTAGCTATAGGTCTACTTTGAGTAGTCACTCACAATTAAGTGTGTCTTTAAGGTCAAATTCATTTTGATAGATCCTTTCTTGATTCTTTCAACATTAGTAGAAGAGGAATTTCATTCTTTAAATAACTTTTATACTAGCCCTCCCTGCACTCAAAAGTCTGTTTAAGCTGTCTGGATCTGGTGGGGAGGGTCTTTTCCTGAGTCTGACTAATACCTTTTCCTATCTCAAGTCTGATTATATGTACTTTAAAGGGTTCAGACATCTAGTAGGTGATTATTACTAATCTTAACATTTGTATGTGAATGAAAAATAAAGTGAATTTTTACCTAGGAGGGTCAAGTTGAAATTAAATTATTTAGGAACAAGTGATGAAGTCACAGAGGAACTGGAAGGCCAGATCCTTTAGGGCCTTTTAGGTAATTTCCATCCTAATGACAGTAGTAGTAGCTTTTACTCTGAATGAGATGGGAAGAAGCCCTTGGAGAGTTTGGAGGATAGAAGGGTCATGGCCTGATTTATATTTTAAAAGAACCACACTGGTTAAGAATTAACTATAAGGAGCTAAGAGTGGAAACAGGAAGACAAATCGGAAGACTTATAATAATTTAAGTTAACAATGATGGTGGTTTGTACTACAGTGGTAGCAGGGAAGGTTTTGAGAAATGATTGTATTCTGGATACATTTTGAAGGTTAGGCTGACAGAATTTATTGACAGAGTGGGATGTGAGATATAGGAATATGAAGGCTAATGCCAAGGTTTTTGGTTTAAACAACTAAAAATTGCTGCTGTTAACTGAAATAGCTAAGACTGCAGGAAACATAGGTTTTGAAGAGAATATCAAGAGCTTGGTTTTGGACTAATTAACTGTCATAACCATGAGATTAGTGGTTTTCCAGCTATCAAAACTGGAGGACTAGTTTATTTCCCCCTAATACTTCATAGACAGATACTTTTGAACATTATAATAAACATAAATTATGAGAAGAGTAAAATTACTGTAAAACAACGGTCATGTTTAAATTTTTTATTATTAGAGTCAACAAACAGAATTATTCTGTTAAACTTCTAAACTCTGACTCTTAATTTTTCTACTTCGTGTTGACCGGTAATAAACAATTTGTAACCAGCACTAATAACAAACAGTTCATGAGCTGTACTTTGAGTAATACTGTTTTATACATCAAATAGAGTTGATGAATGAACAATTGAATATATAAGTCTTGTTTCATAGGTTCATGGAAGTATATATTTGGGAGTCATCATGTAGACTGCATGAAATTACCAGCTGATTGAATGGAAATAGAGAAGATGTCCAAAGACTGAGCTCTAGGGTACTTCATTGTTATGAGATAGAAGTGATTATAATTCCATACAGAATCAGAATAAGTAGCTAATATTAATCAGAGAAAGATCAAGAGAGTGTGGTATCTTGGGGACAAATAAAGAAGAAGAGTGATTCAATATATAAATGTTGCTAGTAGGTCATATAAGGTGATAACTGGGAATTGACCATTGGATAAAGAGGTGAGAAGCAAATGAGCTTGGAAAAAAACAGTTTTAGTGGAGTGATGGAAGACAAGCCACCATTGCAAAGAGCGGGAGATAGCAAGTATACAAGTATTTTAAGGGCTTTGCTGTAAAGGAGAGCAAAGATGGAAGTACTTTTTTGTTTGTCTTATGTTGGGTTGTGAAAGAACTTGACGATAGAGTAGAGGAGAGTATTGCTGGAATGATCTATGAGTAGATGAGGGAAAGGGATGGAATCTAGTACAAAAGAAGAAGGATTAACCTCCCTTAACATGGAATTTATTCAAAACAATAGGGGAGAAGGAAGACTGTGTAGCCACAGGTACGAGTGGATGAGTTGACCTGGTAGTAATACTTTGTGGAAGGTCTTTTTGATTGCTTAATTTTTGTTCTGTCACTAGCTGAGAGTGAGGATAGAGAGGTAGTATTAGAAGTTTGATGAGCCAGGAGAGAGTAGGAAACAGTTCTGGGAGAATGGAGAGTGTGAATGGATTAGGAAAATGTGAAATGATTTTCATATAGCACCAAGGGCCCATTCAAAGGTGAGAAATTATGAATTTAAAGTGAATCCAGTTAACATAGTTGATGTTTTTCTCCAGCCACATTCAACTGTATAAGTACAGACTCAAGAGTAGTTGGAAAGTGAGATATAACCAGTGTCAGAGTTTATTTATAGTCAGAGAAATATGGAGTGAGAGGAACAAGAAAGACCTTGCTTCCTGGCATGTGTCGTCAGTTTGGCTCAAATAAACATACAATTCTCTACAGGTATGGACGTTTTTTACATTGACAACTCTTACAGTCATTTTGGGTGGCCCCCTCACTGGAATAACAGTATAAAAAGTAAGGTGAATTTGTTATTGTAAGAATGTCCAAACCCATAGAGAATTTTCATAAGAGTTTATTTATTTGAGCCAAACTGATGGCAGTGCCTGGAAGCAAGATGTCAAATGCTTCAGAGAATTACAGTTTTGCAATTTTTTTTCTACATTTGGAGTTAGGGAGAAAGCAATTAGGACAATTACATAGAGGTGGGAGAAAGCAGGGTGGGGGATTAGATTATAGGATAGTTAAGATTACTGCTCTATTGAGGCCTCTGAAAAAGAGGCATTTCAAAGGTGTGTTAACTTAGATGCACAGAAACAATGGGCAGGGCTTGCTTAAGGCAAAGATAAACCTGTTACTAAAGAAGTTATAGGCCTGAGGTGTGACTACCTATCTTCACCTGCCTAGTAGGAATTTGTGATCAGGTCACACTCTGAGGTTACTTTCGGTTAGATTTCTTACAATGCCCCACAAATTCTAAGAGTAATAAAACATTCTTACTTGGCATACACCTAACAATAAATTTAGATCTAGGATATAATAAATAGTAATTTCTCTGGGCTACTTACCTTCCCTATATGCCCTTTTAGTGATTCTAAAAAAAAGCATCTGGGATTTCTCATTTATGGGTAGATTGTAAACAAACCCTTTTGGAATTACAACCCCTATTAAGGCAAAGGATTAAGACTGCCCTTTGCATTTTACCATAGTTTCTTTTGGCTTATATTGCCATTTTGCCATGCTTTTCCTATTCAGTAGTTTTCATGGAGATTTTTAATCTGATTTCATCATTTTGAGGTGAGCAGAAAAAGTTTGCTTTGAGCTACAATTCTTATATTTGCATCTAGTTATTTTTAAGTCATTTTTATTTTAGGTGGTGAAACAATTTCGTAGTGGTGGTTACAATACATTGGTTTCTACTTGTGTTGGTGAAGAAGGTTTGGATATAGGAGAAGTCGATCTTATAATATGTTTTGATGCCCAGAAGAGCCCAATTCGTCTTATACAACGAATGGGTAGAACTGGCCGAAAACGTCAAGGCAGGATTGTTGTTATCCTTGCTGAAGGACGAGAAGAACGTGTAAGTAGACTTTTAAAACATGATTTGTTAATTTAAACTTGAGAAATACAGCCTAAAGACAAATTCATCATTTTTATACCTTACAATGTGATCACCCCACTAATTCTAGTAATTATCTGTCATCATGCAAACTTATCACAATATTACTGAAGCAGTATCTTATTTAATTCTGTATTAACAATCCTGTAAGGGGAGTATTGCTTTTCTTGTATACAGTAAAGAAAACTGAAGTGTAGAGAGGTGAAGTAAGAAGCTGAAATAAGGAAATAGTATTAAAAAAAAAGCAACTTATACTTATTTATAAATATCAGCCTTACTCAAAAACAACAAGATACTAAATAAGGTTTCTTTTTTGCAATATAGTTACTAAGGTAGGCTTTTATAACGATAGACTTTGAAACAATTTCATCAAGATTTAATTGAACAGGGTTCAAATTCAAGACAATAGATATTCTATTCTCTAAGCATTTAAGTTTATCAGAGTTTAATTTACTATTTAGAATAAACCCAAACTAATAATTGCTTGTTATGGCTAAGTGATTATTATAGAAATAATATATTATATATTATATATATATTATAGAAATAATATAATCTAATGTTTGTTTTTGCAGACTTATAATCAAAGTCAGTCCAACAAAAGAAGTATTTACAGAGCTATTTCAGGTAACAGACAGGCCCTTCATTTTTACCAGCGAAGTCCACGAATGGTTCCTGATGGAATCAATCCAGAATTACATAAAATGTCCATTACAAATGGTGTCTATCAACCAGAGAAGCCTTCTCGAAACTTGAAGCAAAAGTCATCTATCTTTTCCTATAGAAATGGTAAATAAAAAATTTTGCATTTAAAACATGCACATTTTCCCTTTTAGTTAGCAGGTCATAGAATGATGTATTTGTTCTTTGAGGAGTGCTATGTACATTCATTCTACGATGTTATGCGTGTTCTCTTAGGGGAAAGGATGTGTGTGTGTTAAAGGGCAAGAGGCTGGCAATATAGTGTAATAGAAAATCAGCGCTAGGAAAATTAAAATATCCTCATTACAAAATGAAGAAAGAAAACTTTTATTGTTGAATAAGCATGAAACCAGATTACAGTGTGCATTGTAGACAATCCATAAAGACAGAAATTCTACCCTGTTCACTGCCCTAAATACTTAGGATTCTTTACATACATATTCTGAAGATTAACAATAACTTGTCCTTGTATAAGAAGACAGCACCATTTGCTAGACATTCTTTCTTAGTTCATCCCAAATTCACCTGGTAATCAAGGTAGTCATTTGTGCTAGCTAATTGCCTTTATTCAATGAAATAAAACTTAATCTGTATGACAAGCAGATAGTGACAGCTTTGAGACTGATACCTAAGGTAAAGTCCCTTGGTGACTAGGACATGGGGACACTAATCTTCATTGATATTTACATGTCAAAGAGACAGCTTCTTAAGATCTGTTTGAAAAGCTGGCTGGAGGCTTGCTGACTTTTACAGAGATTTGCATACATACCCAAAGGTTAAAGAAGGAGTTTACAAGCATTTTCAAGTGTCTTTGGAATTGCTCTAACAATGGGAGGAGGAATGGCTTCTTTCCCTTTCTGCAAAGGAGATAATTCTTTTTCTTTTCTCTTTTTTAAAAGAAACGGTAGTGGCAAAATTAGACCACTTTATTGGTAATACTGAGTCAGCGGTATTGGTACCAGGGAGCATAGTTAGTATTGAGGGTGTTGCTATCAAGAAATTATCTTGATAGTATTGGTGCCAAGGAGCATAGATAGTGTTGAGAGGGTTGGTGATATCAAGAAATTATCTTGAAATATGAGCACTATGAAAATGAGAAACTAAAAGTTTTTTTTGTTTTTTTTTTAATCATTAAAGAGGGCTGTTAAAGAATCGTAAAATCATGTAATTGTATTTTAAGGTTTGGGAGGAAACTTTGGATCATTTGGTCTAATTACTGTTAGGAATGCTTTCTGCTACATCCTTGTTAAATACACATCTAGCCTCAACTTGAATATCTGTTAAAGCAAATTATATTTCTTTTTGAGGGTTCATTCTATTGTTAAATATCCCTGTATAGAAAAAGGTTCTTTTTTATGTTGAAAAATCTTTGTACATTTTTCTCATTGATTTAGGTTTGTTTTCTCAATGCAAAGAATGGTTATTGATCCTTGATTCACCTATGTAGCAGTTGTTTGTATATTTAAAGACAGTACCTCTCAAGTTTGTTCAACTGTTTGTCTTACTGGTTTTCATACCATGATATTTTAAGGTTCTTTTCCTCTGAGTCACCTGCTTTAGAGTCACTTAAACTTGTCAGTGTTCTTTCCCTTAACTCAGAGCCATTAATAAATGCTTTTTGGATATACCTAGTAAACTTAATACAAATTTACTTAATAGGAATATACCTGTCATTTTATGACTTTGCCAAATTTTTTATTAACATGAAAAGAAAATATGTATTCTGAATTCTCTTGAATTTATTAAACTAATAATAGCATCAAAACTTGATAAGGTTGGCATAAATTGTGATCATTGTATTTTTATAAATATTAATTAACCATATGTTTAATAATTGTTCCAAAATGCTACTAGGAATGGATGGCAAATTTCTTTAGTAAAATTCTAGAACCTGTCCTTTTTTTAAAATTGAGGTATTAGCTCATGTTCATTTTTCAATACTTTTTTCCTCATTATCCCAGATTTTTCAGATGTCACCAATTCATCTTGCCAAGATTGTGTGTATAAATGTAATCTTCTATATATCAGTATATAATTCACTGGGGCTTAGAAGCCTGAATTTATTTAAAGTGAGTAGGAGAGTAGAATATTTTCCTTTTTCAAAAGTCTTAGAGCCTCAGAATTTTAGATCTGAAAGGGACCTGAGAGATCACTTAATTCAAATTCCTTATTTTACAAAAGCTTCCTATGGTATTTGGGTATAGCTAAGACAGAAGTTTCTTGTTTCCTGTTTCAGTAGTCTTTATGATTTTTTTTTCTGCTCTCATCTGTATTAGGCCAGAGTTCCTGCTTTATAATGTTTATCCTTTCCAAATTGGCAATTATTTTTGTTTACAGAGATTATGGAAGTCAAAAAAGGTTAACTTATCGTTTTTTAAAAAAAAGTATAGTTATTTTTAAAACAGTAGGTCTTTTTTATCATCCTCTACTACTCCCCCCCACCCTTTAAGTCTTAAGCTAAAAACTCTTTTTAGTCTTAGGGTTCCTGCCATCCCCAAGCTTCAGATAGCCTTTCCAATAATGTTATGATCGAATGATGGTACTAGTTTTTATTTGTATGTTATCTGGTCTTAGACAACAAAATGGAGAGAGTCCAAAAGAGACCAAGACCTGAGAGCCTAGCTACCTAGCTCTATTCTGTTAATGAAGTCATTACCAAAGGTTAGCTCATAGATAGAAGGGTGCAGTAGTACTTTTAAAGAGGTGAGAGAAGTTAGGAGATATGTAGAAGCAGGAAGTGATAACTAGAGTGATTATATGAAGACTACTTTTAAGGAATAGAATCAGTGGTTTAGTAGCGATGAACAGACAGAGATGATGATGTATATTTTGTGTTTGCCTAACAGATTTTATTTATTTAAAAAAAATTTTTTTAAGTTCATTGGGGTGACATTGGTTAATACAATTATGTAATTTTCAGGTGTACATTATAATTTGACATCTATATATTCTATTGTGTGATTACCACCCAGAGTCCAGTTTCCTTCAGATATCGTATATTTGATCCCCTTTACCCACTTAACCTTTCCCCAACTCCCCTATACTCCAACTACTTTCCCCCTCCTCCTCCACCCTCTACCGTCTGGTAACCACTAGTCCACTGTCCGTGTTCCTGAGCCTCTGTCCTGTTCTTTTGTTGCTTTTAGGTTTATATCCCACATATAAGTGATATCATGTGGTTTTCAACTTTTTCAGTCTGACTTATTTCACTTAGCATGATTATCATGAGGTCCATTCAGGTTGTCGCAAATAGCAGTATTTCATCTCTTCTTATGGCTAAAATTCCATTGTATATATGTAACACAGCTTCTTTAGCCAGTCATCTGTTGTAGGGCACTTCGGTTGCTTCCCTTTCCTGGCCATCATGAATAGTGCTGCTATGAACATTGGTGTGCAAATAAGTTTTTGGATATGGGTTTTCAAGTCTTTGGGGCAAATACCCAATAGAGGGATTTCTGTGTCATATTGTAGATCAATTCTTAGTTTTTTGAGGACCTTCCATACTGTTTTCCATAGTGGCTGAACCAATTTGCAGTCCCACCAGCAGTTATAAGGGTTCCTTTTTTTCCGCATTCTCTCTTACATATTTTTAATCTCTTTTAAATCTCTATTCAACTTATAGGAATGAGGCAAAGTAATTCCAAAGAAGACTGGTTCTTATCAGAAGAAGAATTTAAATTGTGGAACAAACTTTATAGATTAAAAGACAGTGATGAAATTAAGGAAATAACATTGCCTCAAGTTCAGTTTCTATCTTTACAAAATGAGGAAAACAAATCAGTAAGTTGAATATGTTTTCAGACACTCTTTACAGTGATGATACAGTAGCTTTGGGAGTAAAGAGAATGCTCATGATCAGAATGTCAACTTAAAAAATTAAGAATGTAAACAGTTTAAAAAATAATATTAAATTAAGTCTAAGTTTGTAAAACTTCTAATTTTCTTATATTTTTATTATATATAAATTTTTATAATACTGTAATATAGTTTTATATTTTTATAAATTCTGCCTTTTCTTCATGACTTTCTACCATATGAAAATTTCTGCATAGGCATAATTTACACAATTGGTTTATTACTCTGCAGTATACCATAATTTGACAATATCACTGTTATTTTTGGAATTCTTTTCAACATATTACTAATGTAAAATTATGCTGTCACAAGCATCTTTGGAAAAACGTTTTATTTTTTGTTTTTAAATTATAGTAAAACTTTAATTTGGATGTCAGCATTTATTTTATTTTATGAATAAATTATTGGTGAACTTAATGAAAGTCAAAATAATTTGGTAAAGGTTATTTATGTGCCTAAAGAGTGGGAAAAACACCTCAGGAAAGATTGAAATATACGGTTATTCAGAATTTGTATTTTATTCACTAACAGGGAAAGTAAGCCATGTCAGCAGGCATGAAGAATTGAGATTAGTATCACTGGGAGATTATGAATGCCTCCATATTAGATAATAGGATATAAATCAAGCAAAATAGTAGTTTTGAAACCATACATTTTCTTAAATATTTGCTCTTAACATGGAACGATATAAACAGGAATATGGTCAAGTAGTAACTCATATGTCATTTATTTTAAAAATGTATTTAAAATTCATCTTTATACTTTATGAAATTATTTTTTTTTCTCCTGAGAATTTAGTTGCAAGTACCTAAATGAATTCAAATTATTTATTTTGGGCTGATTGTGTATTCAGTGTTGTTTTTTTTTAATTTGTGAAATCAGAGTATGTGTGTTTTTATCATTTTTATTTTTTTTTAAATCATTATTCAAGATTCAAGAACCAACCATTGGAATTCATCAACTCTCTCTTTCCGAATGGAGACTATGGCAGGATCATCCTTTTCCTACATATCAAGTTGATCATTCAGATCGATGCCACCATTTTATAAGCATTATGCAAATGATAGAAGGAATGAGACATGAAGAGGTAGGGTTTTATTGTAACTTTCTTTTGCTGTTATGATGGTGAAACTATAATATTTAATCTTTATTTTTAATTTGAAGTTATTATTATAAGAAACAAGTACTATAAATAATTATAGCTAGAATAGTTTGTTTTTCTGTAAAGATCCTTGTGACCTCAAAAAGGATCCAGATTTCTGCCTTAGGAGAAGTAGGCTTAATTAAGAGAATATTATCTGTAAATATGATAGACCAGAGCTAAATTTTAATATATATAACGATTTGTAAACTATAAAGATTCTTGTTGGATGTGATTTATTGAAATATTCTCTATTACATAGGTCATTTGGTATGTCTCTTACGTCCTGGTGGTAGGATAGAGAATTATTTATTCCTTCAGCAGTTTCTTGATTATTCTTCCTTGAGAAAGTCAGAATGATGAACCTATTATGAGAGTGTAATCAAAAATGCCCAACACTACCATTCATTACTTAACCTCTTTGTACCTCAGTTTCATCTGTAAAATGGGGATGATGATGAAACCTTCATAGGGTTGTTGTGAGGATTAAATGACTTAATACATGTAAAGCACTTAGACTATTAACTGGAACATAGTAAGTACTCAGTAGATTGTAGGTGGAATTTTTCTTAATAGTTTTTGTTTACAAATACATGTAAATAAAAGAATTTGTTGTGAATCTAAGCAAAACTTGTGCCATCAAATTAACACTTTATTCGGTGTCCTCTATATGTCATTATCTGTTCCAGGCCCTGTGGCTACATCAGTGAAAAAAACAAATAAAATACTTTGTGTGTGGGAGCATATACACTACCAGAGAGACAGACATTCTCACATTAATATTTATTGTATTTATTTTTCAAACAGTAGAGAGTTAACTGCTTAAGTTCCTGAATAGTAGAGGGATCTTGACTAAAGAAGCTTTCATGGTGAGGAGGGACGGATGAGCCAGGAATGGTGGGGACTGTAGTTTTAGATTTAGAGATAAATCTTAGAATTTCACTATAAGGGTTCTTGGTTGGGAAGTTGTTAAAAATAGTATTTCTAGCCTGAAGCCTAATGGACATACAAGTACCACTATTTCAGGTGTCGTAAAAGTTGTTCTTAGTTTACCTTCATCAAGAGAGTAAATTTAACATATGTATTTATGCTTTTTTTTTATACATATATATATATACATTTCTTAAATATTTTTAGAAAATTAAAATATTGTTCAATTAAATTTTAGAAGTGAAAAAACTTAGTGTTTCGACCTTATGTATTCATTAAATTTGTTCTTTCTACAAATAGTTATCATGGGTCATCCATGTATTAAGTACTGGGGATACAAAAGTATTTAACTGATTAAAAATTGTATGAAAATTTCATAGTGGTATCATTTATAATTTTGTTTATCAGAATAATTTTTAAGTTTTAAAAGAAAATCATTTAAATGTAATATTGTTTCGAAAATATTTTAACATAGAGTAAAACTCATCTCTTAGAATTGACTTCTTTAAATGCCAGTTTATTTATTATTTTTTCATACTATATATACCTAATTTTTTTTAACATTTTGTTTTTTTATTTTCCCCCTCCCAAAAGTGGCTTTTTTTGTTTAGCTTTCTGTGACTTTTTTTGTTTAGCTTTCTGTGACTTTTTTATTTTCCTTTTTTATAGGGAGAATGCAGCTATGAATTGGAAATTAAATCTTATTTACAAATGGAGGATGTTCACTTGACATTTAGTGATTCTAGGAGCAAATATAATCATCTTGCAAATGGCACCTTTACTAGCAATAAAAAATCTTCATTTACAATGAGTATAAATCAAAGCAGTTCATTCTCAGTGACAGAATCTGATGGAGAATGTGCTGAAATTTTTAAGCAAACTCATATCAAACCTACTAAAATTGTTTCTCTGAAGAAAAAATCTTCTAAAGAACTGAAGAAAGATCAGCCTAAAAAAGAAAACAATGATATTGTCATGGATTCTTTAGATACCGTTGGCAGTTCTACTGTTGAAAATATTTTTCAGGTAGACCTAAATGATAAAAGGTCATCAGATACAGATGAAGTTGCTGTCATAAGTGCTGTCAATGAAAATGTTAATCAGTCATGTGGATTATTAACAGAATATCAGTTTACAAACAAATCTGCTAGTTCATTTGCTGGAAATTTTTTAGATTCTGGTTATAACAGTTTCAGTGATGAGAAATCTGTTTTATCTAGCTTATTTCTTCCATTTGAGGAAGAGCTTTGTAGGGCTAGAAAAGATGACCAATTTTACTGTCATTCATTAACAAAAGAGGTTCTCACTAATGTAGAGAGATTTTTATCTCATTCTCCTCCACCTCTCAGTGGACTCTCAAATTTGGAATTTGACATTGCTAAGGGTTCTGCTCTTGAAAATTTGCTTTACCTACCCTACACAGAGTATTTACAAAATGATAAGACTACCTGTTTGATACCACATTCAGCTATAAATTCTCAACAGAATTTAGAAATGAATTCACTTAAATTTATTACTCATCCTGAAAAAAGTTGCCTTTATAGTAAAACTAATGATAAGATTTCTGATGAGCTAAGCTTCTGTGACTGTGATGAGAAAGTATGTAAAGATATTAAAAATGAAAATTTAGTATCCAACAATCATACTCAAATAAACATAGGCCCTCCAAAGCATTTTGTTGAAAACCATCGCAGTGTTGACAACAATGGCCTCCCAGCATTGCTCACTGATCAGGATGAAAGTTTACTACTATTTGAGGATGTTAATACAGAATTTAATGATATAAGCCTTTCTCCCTCGAACAGTAAATGCAAATCCTTATGTCTGTCAGACAAAATTGGTATAAGTGAGATGACACTGGTCTCTCAGTTCTTAATTTCTGATGAACTTTTGTTAGACAATAATTCTGAACCCCAAGATCAGATTATCTGTGATACTAATTGTTGGAAATCTGATGAAGATTTGACAGGTGTAGGTGAGGAAAATTTGAAGAAAGATGAATATGTTTTTGACTGCTCTAAGGACTTATTTTCTGTTACCTTTGATTTAGGATTTTGTAGTCCAGATTCTGATGATGAAATAGTGGAACATGCATCAGATACAAATAAGAATACATTTTTAGGTGACACATCTGAAAGGTGTTTCATTATTAAGAAGATAACTGATGCAAATTATATTTCAAATCAATCAGTAATACCAAGAGATCATGCTGATAGTTCTACAAGTAAAACCATTATTATCTCATCCAGTGAAGATAAGAAGAGTTCTACTTCTGCACATTTTCCATTGAGTACAGCAAAAAATAAACAATTTATGTCTCCTGGATATACTCAGTTCTTTTTGCCAGTAGGAGAAAATGTTATGAGTACACCACTTTGTGAATCAAACACATCGAACCCATTTTCTAAAAAGAGAAAGGAAATGCCTAGGACGCCAGATTCTAATAAGGGAAAAGTAAATCTACAAAGTTTTAAAGAAACATTGAATTTAACTTTTGATGATTTGGGACTTTCTATAGAAAAAGCTAAAAGCAAGGAACAAATCAATCTGCAGCAATCCTGTCATTCTGCTGAAGGTAAGATTTCATCTTTATAAAACACAAATCTTTCTAGAATAATTACTTTAGATAAACTCATTTTTCAAAATGTAATTTCTCAGTATCTAGTGTATTGATTAAATAATTTTATATTTTTTAAGTTAACGTTTACTGACATAAAATTTATTTATCTACATATATATTTATGGCATGTGTGCCATGTGAAAGATATTACACAGAAATGTAGAAGTGTAAGAATTGGCCATAGTCTGTGATTGTAAACCACAAATATATGTTTGAAAAAATAACCAATAAAATGTGTAAATAACTACTAAAGGAATAGTAAGATAGTAGATGTTTAGGAAGTTCATAAAATTTCCAAATTTTGAACTGGATTAGATTGGAGCTATAGATTTTTATTAAATGTAGATTTTTATTTTGGTTCCCCAGGAATATTTATTATTGGGTTTATGTTGAAAATAATAAGGAATATGGATGTTATAAAATGTTAAAAACAAAAGGTAAGAAGGAAAGTGTAATAGTTTGTGAGGGAAGGTAGAATAAAGTAGAAGGTTTATATAGCAAAAACAGTTGAGAACTAGGACTATATTTGGAGGATAGAGACAAGACCATGGAAGATGAAGAAAAACTAGAAAATATAATGATAGATATTTGATATTAAAATGATTTAAATGTTGTCTACGGCCATGCCACCCTGAACAAGCCTGGTCCCATCTGATCTCGGAAACTAAGCAGGGTCAGGCCTGGTTAATGCCTGGATGGGAGACCAGCTAGGAAAACCAGGTGCTGTAGGCGTTAAAAATTTTCAAAAAATAAATAAATAAGGTATTATAAATTGACAAGGTCCTTGCAATCTGTGAGGTCAACTATGGTTTGCCTCACCAAAAAAAAATAAAAATAAAAATAAAAAAATAAAATGATTTAAGTGTCCTTTAAATCCTGAACTCTAGTTTATGTATGGATTACTATAGCAGGACATTTATGGATTTTACTCCTTATGGCTATGTAAAAAGAGTAGTTGCAGGATAAAATAAATTTCCTCTAAATCTTTTTCCTATGTTGTTCTCAGTAGTATGGAGGGCTCGATTCATGAATGTTTTATTTACAGTAAAACGTGTTTAAAGTAAATTCTGAAAGTATATTTAATTTTCAAAAACGGGCTCTTCTGCATAGTTTTAGATATATCCAACATATGTATTTTTTACTAAGTGTTTGTGTTGCCCGTGAGCCTTCAATATTTGCTTTAACACTTTTATATTAAGTTTGTAATTGGAATCAATTTTTTTTTTGTCTTTGTGTCAGATTTGCATTAAGACTTTTTTTTTTCTAGCATTGCACTTAACTACTAACCATGGGCAATATAATTATGAATACATATGTATTAGGGAATTATTTATCAAAATATTTATTATTTTTTATTACACGTAATTGAAATAGAAGATTCAAGATTATTTGCAATGTTACATGGATACCAAAATAGTTCATTAAAATACCACTAAAGCAGTTAAAAGGAAAGCCTCCTGGAATTGGTTGGTTACTATAGCTGAGCCCTGTATTTAACTCTAACTTTCTTAGAAGATACTGAAAAAAAGAAAACTGGTTGGATAATACTGTGCTTATCTGCAAAAAAAGGATTTATTGAAGTTTGGGTAGATGTTTTATTGGCACAGATGTGAGGAGGAATTTACTGTGTGAACTTCTACTAGTTTTTTATTGTTCTGTAACAGATTACTGCCCCCAAAATTAGTGGCTTAAAATAACAGACATTTATCTCACAATTTCTGTAGTTTGGAAATTATAGAGTTGTTTAACTGGTTGATTCTACCTTACGATTTTTCATGGGGTTATCAAGATTTTACCTGGGGGTGCAGTCATCTGAAGACATGGGGAATCTACTTTCAAAATGGCTTGTTCAAAATGAGTGATGATGGAAGGCACACAGAAATCTCTAGTCCATAGCATTTCTAAAATCCAACAGAACCAAGATTGGAAGTTTCTTTATTAGAACTCAAACCCTGAGAATAAGTGTCCATGGTTCTTGCTTTGTCCTCTAGGTGCTTGATCCTTTTTCGTAACAGGTAGCACCTGTGGAGTTTTCTCAGCCTGCTTCTTTTAGTAAAAATTGAGATTCCAAAGGCCTTTTTTCATTTTCTCCTTTCTCTGCCTCTTTCAGTTGTAGCTGGCTGTGTTTCTTCTCATGAATCTTGTGAAAGTTATTATTTTATTAGACACTAGCCATGCCCACAAATCTTTTGGAGTAACTCTTCTAACTTGAACTTCTGCTGAAATGTCTAAAGATAGTTCTTTAATATTCTTAGAAGGCCTGTCATTTCAGAGTATCTGTGAGAGACATCCCTACAATATTTAGAGAGCCTTTTATCTGAACTAAATGGTACTTTGAGGCACCATCTTTGATCTTTCTGAGGTCTGAAAGCCACTACAGTAACACCCTCAGCTTCATCTAGACAGTGTTTTCCTGACAGTCCTCTTAAATCTTTGCCTGGAAGATTTCTTAATTTAACATTATTTGCCAGCTGGAGAAGTCAGGCATTTTTAAAGATTCAACTGTTTCACACTTAATAGACCTTTAGTTAATCGCTTTTGCAATTTACTTTAACAGCAAGAAACAAAGGTGATACCTGTGTCTAGGTACATTTGCCACTTTCCATGTTATTGCAATGTTGCTGAACTTTCTGGCACTACAAAAAGGATTCTCCTCCAATTTCTAATAAGATTTTATTTTCTTTAACCTCCCACCCATAGCCTCCTCATTGGTCGTTAATCTGCCAAGAAATTATTCCTACAAACAATTCTTTCAAGTCTCTTCAAGCTTTCACTAAGATCTTCCTCAAAAGTCATTTCAGCTTCTGCCCTCAGCCTAGTTCTAAAACTCCTTCCACACTTTAGGATTTTGGTATGGCAATTCCCTATTTCCTGGTACCAAAATCTGTATTATTTATCTGTTGCTATATAACAAATTATCCCCCAAAATTAATGGCTTAAAAAAATAAACTTGTATTACTTCATGGTTTCTGTGGACCAAGAGTTCAAGAGTGTCTTAGGTGACTGGTTTTGGCCTAGGATATTTCATGAAATTACAACCAAGACGTTGGCCAGGACTGGAGTTATCTGAAGGTTTGAATAAGCTTGGAGGATTACATTGCTGTTGGTAGGAGGCCTCAGTTTCTTACCACATGGGCTTCTCCATAGGGTTGCTTCTTATATCCTTAAAATATAGCATCTAGAATCCTCCAAATTGGGTGATATGAGCGAGAGCAAGGCTGCAATGAAGTTTATGATCTAGAATTTCAAGTAACACACTTTCACTTCTATTATATTCTTTTCTTAAAAGCAAGTGATTAAGCCTGCCCCACACTTAAGGAATTCTGATTTACCTCTTGAAGGGAGGCATATCACAGAATTTATGAACATATTCTAAAACAACCACAGGGCTCTTAACAGAATCTTTCGTGAAAACACACAGAAGTGTCTTCACTCAAAATTTTATGAAAGTGCAGAAATAGAACTTTAAGTACTGAACATTTGAAGCATTCGATTTTATACATGAGAGTTTTGTTTCTAGCATTCTTTCTACCTTCCTATTGTGTTGTTTTAGTTACAACATTTTGGTGACTATCTTATCAATTTTTATTTCATGTTTGTGCACAAACACACATGTATATGTACATATACAGAGACATAGAAAAAAATTTTTATGTATTGTTTTGTAAGACTGCATTATCATTCTTTAACTTTTTCACTTAGAAAGAATAAGACACAGGGCAGAAAGACTATAGTAGATTTTAAAGCTGATTTCTGAAACTTTGATTAATAAAATTACATTTTATATTCTTCTAGCCTCTTTTCAGTTAATTTGAAAATTGAACTCAAGTATGTGTTTATTACAAAAGTTATCTCTTAATTTTCTCACTGGCATTGTTTTATTTTTATGTCTCTTCCTATGCTGATTTAATTTCACTGGCACTTTTATTTTTCTGTCCGCTAATTTTTTTTGGCCAAACTTCTGAAAAATGATCTTTTTTTGAGAGTGAATAAGTGTTGAGATAAACAATTCTTATTGTATCTATCTATAAAATAATGTGGCTGGATAAATTTAAATCTATTAACTAGATTCATTATTTTTAAATAAATTTCAGGTGAACAATTAACAAGCAATGAAAGTGAAGATGATGAGATTTTCCGAAGAAAGAGTAAAAAAAAAAAAGGAAATTTTTTAGAATCCCCTGAGGTGAGTCATTCAGAAATCACAGTAGAATGATCATAAAGGCATCTTCTCTCTCCTTACCTTTTTTTTTTAACCTTTTACTTTATCTATTTATCTGCTTTATCTAGGATCCAAAAAATAGTGAAGTTGATTCTCCTCTTCATGCTGTAAAAAAGCGCAGGGTTCTTCTAAGCAAAGTAAGTAGATAAACAGATAATGTATAGTACTTCAGATTCTTTTGGAGCAAATATGACAAGAAATATATTTGTATAAGTGAATGTCGGTATGTTTGATCTTACAGGTATATAGTTAACAGAAAAATAGATATTACATCCTATGTGACTGGAATTTTTATTTTAACTTTATCCTCCTTTTAGAAACTATCCCTACTTTGTCAGTACACATCAGCAATTCAGCAAATGTTTTTTTAAATACGTACTGTGTACATACAGTGTAAGGTGCTCGGGATACTATAAAGATTATATCTGATACTGTTTTAAATCACCTATAATTTAATAGGAGAGAAAGATAGGTAAATGGATTTTTTTTTTTTTTTTGCAGGGGGTGGTAAATGTATATATTTAATGTAATATTTTAAGTTAAACATTAAGAAAAGATAATAAGCCGTTAGCCTGGACTTTGGGAGTTCTGGCAAGCTTCTTGAAGATAAAACCTTATTAAATCTTAAAGCATAGACAAGAGAAAGGAAAAGAGAAGGCATTGCCAACAGAGTGAACATTTTAAAGAAGGACACAAAGTTGTGAAACAGCATATTATTAGATTGTAAAGACAAAGAGTGCCAGGAAGTAACTTTGGAGAAAAATCTGGATCCATTTTTGGTATTTTTTCATTTGCTTACTGAATGGGTTTGAAAGAAGGAAAGGATGACTTTCCAGTAAGACTGGTGTTTGGCTTGGGCTGTTAGGCAGATGTGTCACAAATCTAGAGAAGACAAGAAAGAGATAAGTTCATTGTTGAACATGTTCGAGTTTGAGGTTTTATTGAGACAGTGAAGTGTCCCTGTCTGGAAGGCATAGGTGACTATGTGAATATGAAATTTGGGTTGGAGGAGGGAGCAAGTTTTAAGTCTAATGTATTCATTTGTCATCAGCTCATGGCTGCTAAGTAAATTTTGAGATGAGGAAATCTTGTGTGTTTTAATTCTCTAATAAAATCTGTTAATTTGTGTAAAATTAATTTAAAATGCTGTCAGTCAGTATGCTTTGTATACTCATAAGCTAGAAAAAATTACTTTAACTTGCTACCTTGACTAGAATGTCTGATCTACTTCTCAGAAGTAGAATTAAAATATTGATAATGCTGATAACCAAACCATTCTGAAAGTATTCTTATTAATTGAAATTATTTTAATAACTTTCTTTAATTCTTTTGATTGGTTTTAGGTTATTCTGTAAAAGATGTAGTGATAGGCCCCCTCATCCAAATTCCTTATTTTTATATTGATTTTCTTGGTTTGAAAGGAGTGCTATATGTTTGGACTGATTTGTTGTTGTTGTTGTCGTCTATAAATAAGATAAATTTATTTGCAAAGGAATTTACTAAGAAATGCAGTGACTTTGTAATTAGTTTTAAATTATTTAATCAATACAATGCAATTACATTTCAAATAATCTTTGAAAGTTCCAAGGAGTCTTAAGGGGTTTAATTGCTATTTAATCAGATAGCAGCAGTTGAATTACAGATTTCCATTTTAGAGAAAATGTTCTTTGTAGATCTAGCACTCTGACATATTTTCAGGCCAAATACAAGGGTTTTAGGTTACAAATTAATTCCGTTTTTCTGTGGTTCACTGTGGCAGGGTTGGGGAGGGGAGTGGGCCGAAGACGCTGATTCAGAGATCCATGACTCCTGTCTTGTATACCTCAGGAGAGATATACATTCTTGCCAATGGGGCAGTTTCCCCAAAAGCAGAGAGTGCTGCTGCCAGTGACTCCAATTAGCAAATCTGGATTGGACTTGCATCTTTCATGTCCCCTCATGGCTCCAGCCAGCAGATATAAATCATGAGCCACCTCGGACCAAGACTTGAAGTAGGAGTTTGCCTGGATCCTACTCATATCTGCTAACCCTGTTGAGGACCCATGAAGTGAATGCAATATACTACAGTGGAACAAGCAATGAATACAAAATCAGAACCTATGGGGCAGGAATCTGTGTTTTTACAAACATACTATAGTTTGAAAAGTCGTGGTCTAACTTACTTCTTTTTAAAGTTTATTGGGGTAACGTTGGTTAACACAATTATGTAATTTTCAGGTGTACATTATAATTTGACACTTGTATATTCTATTGTGTGTTTACCATCCAAAGTCCAGTTTCCTTCAGCTACCGCATATTTGATTCCCATTACCCACTTCACCCTCCCCCTACTTGTCCATTTGACCTCTTTTACCCAGTTTGCTTACCCCCTCTTCCCCTACCCACTACCCTGTTTTAACTACTAGTCTATAGTCCATGTGTCTCTGTTTGTTTGTTGAACTGATTTTGATAGCTATATTTACAGACAATTATATATTTTGTCAAGCTTTTCAGGATGTTCTAAAGGAAACAGTTAAATTGAAAATATAAGTTTTATCAAATACATTTTATGTAATACTAAATTGAATGACTACTATCCTAGTATTACTAAATTACCTAATTGTATATCTTAGTACTTAGAATTACCTAATTTTTCAATCCTTAAGTATTATGTATTTGTAACATGGTTCTGAGTTGTGAGAGCATTTTGTTTTTCTAACAAGAAAATGTCAGGACAACTTTTAAAAGGAAAAAATGAAAGCAAAAGCAACAACCCTTGAGAAATACATTAAGATAAAATAATCCAACTTTTTAATTTTTTTATTTCTTATAAAATAATTTTATTAATTTATTATAGTTAGAGTTATCATCTAGTGATGAGAGTGAGCATTTTCACAAACAACATCCACAGTTAGAAGACTTCAAGGGTCAGAACAGGAACATTAAAAGAGGCATCAAAGTCCAAAACAGACAGAGTCACCTAAAGGTAAACTTTTTTCAGTCTTTAATTTCTATACATACGTATATGTACTATATATATATATTTAATTGGTAAAGAACATTAGATTTTACATAGAAGTTGATTTCTGTTTATAATTTCTTTATAGAAAAAAAATCTACAAATTAAATATTTGTACCCAAATTTTACCTTTTTTACTAGAATGAAAATCTCAAGGTATGGTATTTTTTTTTTTTTATTTGTTCCGAAACTATCTTGTAGTGCTGTGTTATTTTGAATTTCTAAATAAAGAAGCTGTAGTGTATTGAGAATTTAAGATTTAAATTGAAGAAAACATAGACACAGAAATCAGTTTTACTGTATTTGCTTTTATAATCATTGTAGTATTTTTCTTATCTCTAGCCAATATTCAAATCCTTGGCATTTAAAAAAAATCTTTGGAAAAAAATTCTCAGCAGCTTTTTCTGATCAGTACTTTTTATAATGCAGTATTTTCTTGGCAAAAATTAAAATAGCCAGAAGACTCAGGTGACTTTATTCTTATTTACAAAAGAAAAAGAAAAACATTCTTTAAGCTGATATGCTGACTTGTACTTTATTTTACTTATAAGAATTATCATAAGAAATTTAGATGTGCTACTTTATCAATTCTTCTGGCAGTTTTCTATTTTTATTTTATGGTCTTAAAAGTATTGGCAAGAAATCTATTTTCCAAAACTATAAGTAAATGATTTTCTTAACAGTATCTTCTTGTTTTTTTATTTATCTTAGCTTGTAGCTAGGAAGTTTTTAGATAATGAAGCAGAGCTTACCCAAGAAGATGCAGAATATGTTTCATCAGATGAAAATGATGAGTCAGAAAATGAAAAAGATTCCTCATTACTTGACTTCTTAAATGATGAGACTCAACTTTCACAGGCCATAGATGGTAAATGATATAATATGCCTTTTTTCTTTTAATTTTCAGTGCTTCTAATGTGGCTGTATTTAAATATTTTAGCAACTTTTCAAAAAGCCTTGACTTTAAAGGGAATTAAATTTGGTTTCTATGAAATTTTTGGTAATTTTTATTCCAATTCTGAAGTATTTACTTTATTTTAGACTTGTTTATTTATAGGCTTCTGCTAATTTGATTGTTTCTCCAGAACAACCTGGTTGACTCGGTGTTAAATGTTTATTTAACAAGTTTTTAATCATTGTATTAAAAACTACATGCTTGGTACTATGTAAAGTTCCTGAAAAAGCTATATCAGTGAAAAAAATGGACAGAAAAATCTCTGCCCTTATGAAGCTTACATTTAAATGGAAGGAGACAAACATTAGATATAATAACTAAATTGTGTAGTATAAGATAAAAAATTTATTACAAAATGAAAATGATGAGGATTTGTTGTGGAAGGGGTTACAGGTATTAATAATGGATAAGCTACAATTTTATATAAGGTATTTAGGGCTAAATCTTATTGAGAAGGTGGCGTTCGTGTGATCACACTCTAGAATGAGATGAAGAGTTTAACAATGTGGATTTTTAAAACCAGCTGTGACACAAAGCAAAATTTATTAAATTTGCCAAGTAAAAGAGATCGACTTTTGGTAAAGTCTCTCCAGACAATGCTTGAGTACATCTTATACATAATTCATTAAGAGAAGATGATTCAGATTGGCTGTAATAGAAATAGGAAATATTCTGGTGGGCTCTACAGTGTTCTGGTCTTTTACAGATCTTGCCATTTATTATGTTCTTGCAGTCTCCGATATGATAAGACCGCAAAGTTTCCCAAGGTCCATGACTCTGAAAGAAAAGGTCCTGAAGTTTTCAGTGCTGTCATTGATACTGACATGATTTGCAGGACAAGGTGTCAGCATTATGCCCTTGATGCTCATTTCTTAAGCATTCTGTACTATGACTTTAAAAAATGATAGGCATATGAATCTCTTGAATTGTGCTTAGTGACAAAAGGCAG
This sequence comes from Macroglossus sobrinus, assembly GCA_004027375.1. Classification (NCBI taxonomy): domain Eukaryota; kingdom Metazoa; phylum Chordata; class Mammalia; order Chiroptera; family Pteropodidae; genus Macroglossus; species Macroglossus sobrinus. The sequence continues at coordinate 333,008 of PVKZ01001192.1, forward strand.
AATTTACAAGTTATATACTGTATACTTTGATTTATATGACATTCTGAAAAAGGTAAAGCTATAGGGACAACAAATAGATTAGTGGTTACCATAACTATGCATTTGTTAAGACTCAGACCTATACCCTAAAGAGGATGAATTTTACTGTGTGTACATTATACTAAAAAAAAAAAAAATCTCCGAAAGCTCCTTAATTCTGAGCCCCTCTAAACTGTAAGTAAGGTCTCACTAAGTTTGTAGGGATTTAGCATGAGTAACAACTGGATAGTTGTTAGGTCAAGAGGATATCTAATAGTTGAAACTAGCTATGGAATTGAAGATAAGGGGAATATTATTCAAGAAAAACTTATACATCTTGTACCAAACACTATAGTCATTAAATTAGCAAAGTTATCCCTCAGTTTAACATGTTAATCACCCCAAAATTAAGGGAAAGTGGGAGACAAAAATAAAGTTGCTTTCTGATTATAACTTTAAAAAAAGATAGGCATAAATAAAAACTTGTACGTTTTTAAATTTTGGCTTAACTGAAAATTATGAAACCTATATAATATTGGCTGTGGCTTTTGATATTAAAATTCCATGAGGTTGGAATTATGTGAATTAGGAATAAGTCAAAGTTAAATACTTTTGCTAGTTTTCATTTAAATAATGTTGCTATTTGAAATTTTTATTATCTTTACACAGATTCTGAAATGAGAGCTATTTACATGAAATCTTTGCGCAGTCCACTGATGAACAGTCGAAACAAAATGATCCATAAGAAACATAACATAAACATTTTCTCACAGGTATGAACTCCAGAGAATTTCTTGATGATGATGTTGAAATATGTTTCTGTTAATGAAACCTTCATTTTGTTTCTGAAATTAGACTATCAGAGCTAATTGGGATCATTTCTGGCCTGAGTTAGGAAGGTAGACTAAATGAGTTCTTGAAATCCCTTTTAGTACTAATTTGATCAAATTATCCTTTCTTTAATTTGAGCAATTTGGATATACTATTATTTTTTAGTTAGAAGAACATTTAAAGGAAGTGAATAAAACTTCACCATCTACTCATTAAATTTGTAATTCTTATGTTGTATTTCTCTTGAAAATTTATTTTTTTGGTAAAAATGTTATGTTCTAAAAATTATTGATATTTTATTGATGATAACATTTTGATATTAGTCTAAATTTATAAATTGCCATGTTCTCTCTAGTAATATGGTCATTCATATCTCTGTACTTCCATTGTGTTTATTATGGAAATCACATCGTTTATAAATTTTTGTTTGTTTTTCTGGGTACCTGCACTAGATTGTTAATTTCTAAAGGGTAAGTCATTTTTTTTATCCTTAAAGTACCCACTTTTTTTCATAAAGAATTACTCAGTATATGTTAGTTGAGCAAGTGACTGAATTAATAAAGTGAAATAAATATCCATAAAGATCTTACATACTTAAAAGAATGTTAAATATGTGCTGATTTTATGAAAGAAATTTGTAATAGTCTTATTTGTATTTATATTTTAGATCCCTGAGCAAGATGAAACCTATCTAGAAGACAGTTTTTGTGTTGATGAGGAAGAATCTTGTGAAAGCCAATCAAGTCAAGAAGTGTGTGTTGATTTTAATTTAATAAATGAAGATTGCTTTGCAGATGGGAGTAAAAAATATAAAACCCGACATGCAGTAAAGCTAAGACAAGTGGGGATGAGACAAAATTGTGCACGTTCAAAAAAGAAATTATCCAGAATTATTTTACTAGATGATTCAAGTGAGGAGGAGAACAATGTAAATGATAAAAGAGAATCCGATCTGGTGGGTAACCGAAGCATGGTTAAAAAGAGCAAACAACAGGACCATTGTTTGAATTTAGTGCCTTCTGGATCTTCCTTGCAGTCCAAGGACCATTCTAATCCAATTGTTAATCGATTGCCAAAGGAGAGACAACAGACAGCACTTAATTTAAAAGATACAGTTTCTGATGTCTGGGACTTCAAACCTCAGAGCAGTAATAAAATTGAACGTACCTCAACATTGTTCACTACTGTTGAGTCAAAGAATGACTTTCCAGTTCAGTTAAAGGTATGGATCAAAATAGAGGGAAAAAACCTTCATATGTTTACCAGAAGGTGTTTTTTAATTTTGTTTTGTTTTGCTTTTGTGTGTGTATGTTTTGTGTTAAATAACCAGGTCAAAGAAAAATTAGCTAGTGATGAAATTAATTCTTCAAACAAGAAAACAGCACACTAAATTATGTAGACAATTCATATATAGATGTTTCGTTTTTATAATTTTAAATGTGTTAATAGTTTTCTTAATAACACTCTTTAAGGAAACTTGCTAATTTTATAAAAAGACTTAGAAAGTGGGCTTCTTGCAAGGCAAAATTAGCAGAAGTTGCATGCTTAGTAGTTTCCCCCAGATTAACTTTACTTTCCCCTAAAGATTTAAGGTATGTAGCTCTCATCTCTTTATTGAGGAGAAGAATGGAATCACCTGATTTCCTTCCTTTAGATTTCTTTCCTTCTAGAATGACTAAGTAGTTCAGTTTTTAGCTTCTTCCTATCTCCCTATTGCTGAAACAATCCCTAAAACCATTTTCAGTTTTTAAGAGTTTATAGTTACAGCAGTTTTACTAAAATAGGGGTTAAAGTTGTAGTAATAGGAACTGTAAATATAGATTCATTTCCTTTCTTGTCATTTCGGAGTGAGATTTAGATCTAGACTTCTGTTTATTTTATTCTGGGTTTTTCAGTCCATCCTGCATGGGCACCAAGCTCCAGTGTCTACACAATGGCTCCCAAATTGATGTTTCCAGTGTTAAATTGTCTCCAGGCATTTTTTTTTTTTTTGCACATATTTTTTCTAGAAGTTTTAATTAAAATAAAGCTGGCTAGATTAAGTCTTATACTAGATTGGAGATCGAGAAAGTACTTAATTTCTCTGAGCCTTAGTATCCTCAGCTGTAGTATAAAGATAGTAACCCTAAGAGTCAAGGTTGGTAATATATGCACAATATTTTAAAACCCAGTAAGCACTTTCTACATTTCTACTTTAGCATGTTCTAACTAAAAAATTGACATAGGCTAGTAATACTTTGAGGACTATGGAAAAGATACACAGATTTTAACAGAAATGTGTTTTAGAAAATAATCTATTATCTAATATTCCATGTAGTATGATCCTTTTTTCCCTTGAAATGATGAAGGGAAAGAATTTGAGAAGACAGAAAATAAACTAAGTATCCAATCAAAACCCATTAGTTATTAAAAATGAAAACATTTACTTTGTCATGTATATTACAAACAGTATTCCTTGTCTGTCATTTACCTTCTTGGTTTTTTTTTTTTTTTTTTGTAGTGGGTTTTGCCATAGGAAGATGTAACTGTTTTATACAGTCCAAATTTTTTTTTTTATAGTTTGACTTCAGTGTCATGTTTAGAAAGCCATTTTCTACTCCAAGATAACTACATATTTCCAGTATATATTTTTTAGTGGCCATTTCTTCCTTCATTACATTTATTCTTTTTTATTTTTTAAAACTGAATATATTTTAAAGATTATTTCTGAGTTATTAGGACTTCCACCTTTAGTTTATGACATAGCAAGCTGGAAAGAACATTTTTCCCAACCTTATAACAACAACAAAAAAGCAAGGTAATCTAAAAAATCATAAGTTTACTTGATTCTTATGGAGCTGAAGTTGCAGGGCAACCAGTTAGTCTGATATCTAAGGAAAGACCAGTGCTTCCAGTGAGAGAGTTGCTGATTTGGGACAATCACTGGGTACTATACAGTCTAGTAAGAAGAATTCAGCTAAAACTTAAATGACTTTTAAAAGGCAGTGGACTAGCATGGGAGTTTAGAACCCCTGGATGTTGCAGACAGAAGGGCATTTGCAACCTTTCACAGGCTTATCCCCACAGACTCATCAGGTGTTCACAGGAAAGACTGAGAATCAGAGAAAGCCTCCTTCCTGGTGCAGGCCTTGTAGAAGTGACCAGCAGTTACTGTGGAAAAGAAACCAAACTCCATCTGGTTCCTTCTGCCCTATTTCCCCTGTGGAACAAAAAGCTTTAAGCCACTAAGAAAAGAGTAGCAAACCCTATAGCCATTAGGGCCTAGGCAAAGACCCTTTGCAGATGGAGGAAGGGGATAAGAAAAAAAAAATGCTCTATACCCGAGAAGGCACAGGAAAACATATTGGGCCTAGAACATTAGAGATCTCCAGCCACTGGGAAGGAGAGCAGGGTCACTGAGAAGGTTCTCCCTCTGAGACCCAGGAACACAAGTCCTGCCTAAGACAGACTGAACCGGGAGAATAGAACTCTCTTCTCCACACCACCAACAGGATGTTCCTAGTGTTCCCTCCAACCAGGCTAGCAAGCAATAAGTAACAAATAAAAGCAATCTCTGCTGAGGAAGGAACAGTTGTCTGGGAAGAGGACCTCCATGAGGCTCAGGCTTACAGAGAAGACCTAATGCTGAGAAGACATTTAGAAAAATCATCTTGCAACCCAGACCCCACGCTAAATGCAAAGTGACACTACCAATTTTAAAGCCTCTGGCTGTACCTAAAGTAATCATAGCAATAAGAAAACCCAAACCCAACTCAACTTTGACTGAATTTGCTCAGCCCCACACACTAAAGGCAAGCAAAAGAAAGGTATACCTGTTTCTAGGCAGAAATACTATTTACCTGAATTACCACTGTCTTACACAAGATGTTTGGTTTTCAGCCAAAAGTTACAAGATACATAAAAGGAAGAAAAAAACATTCTCAAGAACTAGATTCAAATATGACTGAGATGTTGGACCTATCAGAATTAGGGAATTTAAAATAACCGTGATTAATATGTTAAAGACTCTAGAGGAAAAGTAAAACAAACATGCATGAACAGATAGGGAATATTTTCTGAGAAATGAAAAATATGAAGAACAGGAAAGTGGAAATGCTAGAATGGAAAACATGCTAAGAGAGATGAAGAATGTCTTCACTGGGCCCATTAGTAGACTCCATACAGCCATGGAAGGGACCAACAAGCTTAAAGCAAAGTCAGTAGAAATTACCCAATCTGAAAAATAAAGAGCGAAAAAACAAATGGAGCATCTAAGAGCTATGGGACTGCATCAGTAGTCTAAGATATATGTAATTGGCATTAATTAAGAGAACAGGGTAGAAGATAACATTTCAACAGACAGTGACTGAAATTTTCCTATATTAATGAACATTGGTATACAAATATTTGAGTTCGTTTTCACTTTTGAGTAATGCCTAGGAGTTACTGGGTTATAGAGTAATTCTGTTTCACTTTTTTGAGGAATCGCCAAATTGTTACCGACAGTGGCAGCACCATTTTACATTTCCACTAGCAATGTACATTCCAGTTTTTTCACAGTTTCATTGACACTTATTTCATGTCTATTTATTTGTTTGTTTGTTTGTTTGTTTATTTATTTATTTTAAATAGCCATTCTAGTAGGTGTGAAGTGGTGGCCTGGTCCTCCATTTACATAGTCCCTTTGGTTACGTTGAAGAAAAAAGTAAAAAGAAAGTAAAACGTATCAGTAAGGAAAATCAACTTCAGGTTTGTGGCCCTAATATACACTTAACCTGACCATGATCAATGTTTTTCATTTTTTTTCAGGTTGGTAGTACTTCGGAGGATTCTAGCACTTCAGTAGCATCCTCTTCCAATCCAAGACCAAGTTTGGCTGGCACACGTGGTTCTCTTAGACATCCACAGGAAAACCAGAGAACTTGTATTCTTGTAGATAGTCGTGAAATCACTTCTGGTTCAGAAATAATTTCTTCCCTAAGAGCAATTCATGGCTTTCAAGTAGAAGTCTGTCCTCTTAATGGTTGTGATTACATTGTGAGTAACCGCATGGTGGTAGAAAGAAGATCTCAGTCTGAAATGTTAAATAATATTAATAAGAACAAGTTCATTGACCAGATCCAGTACCTGCAGAGCATGTTTGAAAGAGTATGTGTGATTGTGGAAAAAGACAGAGAAAAAACAGGTTTGTACTTTAAAATATTTTTTATAAGGCTGTAAAGGAACTTGACTATTATTTAGTTTTCCTCTGTTGTCAGGATGTGGGAAGCTCTTGTAACACCTGATTGATGAATTTCATTTCATATTTATTTAATGCCATGTTTTTCATTAGTCATCATGTTTAACTGCAGCTTATGAGAATTGAAAGGTGATAAACTGAAGGAAAGTGAACCTTATCATGTCCTTTTCAGAAGCTCCAGAAAGGATGAGGGCCTTAAATGAGGCAGTGGTGGGGAAAAAGTAGGATCCAGGAGGTTTAGGAAGCGGAATTAGAGGGAGGAATCAAGAATTACTCTTGAGTTGACCAATTTCTTGGTTATTGAAATTATAAGAGAAGCAGTAGAATTGAGGGACAAGGAGTGTTCACTGTTGAACACATTAAGATAAGTTCTCAGTGGGTCACTGAAATGGATACCTAGGATGCATTTGAGAATGCAAGATTGGAGCTTAAGGTGGAGAATTTCTATGGGTAATATTTAATTATATGGGAAACTCCTGAGAATAGTGAAAAAATCAGGGGATATGGAATCAGATGTACTGAGTTTGTCTCAATTGCTATGTGACATTGCATTGATAAATCACTCCCTTTGAAGAGTTTATACTTGTCCTATTCATTTTGTGATGTTGAGGTCATGTGGGTGAAAGCCACTACGGAAAAATTCTAGAATTATACAGTCATTATGTAAAAGGAAATAATGTAGTTTATGTAAAACATTGGTTTGGTAATTGAACAATGTATGTTTTCATCACCATGCAGCCGTTGGTGAACCATGTGATCTTGGATAAGTCACTCTTATTTTTCAATAATCCAGCTTTTTTTTTTTTTAATTTCACAAGTGAAGGTTTTAGATTACGTATTATCTTGGGTCTTCTTAGTGCTAAAATGCTATAATTTCCTTTCTACCAACATACCCTTTATAAAGAAAATAGATTTTGAATAAAGATGAAAGTAACATGGCAAAAAGTTATAGAAAAGTTTTTTTTTGTTTTTTGTTTTGGCATTTCAAAAATGCCCAAAAGAGGATATGGAAAGAAAATGAAAGGGAAAGGTAAGGAAGTAAATTAATAGACAAGAGTTAAAGGTTACATTAAAATGGGTGTGCAGGGTATTAAGTTACTCTTGAAATAAATATATAAGAATAGTATATCAGTTAAACCAATAATTAATGAATTCTTCATCAGTGCTAGCATTATGAAGAATTTTACTAGAGACAAGTAATATAGTCTTGGCTTTTAAGAATAGAAGCTCGTCCCTGCTGCTCACCTTCCTATGTTGATTCCGATTCAAGGCATTCATAAAGACAGTTCTATTTTATCTCAGCTATTTGAGAATCTCTTTAAATCTTCAGCTGTAGGGTTTTCATTAGCATAATGTGGCACTAGTTTGCTCAATGGTATAGATCTTGGGATTTTAATAATAAAAGTATGGTATTAATAATTCTAGTTAATGTAAGTTACTAAGGTTTGTATTTTCCTAAATATGAAATATTTAGGAGACACATCCAGGATGTTTAGGAGAACAAAGTGCTATGACAACCTGCTGACTACCTTAATTGGTGCGGGAATCCGAATTCTTTTCAGTTCCTGCCAAGAAGAAACTGCAGATCTGCTAAAGGAACTGTCTTTAGTGGAACAAAGAAAGAATGTTGGTATTCATGTTCCAACAGTGGTGAACAGTAATAAATGTGAGGCACTTCAATTTTATCTAAGTATTCCCAATGTAAGTTATATAACTGCACTAAATATGTGTCATCAGTTTTCATCTGTGAAGAAGATGACAAACAGGTATGTCTATTTCAATATTTTTAAATAGTTCCTTTTAAATGATTCTTAGAAGTATTTTATAGAAATTTTAATGCATTTTTTAAAAATAAAGGGGTACAGTGTTTTTATTGACATTGCCTTTGAGGAGCTTAGAGCCCTATCGCAAACTAGACAGACAACATTTACATTGAATCTTGCATTCTCACACTTCTGGACTGTTCTGTATCTAGAAAAATGTTCACACTGAACATTTGCTAGTTTTTGATTATTATACTGCTTGAAAAGGAAGATTTTAGAAAATTGGTTAATTAAAGGACCATGTAAGATGTTGAAATTATTTTTAACATACAATTTTAAATATAGGAAATAAGCTTTTGTCTTAAACTAAAGCTAAAGACATTAACTGGATGCAGAATGCTTAGGAAGAGATTATTTTCTTAAAGGCTTTTATGTTTGGTGTTCTTTAAGCAAAATATTAAATTTTGTAAGTCAAAAGTTCTAGTCTAATGTTTTGTCCAATTTACTTTTCAGTTCACCTCAAGAAATCTCCGTGTGTGCACAAATAACTCGTCAAAAGGCTGAGGAGATCTATAGATATATTCACTATATATTTGACATTCAAATGTTACCAAATGGTCTTAACCAAGGTAGACTGAAATCTGATGTATGATCAGACTGCTCAAGGTGCGGTTATCAAAGAATTCTCATGCATTTCAATAATCATTACGATGGGTTGTGATTATCAGTTTAAAATATGTAAATAAGAACACTTCCATATCTATTCTTTCATATTTTTATTTTATTTCATATATATTTTTTAATATATATTTTTAAAAATCTGATGTTCAATAATCATTCAATTAGACTATGAAACTTTTTCTTTAATAATAAAAGGTTATTGAAAGTGCTATTAAGAAAGTAAAAGCTAGTTAGAGATGTATTATGGAATTTTCCCGAAGACTTTAGTAGTCATTGCCATTTATTAGCATATGTTGATGCTTTTGACTGTTGCCAACTTAATGGTTATAAACAATTTTTCCTATATATAAACTATAATATCTCGAGTATTTTAAATGTCCTGAGTCTATATACATATTGGATAAGGTGTGGGTGGTAGGTATATTGAGATAAGTGCCCCAGTAACTAGTTAAGTGGAAAGTGTAACTGAGTATGTATATCTTACCAAAGGCGACCCAATCAAGTTCTCAAATCCTATTAGTATAAATTCCAACCTACATTACTTTTTCTGTTGTTGGATTTGACTTGGAAAATTGTTTTAGTTAGGTTAGCTATTAAATGTGAACTTTCATTGTGACCCATTACTGTCTGTGATGCTTTTACGATGGCTACATGGTTTTATCTACAACAACTGAGGCTCTTCTTTCTAGTCTAGTGCTAAAGCAGCCCTTAATTATGGACCCCCTCCCTGCTTTCCCCATTTAAAGTCCTTTATTCTCTGGTTGCATTCAATTTTTTTCTTCTGTTACATTGTGGGGAGTTGAACCAACTTAACAGCAGAACACTTTTCTTACTGTAGACTTGGCAGACTTCACAGCTTTTCTAATTCAAATTGCTTTTCTTTTTCCTTTATCAGATAAAAGTGAGGGCCGGAAACAAGTGACTTACAGAAATCTAGAACCAAAACCTAGAAACTGGATATAATTCTTTCACTTAGTTACTCTAATTGTAAATTTAGCTCCTTTAGGGTAGCAAAAATTCTCAGTTCTTTTGAAAGCAACTGATCTCATATTTCTGCTTTTCAGTAATTGTCAAAGCCAGAGAGCAAAGAAGTAGTTCTATAAGTTATTGGCTTGCTCTGCTTATGATGGACTGGACTTTCTGAGCATTTCTCCCCGTGGTGAGCTTGATTTAATTTTTGTCCATGGAAGGAGGAAGAAAAGGGCTTTCAGCAGTGCATGTGGACAGGGACATGTGGTAGTGTTCTGCCCCCACTATACAACAGAAGTATGCAGTTTCACAGCCACTAGGACCAATGTCCACATTGCAGCACCTCCCATTCAGATACCAGTGTACTCAGATTCTGTATCTACCCAGCAGACAGAATATTTCATAAATTAACACGGTAATAAGTGACATTACTAGATGATTTTATTTCTGCTTGCTGTGTAGAGAGCTCTGTCCATAATAAGCTGCAAAAGCTTTCACTGGTAGTACTTAACTATCAATCCTATTGATTATCCGCCTATCTTATTGTTTTCCTTTGAGCCCTAAGGTCTTTTACACTTTTAAGTTTTCTTTGGATGTTACCTTAAATGTTACTAGCTTATCTCATGGCCTAATGGGAAGAAATGGGACTAACCAGGAACTTGGTAGGTGGGATACAAAATAGACTAGTAAGGACACTGCAGTTCTCATAGGATACAGGGACTATGGGGGGTGAAGCAGAGAGTGTCACTTTTAGTTTGTGTCAAGTCTATGCTATTTCAAAATTATGCTTCTCATTAAGGACCATGTAAGATGTTGAAATTATTATTAACATACAATTTTAAATATAGGAAATAACTACTTTAAGGAATTTAAGGAATTTAACTACTTTATAACTTCTAAAACACTATTAACATCAAGCAGCATGGTATTATGCTAAATATTGGCAACTTAAGTTCAACTCTTTTAAACCACTCTAAAATAACCCTCTCATGTTTTCGATCATATACCTGTCAAGTCTTTGTGGGAGAAACAAGCATAATAGTTTAAAGGAGAATAATCTTAGTCTAACTGCACTATTCTTTTTAAATCTTGTGTTTCTACAAATCCTATAGTTACATAACTCATCATTATTGACTAAATTCTTAGGACACAAGAAAATGTATTTTTTACTAAAAGTTCTGGGATTTTTTGAGGAAACAAACTGAACCAGTAATAAAATGCCTATCTGTTTTGTTTAAATGGTCCTACAATTAAAACACACACACACACAAATATTATAAAAGCAAACTAACTTTATTTGAACCTAATTAGAGAGAAAGTGTAGAGAGAATATGTACTGTAACCAGAGGGGAATAGCCTGTGTCAAGTTTTAAAACCTAATGGCAGAATAAACTAAAAAGTTTTCTAAAAAAGCTATCTAAAAGGAAAACAATGTGTATTATGACATATTAACTCCTGACAATAGTAGATATTGAATGTATGTCTAATCCAGTTTTTCTAATACTGAGACCAAATTTAAGCTATGTCTGCATGTGTAAATAAGGCTTAAGAATGCAACAAAATCTGTTCCACCTAATAAAATACTGAAAAAGCAATACAATTTTACATCAGTTTCATATATATGCTAATCACAAGTTTTAAGAAAAACAGGAAAAAAGAAAGCATATGAAAGTTTCGACAACACGTAATTTAAACATATCAATTCTGGCTTGTATACCAAGTGGTAGAAAATGCTAACTCAAAAGTGAATTCAGTAGCTACTAATACAATATATCTTTTATTCTCCCCCATCTCCTGTCTTAAGGATAGCAGTACTTTCTTGAAAGCTGTTGAAAAATCCGGTTTGGAAAATGATTTTCATCACAGACTGATGCTTATGAGACTTATTTAGATATATTTTAACAAAAACAGGAATTTAGAAATGTCTATAGAATAAGAAAAATAAATTTCCTTATATTTTTAGTAAGCTAAAACAATGAAGAATATTCTAAAGGATCTTTAACTTTGAATAATAAATGAGTAAGACCTTTGAAAAGGAGTCCACAATTTCACATGAAATTACGTTATAAATATATGTACTCCAAATGAAGATACTGTCTTCTTCATATAAATCCTGGAAATTTCTCATTTTACTATGAAGAATCAGAGTTTGAAAAATAATAATCTTTCTCTTCTTCATCTAAAGATTCCATAGCAGTAGTGAAAAGCTTTCCAATATTAGAGTTTCCTAATTCTGAAACAAAAAGTTTAATAAAAAAGATTAGTATATTTCTAAAAGTCATTTCAATGAAATTGAAAATAACTAAGAAACCAAATGGTAGATATGCCCACTTGAAAGCAATTAATTTAATACTATGTTAATAAAGACACGACCCTATAATAGATTGAGCTACAAAAGAAATACAAGTGTGTTACCTTTGTTAAATGAGGTTTTTCTTGATGTTGGACTTGAAGAATCATTTTCAACCTATAAGAGAGTTCATATTAATAGCTAAATGGTACCTCCTATGAAGCCTGCCTTAAACCTAGACAAAATTAAGTATGCTTTATCCCCAGAGTACTTATAACACCACCTGATCACATATAATTATATGTGAAATGTCTTAATTCTTTTTTAAGCTGAATTTTTCTGGGGGAAAAAACCATGTCTTCTTCAATGTTTCCCACTGCTGGCAAACATGACTATGAGAAAACATTACAAACGAATGCAACAGCAGTTATGAATAAATATTCTATGGGCCTCTGAAAACTGTCAAAATCTACTACTTATTCTATTACATTACACTAGCAAAATTTAAATTCTCTGTACTTTAAAATCTTGGCTAAAATGGTAATTTATATTGTAAGCTTTAAGTGTATAATGTATGCTTACATACATAAGTGCTTTTTAAACTACTGGCCATAGCCGATTATCTTTAAGAAATGAAAATAGAAAATATGACAGCGTATACTCACTATGCGAAGGGTAACTATTTTTGAAAGTTTTGAGATAAAACTTGTTTACAGATTGTGATGTAAATTTTTTTTTCTATGAAGTGAGTCAAAACCCAATTACATGTTTTAGCTCTCAAAATCAGTTGGTGAAATAAACCAATATCATGATCCCCACATCAGACCATACATGAAGATTACAAAGCTCAAGTAGCTTGCTTTGTCATAAAGCTAGTATAGATCAGACCTTGAAATCAGAATTTTTAACATTAAATCTTTTAAATCTTTTTCTCTTTCTATCCTCACATTGGCTACAGAATATTACTCTATAAAAAATTGGGCTACAGGTGGAGAAATAGTCTGTTAAACACCATGAACATCCAAGGTGGCATGGCATCTCAGAAAGAGAAAAATCTCCAGAAAATAAGCTTACAGACATAGAAATATGTGACTTAAATGACGGAGACTTCAGGATGGTACTTCTGAAAAAACTCAATGAGATCCAAAACAAATCATATCAGCAATTTCAGGAATTAAAAAAAGAAAAAAAACTAGAGCAGAACAAGAAGATTGAAACCCTCAGGAAGAACAGAATAGACATTTTAGGATGGAAAAGCACTGTAAGAGTTCAAAATGAAATAGCAAGCCTAGGAAACAGAGTCAACCAAATGGAGTAAAGGATCAGTGATATCGAAAACAGAAATCTAGAAATAAATCAGAAGGGAGAAGAGAGAAACCAAAGAATGAAAAACGATGAAAGGGAAATACAAGAACTAGCTGACACCACCAGGAGAGGAAACATAAAAATAAAGGGCATTACTGAAGGCAAGAAAAAGGAGCAGGGACTAGAAAGCATTTTCAGACAAATAGCTGACGAGAATTTCCCAAATCTAAGGAATAAGCTGGAGCTTGGAATTGAAGAAGTCAACAGAAACACCCAATTATCTCAACCCAAAAAGGCCTTCACCAAGACACAATGTATTAAAGTTATCAAAAATCAACGACAAAGAATTCTCAAGGCAGCCAGGGAAAAGAAAACGGTAACGTATAAAGGAAAACCCATTAGTTTATCTTCAGACTTCTCAGCACTGACCTTACAAGCCAAAAAGGAATGGAACCAAATACTTATAAAGTGAAAGGAACTACCAGCCTAGAATAATGTATCCAGCCAACCTCTTCTTTAGATATGAAGGAGAAATCAAGACTTTTCCAGACATACAAAAATTGAGAGAATTCTCCACTACAAGGCCCACACTATAGGAAAAACTGAAAGGGGTCAGCTCACTTAAAACAAAATAACAACAACAAAAATACATAATTAGGAGTAAAGTGACTATCAGGCAAATAGAAGCAGAGGAGTGCAACCCTTATTTAAAGCAGGGTGTTATAGCTTAAATAATAAGTGAGTTGTTATAACAAGATAGGAATGAACGTTCAGCATAAATAGGGACAAATTGAGACAACAATGACTGAAAAGGGGAGGATTCAAAGATCTGAATTTGCAAAGGAGAATGGAAATAGGGCATGCACAGAAGAAAACTGTGTGTGTGTTTGTGTGTGTGTGTGTATAGATAGATAGATAGATAACTATCCTTTACATATTCATAATGGTAACCAAACACCAAGGATTCAGAACTGAAATATATAACATAAAACAAGATGAACTAGAGGAAAAACCCACAAAAGCCAATGAAAATAAATAAAACAGAAACACATGGACTAAATAAAAAGGCACAGAGTTGCAGAATGGATCAAGAAACAAATCCCAACCATATGCTGCCTCCAGGAGAAACATCTCAGCTCCAAAGACAAATTCAGACTCAAAGTAAAAGGGTGGAAAATGGTATTTCAAGCAAATGGCATTCAGAGAAAAACGGGAGTAGCAGTACTAATATCAGATGAAATAGACTTCAAAATTAAAAAGGTAAAGAAAGATACTGAGGGATACTTCATAATGATAAAGGGAATCATGTACCAAGAAGACATAATACTTATTAATATTTCTACTCCCAATCAGGGAGCCCCGAAATATGTAAAGCAATTACTAACAGAACTAAAGGGAGAAACAGATCAAAACACCATCATAGTAGGGGACCTAAATACCCCACTGTTGGATACAGACAGTTCATCCAAACAGAAAATCAATAAGGATATAACATCCTTAAATGACACTTCAGTTCAACTGGACATAATTGACATTTACAGAGTCTTCCATCCCAAAACAGTTGCTTATGCATTCTTCTCTAGTGCACATGGAACATGCTCAAGAATCGAACACATATTAGGACACAAAGATAGCCTCACCAAATACGAGGTTTGAAATCATACTAACCATATTCTCTGACTATAATGCTTTGAAACTAGAGATCTACTGCAAAAAGAAAGCAGGAAGAACCACAAATACATGGATATTACACAACATAGTACTGAAAAATAACTAGGTCAGAGAAGAAATAAAAACAGAGATCAAGAGATACATAGAAATGAATAATGATAGTACAACATATCAAAACTTTTGGGACATGGCAAAAGTGGTCATATCATTACAGCCTACCTCCAAAAACAAGAATGAGCCCGAATAAATAACCTAACACTTCATCTTAAAAAGCTAGAAAAGGGAGAACAGATGAAGCCTAAAGTCAGCAGAAGGAAAGAAATCATCAAAATTAGAGCAGAAATAAATGAAATGGAAAACAAAAGAACAAGAGAAAAAATAAATGCAACGAAGAGCTGCTTCTTTGAGAAGGTTAATAAAATTGGCAAACCCCTGGTTAGACTCACTAAAGATAAAAGAGAAAGGACACAAAATCAGGGATGAAAGAGGAGAAATTACAACTGATATCACAGAAATACAAAGGATCATACAAGGATACTATAAAAAAGTATATAACACTAAATTTAATGACCTAGAATAGATCAGTACTTAGAAAACTGCAACCTTCCTAGAGTGAATCAAGAAGAAATAGAAAATCAAAATAGACTGATCAGCAGTATCGAAACTGAAACAATCATCAAAAACCTACCAAAAAGTAAAAGTTAAGAACCAGATGGCTTCACCAGTGAACTCTACCTAACATTCAAAGATTTAATACCTATGCTCCTCAAACTCTTCCAAAAAGTTGAAGAGGAAGCAATACTTCCCAACTCATTTTATGAGGCCTATATTACTGATACCAAAACCTGGTAGGCATAACACACAAAAAAAGAAAACTACACACCAATATCTCTCATGAACACAGATGCAAAAATCTCAAATGAGATACTAGTGAACCGAATACAGCAACATATTAAAAAGATTACACACCATGATCAAGTGGGCTTCATCCCAGAGGCACAAGGATGGTTCGACATACACAAATTGATTAATGTGATACACCACATAAATTTAAAAATAAGATTCATATGATTATATCAATAGATGCAGAAAAAGCCTTCGACAAGATACAGCATCCATTTATGATCAAAACACTTCACAAAATTGGTATAGAAGGAAAATACTTTAACATAATAAAGGCCATCTATCACAAACCCTCAGCCAGCATTATACTTAATGGTGATAAACTATAAAACCTTCTAAGATCAGGAACAAGGCAAGGCTGTCCACTGTCCACTATCACCACTCTTATTCAATATAATATTGGAAGTCCTAGCGAGTGCAATCAGACAAGAGAAATATATAAAAGGCATCCAAATAGGAAACAAAGAAGTCAAACTGTCACTATTTGTGGATGACATGATTCTCTATATAAGAAAACCCTAAAGACTACACAAGAACACTACTAGAAACAATAAGTATCTGGATACAAAATCAACGTTCAAAAATCCATAGCATTCCTATACTCTAATACTAAAGTATCAGAAAAAGAAGTTGAAAAATAATTCTTTTTGCAATTGCAACAAAAATAAAATACCTAGGAATAAATCTAAGAAAACATGTGAAGGGCCTATATAATGAAAACTACAAAACCCTATTAAAAGAAATCGAAGAAGATACAAAGAAATGGAAAAATATTCCATGTTCTTGGATTAGAAGAATCAACATAATTTAAATTGCCATATTACCTAAAGTATTATATAAATTTAATGTAATCCCCATAAAAATCCGCTCAGCATTTTTTAAAGAAATAGAACAAAAATCATCAGATTTGTATGGAAGCACCAAAGACCCCAAATTGCCAAAGCCATCCTAAGACAAAAGAACAAGGCTGGAGGCATCACTCTGCCTGACTTCAAATTTACTACAAAGCAACAGTAATCAAAACAGCATGGTATTGGCAGGAAAACAGACGCATGTACCAGGGGAACAGAATCGAGAGTCCAGAAGTAAACCCATATTTATATGGGCAAATAATTTTCAACAAAAAAGCTAAAAATATACAATGGAGAAAGGAAAGCCTCTTCAACAAATGGTGCTGGGAAAACTGGAAAGCCACTTGCAAAAGAATGAAAACAGACTGCTTTCTATCACCACACACCAAAATTAACTCAAAATGGATTAAGGACCTGAATATAAGACCTGAAACAATAAAATGCACAGAAGAAAACATAGGAACTAAACTCAAGGACTTTGGACTTAAAGAAGATTTAATGAATTTGACTTTGAAGGAAAGGGAAATAAAAGCAAAAGTAAATGAATGGGACTACATCAAACTGAAAAGCTTCTGCTCAGCAAAAGAAACCGTCAAGTTGAAGAGGACAACCATCTGAATGAGAAAGTATATTTGCAAGCAACACCTCTGAAAAGGGCCTAATATCCAAAATATACAAAGAACTCATACACCTCATTAACAACAAAAAAACAAATGATCCAATCAAAAAATGGGCAGAGGACCTAACAGACACTTTTCTCCCCAAAAGACATAAAATGGCCAACAAATATATGAAAAGATGCTGAACATCGCTAGCTATTAGGGAAATGCAAACCAAAACCACAATGAGATACCATCTCATACCTGTTAGAATGGCTAGAATCAAAAGGAAAAGCAAGAACAAATGTTGGAGAGGAAATGGAGAAATAGGAACCCTCACACACTGCTGGTGAGACTACAAATTGGTACAGCCCCTATGGAAAACAGTATGGAGGTTCCTCAAAAAACTAAGAATTGATCTACCATATGACCCAGAAATCCCTCTACTGGGTATTTACCCCAGAGCTTGAAAACCCATATCTATAAAGATATTTGTACACCAATGTTCATAGCAGCATTATTCACAATGGCCAGGACATGGAAGCAACAGAAGTATCCTACGATAGATGACTGGCTAAAGAAGCTGTGGTACATATATACAATGGAATGTTACTCAGCCATAAGAAGAGATGAAATACTGCCATTTGCAACAACATGGATGGAACTTGTGCTAATCATGCTAAGCAAATTAGTCCAGACAGAAAAAGCTGAAAATCACATATCACTTATATGTGGGATATAAACCTAAAAGCAACAAAATGAGCAGAACAAATAAGAGACTCATGGACATGGACTATAGACTGGTAGTTACCAAAGGACTATAGAGTAGTGTTTACTAGTGGGGTGGGGGAGAGTAAAGTGGGTAAAGGAGTAGACAGGGTAAAGGGGTTGAATATAAGGGTGTGGGGGGTGAAGTGGGTAAAAGGGATCAAATATATGCTGGCTAAAGGAAACTAGACTTTGGTGAACACATAGTAGAATATGCTGATATCAAATGATAATGAAAATTATGTGATTGTATAACCAATGTTACCCAATAGATTTAATTTAAAAAGTAAATCAAAAAATAAAATGTAAAAAATTAAAAAAAAATTGGGATAAATCATTATAATCCATTAAGAAAAACGAAGGTCAAAAAGTGGTTAAGGTGATGTCAGAAATAGAGAGAAATAAAAGTTCTTAAAAGAAAGGGCCCTTATATTCATATGAACTTTTCCTTATTTTGCAGAGAGAACAGCAGATTAAGGTCTTGCTACATCTCAGTATGATCTATGGATCAGCAGCAGAGGCATCACCTGGAGGCCGTTAGAAATGCAGAATCTCAAATCTACTGGGTCAGAATCTAGGGTTTAAGAAGATTCTCTAGGTGACTTTCATGCAAACTGAAGCTTGAGAAACACTTGTCAAGGCTACACAGCTTCTTACTGGCAAAATGAGGAATAGAAGCCTTCTTATATTAAGATTTCCGGTCCTTTGCAACAAACCAAAATTTCATTTACATCAGGAATGTGGGTCTGGACAAAAGGAACCTAAGAAACAGAAGAAGTTTGCCTACATCTTCAATTATGGAGTAGAGATATCTTTTGAAGAATTTAGTCTCCATGCTGAATTTAAATCAAGGTCCCCAGAGGTAGCTACCATTTGCTGTGGACACATGAATCCCATAAAGATCAGATGTGATTATATAATCCTGAGAGGGATTATACTGTAGCTAGTGTGTAATATAAATATTTCACAGGCGAAGAAGAGATGACCATAATCTGGTCAGAAGTAATATACATACCTTCAGGGGATAAGGTAGTCCCCCACTTCCACTACCCCCATAAATTATCATTCTCTAAAACTAGTTATTTACTTTGAGGAAATCTGAGGTGAATCAGCTTTTGCAGAATACTTGTACTTTTATCTGGTTATAAGTTATCCAAAATTCAAGAAGATAAAGGATTCTCCTAGAATCTTTTATCAAAGGAGATATCAAAGTTAAAGTTGTTTTGTGTAATTACATTTTAAATATGTGTGTGTGTGTGTGTGTGTGTGTGTGTGTGTGTGTGTGTGTATGAATGAAATTAAGTAGCTGAATCTGAACATTTAAAATCATTGTGAAGCTGAATGGGATTTGATGGTTTCTTATTCTATGACAGTAACTCAACTAGTCTGGATTATTCCCCAATCATTGAATCGATACACTTTTGTGTCTTGCCTGAAATATCCTTCCCTGAATCGTAAGTACTTTTCCCACCCTACCTGACTTTTTGAATGAAAATGTTTTAACTTACCCACTTTTCTTCAAACACTTTCTTTAGTCTGTCAACTACCATCTGTAATCCTATAGCACTTACAGACTTACCTCACTCGTGGCCCCATATTATTATTTACTTGTATTAGGCTGTATGTACCTTGAGAGTAAGGACTGTGACATAATTTAAAACTCTCACAATTTATAGTTGTTCGATATACTCTGAATAAATCTGGTGTAAAGAATAAACATACTTACTGTTTTTTTCTTGATAATCCCCCAGACAACGCCACCTTTACTTTTATGGTTTTTTTGCATATGAAAAACATATTTATCACAATCATCCCTGTTTGAATACAAAATAATTTCAAGTCAACATTAACTACCATACTTTTATCCACAGGCTGAACAGCAATTGATGAAATTAAGATGTTTCAGTATTTTAAAAATGTGCTTTCTTTTCCATTTTTAAAATGACAATGGTGTACCTAGAGAGACAGACAAAAAGCTTCAAGTATTTAAAGGAAACAGAAACACCAAATAACTATATTCTAGAAAATTATGGTTTTGCTTATTGTTCATTGACCCATTTGTGCTCTTTCCAAGTTCCTCTTGCTTCCTCTTTTCTAAAACTCACCAATACTTATCCCTGGACTCCCTCCCTTTTGTCACAACTTACAATCCTTTCTCCCAGTCACTTCCTTCTCTGTCAAGATTGAATCTTAAAATTGATCACTTTAAGGATACACTAGATGATAAAAAGCCTTCAGTTTATAATTTCCAGCTGTCTTGAGTCTTCAATTCAGCTCACTAGCCTTTTATTTCTAGTTATTTCCTTAGAATTGTCTAATAAAATTCAAGGGCCAAAGGAATACTTTAAAGCTTTTGATGATTTGACCAAAATGCTTACCAAAAACTTTGTCCAAAATTACTCTCAATATTCTTTCACCTGCACTAAATACTAAATAAAAAATAATTTGTAGATTGCTAAGAAAAAGTTGGTTCTGTCAAATAAATACAAATTAAAATTCACCAAGCTTCATTAGAGTACTGAATTGTGAGTCACTATCATCAGGATTCTGCCTCTCACAGCCCACAGAAATTGTTCTTATTAGATCTGCTATTAACCAGCTTAATTGCCAAATGGAATAGCCTATTTTTAGGCCTTCTTCTCACTTTCCATCTTTTTTTCTGTGATATTTTACTGTTGACCACCCCTGTTTTTCTTTATTTATATTTCAAGTAGTTCCTAAATTTGCCTACTTCAAAATTCAAAGTCTCCCAAGTTACCTTAGTTCCTTTCCCTAAGATCTTCAGTGTTCCCAGTTTCTATATATCCCTTCAGAGCTACTTAAATAAAGCAATTATAATATATGCATATATCTACACATACAAGTATATACATATACACACGCACACATATATCACCCCAGTTTACTCAAATGGTAACATAATTCACTGTGTCTTTTTTCACTTAATATATCATGGGCATTTTACCATAATAGCACATAAAGAATTTCTTCATTAATTTCTATAACTACATAATGTACCAGAAGTTATTTGATTAGTCCCTACTGATGGTCATGTGAGCTGTTTCCAGTCTTTTGCTGTTATGGCAATGAGTAAGCTGAACATTCACAAATCTAGAGGCAGGAATGCTAGGTCAAAGAACATGTACATTTATAATTTTGATAGACAATGACAAAATGCTGCCTACAGAGACTGAACTAATTTACCTTCTCACTAATAATGCATGCAAATGGCATTCCTAATTTCTAGGAGTGCTGTATCAGGGAAATTAGCCTTTTTCTTATGATGAGTTCCACATGGTCTTTTCTCACATTGTCATTTGTCTTTAATTTACTGGGGTAACAGTTAATAAGATTGTGTAAGTTTTGAGTGTATGCTATTGTAATACATCATCTGTATATAGTATTGTGTGCTCATCACCCAATGTTTATTCACCTCCCATTACCATATATTTCACTCTCTTTACCCTTTTCAATCTCCTCCCACACCTCTTCCCCTCTTGTAACCACCATACTGTTGTCTGTGTCAATGTTTCTGTGTGTGTGGTGGGGGAAGGGTTCATTTATTTTTATGTCCCACATTATGAGTGAAATCCTGATTGTTCTCCTTTTCTACCTGACTTGTCTCGCTCAGCATGATACTCTTAAGACCCACGTTGTCTCAAATGGCAGTATTTCATCTTACGGCTAATATTCCACTGTATATATGTACCACAACTTTATCCAATCATCCATCAAAAAACTCTTCGGTTGTTTCCATGTCCTGGCCACCATGAATAATGCCTCAATGAACATAGGGGTGCATCTATCTTTACAAATACATGTTTTCAAATTTTTCGAGTAGGTACCCAGAAGAATTGCTGGGTCATATGGTTAGCTCTATTCTTAATTTTTTGAGGAGCTGTTTTCCATAGTGGCTATACCAATTTACATTCCCACTAGCAGTGTATGAGGTTTCCTTTTTCTCTGCATCCTAACACTTGTTATTTCCTTGTTCTTAGTCTTCTGATTATTTATGGCTGGTTGGTATATCAGATGAAACTATATAGTTGACTCTTTCTTAGTGGCTTCTGGGTGTTTTGCATCATAGACCACTAATCTAGGATTACAAAATAATTGTCCAAGTTTTCTTTAGGTATATTTAAAATTTTTTTTGCATGCAAAACTTCGATCCATTTGGAATTTATCCTGATACAAAGTGTGAGCTGTGTCTCAACACTATTGAATAACAACCTTACTTGCCAAAACTGTCCATTCTTGACTTATAGGAACTATTCTTTCTTGACTTTTTAATAATGATGACTCATTATTGACATCTACTCTCTTCAATTCATGAAATGTTAAATGCTGATACAGAGAATTACAGTGTCATGTATAAATATTTACCTATCTATAGAGGCTAGCATTCCAGGACTGACATGCTGACACTGAGGAGTTTTTGCCAAAGGAAAGATAACTGATGATGGAGTTGTTGGATTTCCGTCCATATTTGGCAGAACATCCTCCTCTTGACTGTAATGGAAAGTTGGCAACTAGAAAGCAAACATTTATTATCTGTAAATTTCTCATCACAAAATGTTCTTTGTAGGATAAGTTTTTTCCACCTTATAATTTTCTCAGATAATGAAAAATATTAGTAGGTAGAGAAGAGAGTCATGTCCTCTATAAAACTTAGTTTCTGTTGTGTAAAATGGAAACAATGACATCTTCTAAAAGTTGTGCAGAACAGGGGTCAGCAAAAGTTTTATGTAAGGAGTCAGAGAGTAAATACTTTAGGTTTTGTGGTCTATTACAGTCTTTGTCCCAATTATTTAACTCTGCTGCTGTAGCAGAGAAGCAGCCATACCCAACATGTAAACAATGGCCACATCTGTGTTCCATTAAAATTTTACTTACAAAAAACGGTGGTATGCTAGATTTGGATTGGGCCATAGTTTACTAAACTCTGTGTAAACAGAACAAAATTATAATTCATTACTATTATACTTAATATGAACTCAAGCAGTATTAAATTTTTGTGTATTTATTTCCAATAATTAATTTAATCCTTAAGATTTTACTTACCTTTATATTAAAACTTTAGAGAAAGTGGACTTATGCCACAGAAAATGAACTACTTCACTGCCTTCTCTTTTTATTTTATTATATTTGTTTTAAAAATGTTGCTACTATTGCAGTTAGGCCAAAACATATATTAAACCTGAAATGATGGTAGAATGATATAAAGAGTATAACCCCTAAAGGACTGATTATTATGCAGAAACATAATAAGAGCCTCAGCTGGCTCCCTTAAAATACCTCCCTTTACAACATGTATAGGCCAAAAAGGGGCCCACATAATGATGTTACTAAATTATTAAAGCACTGTGTAGCCTTTCAAATTGGAAATGACTTAACAAGTTTAAGAAATTTGTAAATGAAAAATTACTCTTAAGTCTAGCTCACTAAAACTCAATTTTACACTTAGTCCAGTTGTCTATTCATCTCTCTTTATATTACTTTAACCTTCATATTCTTAATATTTAATTTAGATTCTAGAAATAGTCTCAAATTTGCACTTAATAGTTGTACTGTATTTCACCATGTTCATGAAGAACATCCTTAAAGGGTATGTAGATTGATTCTCTAGTTTTTTGATGTAAAGATAAATCTGCAATGAATACCTGTGTGAAGATTTTTGGCTTCTTTTCAATTTCTTATGATAATCTCCCATGAGTAGGATTCATCTTTACAGAGGTCATATATTGTCATAATGCTATGCAGAAGGTATGATTTAATTATGTATACACTGCTTTTTGTTAGTGAATATTTTAACTTATTTTTTAAAAAGATTCTATAACTTTGAAGGTTCACTTATATATAATTGACTTTTCCTTTGATCACTAGTTAAAATGACCAGTTTTTCCAAGTGTTCATTCAGTCTCTGAATTTTTTCTTGCCCTCTTTTTCTGTGATCTTGCACATTTTATTATTCAAGTAACATTTAAATGAGTTCTTCATATCATAAATATTATTGGCTTTATTTGTTGCAAGTGTTTTATCCCAGTCACTGAAATTTTTAGTTAATGTAGTTTTCATAATATAAAAATTCTTTTAGATATTCAAATGTCAGTCTTGTGCTATCACCTATTCATACCCCAAATTTCCTATACAGTAGATAATCTTATCACTTTTTAAAAACTTTACCCCATTGTTTATGAAATTTCAAATATATACATTTGGCCTATTTCTGGGTTTTCTATTTGGTTCCACAGATATTACCTCTGAAC
The DNA here is from genome assembly GCA_004027375.1 of Macroglossus sobrinus. Lineage (NCBI taxonomy): Eukaryota > Metazoa > Chordata > Mammalia > Chiroptera > Pteropodidae > Macroglossus > Macroglossus sobrinus. Next base: position 357,141 of record PVKZ01001192.1, read on the forward strand.
CCCAGTGAAGAGGAGACTGGCATGTACTGGCAGACTGCTTCCTATACTATACTCTGGTCATATCTGTGGAGACTATCAATCTTTGGCATAAATATTATGAACAATAACCATATGTTAAAATGAAAGATAAAATTCGATATAAAGAAAACGATTTCATGCATTTAAGAGTCTTACCAGTACTCTTCGATTCTGCAAAGGTGTTGTACTGAAAAAATCATCATGGTCATCTTTTGGCAACTGCTCCAGAAAATCCCTCATCTGCCGCTTCCTTTTAAGAGTTCCCACTTTAGCAGTAATCTTAATAGTTTGCTTCTTGTCAGCATCACCTCTCTTGTCTTAAGAGTCAGCAAAACATTTTGGTGAGAATTTTACATTTATAGTAACTGTCCTATAAAATTAAAAACCTTTACAAAATCTAAATTGTATATCATATTATGTAAACTAAGCCTTTATTATTTAAAGTGTCCTATCTAACAAGTGATTTTTTCTACACTGGGATCTGTGCAATATGATTAGCCCTCAAGATACTCATGAAGAAACTACATAAAATTAGGCAAAGTTTAAAAGGTCTTTACCTTGTGAGAAAGGCTACCTCCCATACTTCTTACTGAATGCCTAATTTATTATTGATTTTGCTAATATATAAACCTCAGTGAATTAGGATTCAGATATTGGATACTCCCTAAAGCTTAGTATAGGACTTCTCTGGCATAAACCTTGGGCAGAAGTGTATACTCCTGAGAACCAAGAAAATTAAATTTATTCTGAGTTTCTTGTAAATTACTAGGGACTTTACCCAGGTGGTCTCAAATTAAATTAGACCCAACATTAATCCATCCAGATACTGAAATCCTAGAATAAACTCAAAGCATAAGGCTGCTAAGGCTAATACTGATGGACTATCTAAATAAGACTTAAAAAGTAAACATGATCTTTGAAGCTTTAAAACTTTAAGAAAACATTTATAAGAAGACACAGGGATAAATATAAAATACATGTAGTAAGTGAAGAGAAATTGATACGGAGAACTAGGAAAAAACTATGTACTGCCAAAGGTTACCATTTTGGCCTTTGAGACTGACTGGCTTTTTCTTAGTGACATGTTTTTGGGATCCTTTTCCTCGGGGATCTTCCAAGTATTTCCTTTGGCATTCTTCAGCAGACCGAGAACCTACAGCCATAGCTACATCTGACCAGAAACCGGGTTTGTGCTTAGGAACAGATGCAAAAGCACTATGGAAAACCAAAACCAGTTAAAGAATAAGAAATTTAAATCAATAAAAATAACCTCCCGAATGCATACCACCAAATCAACTAAATTTACTGCGCTGAAGGAATTTTACCAAAATAATTTTTATCTAGTAGATGAATACTAGTGTGTTAAAATCTATTAAGCCTGAAAAATCACCCCCAATCTTAAAACATCTTAAGTCCAACTAATCTTGGGGGACTCTAGCATGACTAACTTTTCTACATTGTTGCTCTAGTATTACTAATGCTAAGTATATTGGAAGATGAGCTCTTAGTTCCTAAATATTACGGGTTATAAACTTATTAAAAAGTGTTATGTTTGTTTTCATTATGCTTTATAGAACACAGTATTTGAGATATAATACTTGAGGGAAATGAAAAATTGAAGCAGAAAAAAAAAGTCAGTATAAGGCAGTTCTCCAATTCTAACAAATGAGTTACATCCTAAAAGTTCATTTGTAAATGATTATTTAGGACCTGGTACACATATTACTGCACTGCCCCTCCCCCTCCCCCATAGATTTTATATATTGTGGTAAGGTTGATGGTTTAGCCAGAAAAGATCTATATAACTCACCAATTTAACCTATGCAATGTCATGCTGGTAAGTTTTTAACAACCAGCTTTCTGGGATTAAAAAGTCCTTTTTTGCAATGTTTTCCAATTTCCACAATTGTAAATACCCTTGATGTGGCTAAATTCAAGCTACCAACATGATATCACTATATTAGGAATAAGAACTGTGCCATGGCACATGATTAAATGGAATTTCCACCATAAAGATAAAATTGATGCAAAGTACCTAAAGGGTATACACAATAAAATGTACTAAAATAATTAGGAAGTGATAAATTCAGAGTATTGTTTTAAAATTGTTAAGCTTATTTAATTTTAATAATGACTGGTAAACAATTTGTAAAATTCCTGAAAATTAAGAAATCAGCTCTTGTTAACAGGTACAAGCTGACTACAGAATACTATTTCATATATAAAAGAACACTTATGGGCATTAAACACTGTTAATGAATGCTCTACGCTTTTGCATAATTAATCTCTTCACAAGTGTTCAAAGGTGGAACACTGAAGGGAATTGGAGGCTCAAGTTCCAGTATTTGTGTATATAGCTAACTTTCAAGTCTAGAACTGCTGAAAAGGACTCTTGTTATAATAAAAATACTTAATGTACTTAATAATTAGTCTGTAACTAACTCATGTCCTCCCTGAAAATTGTAAAAGGTAAATTTAATTATGTCACTTCAGTCTTACGTAAAACTCACTTCATTATCTTTAGCATAAAAACCAAAATATTTAATATGACTTACACTGTTCCTTATCTAACTGTCCAGTCTCATCCTGTACTGTTCTTCCCTTGCTTTCTATATTGCAGTCATTTTGGCCTTCTCACAATATTCCTAAATATGCTTTCTACTTTTACGTACTATTCTATTTAAAATGCACTTATCATGAACTTTGGGCTTAAATAATTCTTATTTATCCTTCAGATCTTAGTTTAAGTATCTACCTAAGTCAGATTTCTCTGATATTCTCATAAATTTCTTACAGTGATTACAATGATTATTTGTTAAATATCTGTCTACTAGGTTATAAGCATGGTGAGGAGTACAAAGCAGTTGGCTGCAATTAAGAATCACTTGTGGAGCTTACAGCAAAAATGCATGGAGGCAAATAAGCAAACAACAGATACATAACTCTACCCTTAAAGATTTCAATTGAGTAGGTCTGGAGTGGCAATATTTTACATTTTTGAGAAAGAGACACATCTAATTGAGTGGGTGGTAGGAATAGGTGATGAAGGAAAAGTTACAGGGAAAAAGTGATGTGAGTTAAAATCCGAGAAAAATCCAAAGTGCTACCTTTGTTGTCATTCACCACTATAACCATTGCTAATCCTTGATCTGTTTGCTTTCTAGTTGTCTTTTCCAAAATTTCATATGTCTGGAATCATATATAATCTTTTAAGCTAGCTTTTTTCACTCAGCATAATGCCTCTGAAATTCATTCAAATTGTTATAAGTTATCAGTAGTCCTTCTCTTATTACTCAGCAGTCCATTCATTGTAAGAATGTACCACAACTCATTTATGCAACAGGTATGGTGGAAATCAGGAAGAGAGGAGCTCAGTAAAAACACCCTATGAAGTTATGAACTTCTGGGCTTACATTGCAAATTTCGATTATTTTCATTTTGTTCAGAATAATTTCCCTTGAAACTTCCTCTTTAACTCATTATTGATAAATGTGTTATTTGTCAACCACTTAAAAATTTTCCTGTTTTTACTTTCAATTTGTACTTTAATTCAGTTATACTCTGAGAACACCCTTTGTATGACTTCAGTTATTTTAAAATATAAGATTTGTTTTATGACCTAGTAAACATGTTCTATCTTGGTGAATGATCCACCTAACCATGGAAATTACAGTTTCTACTATTTTGGGGTAGGCTGTTCTATGTCAATTAGGACTATTGTTCAGTTTTTCTATTATCTTTCATAATTTTGTCTACTAGTTCTGTTAATGACAGAGAAGAGCACTGAAGTCTCCCACTATAATTGTGGATTTGCTAACTTTTCCTTTTAGTTCTGTCAGATTTTGATTCATGTATTTGGAGGTTTTGTTGAAAGGTGCATATACATTTAGGATCATTAGGCCTTCCTAATGAATTCACGCTTTTATCATTTTGTAATGTACTTCATCCCTGATAATTTTCTTACTGAAACCTTTCACATGTATTAGTATAGCTAGGCCAGCTTTCTTTTTCTATCCTTTTAACTTACGTCACATCTGGAGTTTTTTTTATATAGCATATGGTGGGATATTTTAAAATTTGTTCTGACAATGTCTTTCAAGTAGTGCATTTAGACTGAGGAAAGTGTGAAGATAGGAAGTATATAAAATGGAGTCACTTTAACCAAGCTGCTAAAATCATGAATATGAGGCATGAGGAAATACCCCTTTCTTGTTCTAGTTTGGTACTAAATTCTTTTTAACTTTCTAGTTTTGCATCACTTCTTGGATATGTATCTGGACCTCCAGGTAACCAACCCTCTACCCGCTGAAGGACTCACAAATACAACCACCTGACATCCATTATCCACACTGCCAGATGTGATTAGACCTCCTGGCACCCGTCTTCTGGACCACCTGGCATCCATCAACCTGACTGTCATCTGTAACTGTCGTAGGCCAATCCTAGAACTAAGAATGCAAGACTGATAATCCGCAAGAATTTATTTTTTGCTATAAGAACTTTTAACTTTTCTGTCTTCTTTGGAACACTTCTGAGTTTCTTCCTAGTTGTTTTTCTAGTTTGCAAACTGTAAGATCCTTGAATAAATCACTCATTTATTTCTATCAAAGTCTCCAGACTCTTTCTGAGTTCATTTGACAAGATCATTAACATTTAATGGAATTGTTTGGATTTAGGTCAACCATTTTATGTGTTTCCTGCTTTTTTCCATGTCCTATTACTCCTTTTCTGTCTTTTGAGTTTAATTATTTTAATTTATATATTTGAAGATATCCGTATAGCTTTTTATTGGTCGCTTTTGGGATTGGTATGTACATACTCAACAGTCTACTTAGAATCATTATATCACATATACTGAAAACTCCACCATATAACAAACATTTGCTTTCAATCATTAAATATTTTAAAGAACTCAAGAGAATAGTCTATTACATTTAACCTATATAGTTAACATTTCTCTTGCTATTCCTTTATTCCTGATACTGCTTCTTTTCTGTCATCTCCGTTCTGCTATGAGCCTATCTACGAGTTTATTTTGATTATCTTATTTTGTACTTTAAAAATTTCCATTTAAACCTTTATGTTTCTTGCTAAGATTTCTAAATTTCCATTTATTCCTAGAATTTTTGCTCTTAGTTCCTAGAGCATTTTTATATACCTGCTTCAGAATCTTGTCAGATAATTCCAATATATCAGCATTGGTGTGTTTTTTCCCACGAAAGTTGAAATTTTCCTGGTTCTTTGTATGCTAAATAATTTGGGGTTATTTCCTAAACATTATGAAATTTATTATAAATTCTGGGTCTTGTTGACATCCTATGGAGAATGTTAATTTTGTTTTAGCAGGTAACCAACCTCACTGTAACCTGAGCTATAAATTCCAGTCTTCTGTGGCTGCAGTTTCAATGTCTATACCATTTCTAAAGCTTTATAATATTAGGATATCCTGCATGTGGGACACTGAGTGGCTGGCCTGGCAACTCAGTGGTGGTCTACCTCTTCGTTTAGTTGTCAGTCTTAGGAATGAAGTTTCGGATCAGATCCTCACATATACAACTCAGGAGTGAGCCCAAAGTTCATAAACAACTTTATAGGGTTCTTAGCTAGCTCCTCCCTCTCTGCAATATTTGCTTCCCTAGGGTTACCATTTTTGCTTTTCTGGGGGCGTTAGTCACCTAGCTCTGATGCATACTCTTTCAATTGCACCTTTTTCCAGTGCCAACCAAAGAGGACAGAAAGAGAAAAACACATTTGCCCCACCCTCTTGAGACCTTCACTTGTCCTACTTTCAGAGTTTGAAGTGCAGGATTACATGGAACAGTGATTTCCTCTACTGTTTATAAGAGTCAGTAGTCCCCTTTCCTGTTCCCCAAGCCAGAACTGAGGGCTTCTCTTTGCTTTCTGTCATGCCCTAATGCCCACTTCCAGTTGTTAGGCAGCCTTGAGTTTAGCGTGGGGGATCCCAGAGGACAAACTGGAAATTGCTGCCAATTTGATGGTACTTAAAATGCCATTCTTCCCAAACCAACCTGCTATATTATTTATTTACCTTCCTAAGTCAACAAAACGCTACTCCATGCATTCTGTCTAGGTTTTACAGCTGCACAGAAGCAACACAGTGGAGTGTACTTACTCCATCTTGGAAATGGAATCTCTGCAGTTCTTAGATGACCTGAATATACAGCAAAGGTTGAGAACCTTTATTACAAGGAAATGATGGGGGATATAGTTGGAAAAGATAATTGAGGTCAAAACATTACATGCTCTCAATACAAGGCAGGAGAATCTTCATATGGTTTGAAGATTAGTAAGATAGCAATAAAGGTTTTAGATTTGTCAGAATCACAACTATACATTAAGATTAATCTGGAGATGTATAAAACAGATTACACAGATGAAAATAAAGTAAATACAAGGCTATTTCCATAGTTCAGGCAAAAGGTATTTAAGGTCTGAAAAAGTAGTGTCAAGAACAAGTGCAGATGGAATGACCCTGTGGAAGAATTTATAGCTCCCTGAGAACTAATCAGATTTTTAAAAAAATCAATAAAGAGTTTAAACTTAGTTGACTGGAAGAATTACATTTTCAGAAACAGGAATGTCTGGCAAAGTGGAAAGGCAGGGGAAATTAAGTTTGGTTTTTGGTATATTAAGTAGATGAGATTATTAGTTTTTGATATATTAAGTAGGTGAGATTTACATAGAGATATCCAGCAGGCAAAGGGAAATATAAATACAAATCTAAATATAAGAATTCAGGACCACATATCTAGATTTCAGAGTCCCTGTACAGCAAGAAGGTAGCCAAATCAAGTACTTTGGAGAATAAGAAGGAAGATTACCTTCTACGCCCGAAAAAGGAACATTTATGCAACTGAAAAAGGAAGAATATAGTGGCATAGATCCTTAAGAGTGTTTCAAGAAGGTAGATTTGAAAATGAAATCCAAATGTTATAAGTTTGGGGGGTATACAAGGGAGTGAAACACTGAATGTGGTATGTTTCTATGTTTTCCCTCTCTCTTTTATCAATCTTTTGGATTTCTTTTTCTTTCATTTCCATCAACATACCACCATACTCTGTCATGAGTCATATTACAAACAAATAAGCAAGCAATCAAACATACATTCTTCTATTACCTATGAGTTTTCTGGTCTCCATCATTGCCAAATTTCTTGTGCTGTCCACCTTAGCTGTCTTTACTTTCCCATTCACTCTTCATTGCTTAACTATTATCGGGCTTCCAATACTACTAAACTACTGAAACTGCTCGTCAAGTCTATGTAGCCAAGCCATGTTCTTATCATACCTGATTTATCAGCAACACTATGAAACCTTGGGAAAATCACCTCATTTTTAAGCCTTCTCTATAAATGAAGGTAAAAAAAATATTAAATGATCTACAATTTGAAGGTTTTATAATATTTAATTGTAAAATATTTCTTAAAATGTGAAACTGTGAGAGAGCAGCATTTATTTGTCTGTGTTGAATTATTTTCCCAGCTTTATTGAGGTATATTCAACAAATAAAATTGTATATATTTGAAGTCTACACACGATTGTTTGATTATTAAAATTGTGTAATGATCACCACAAACAACTCAATTAACACACCTATCCCCTCACAGGGAGGTGAAATATTAAATGGAAAAGAAAACTAGGTCATTTTTACCTTCCTCACATGTAGACTGTATCGATGGCCACAAAGTACCTAGTTGGAAGTTATTTGTATTTTCCCTTCATTCTCTGTATAAACTAATTTCTCTCCAAGTGTTTTTAGATATCTTCCATATTAATGATTAGAAGTCATTAAATCAACCTCTTTTCAGAGTCCATTATGTCTTCAACTATTTTGTGATCACTCTAGATATTACAAGTCAAATCTAACTACTTACCAATGCAGTTTCTGTAATTCACTCTCATTCCATTCCTCATCCTGAATTAAATCAGGTAAATGCCTCTTCGTCTTATCAAATTCCACTGTATCAACTGGAAACTCATTCCTAATACCAGACTTTTGAAGATTTTTTTTAGCAGAACATCTAGCTTTCGTTTGTTTGATATGAAATTCATTTTCACTTTCTTCAGTTTCAGGTTCAGAAATAACTGAGATTTTCTTTGCGGTGTTCCTTGTGCTTTTTCTCTGATGAGCCACCGTTTCTTTGGTATTTCTTGCTGTGATTTTCTTAGCAAGCCCAGCTTTTATTCTAATTTCCTTTTCTGTTTCACTCTTGTCAGACAAATCTGATGAGGACTGATGCTCGTGAAATGACATAGTTACTTGATTATCAGCTTTCTTCAATTTTGATAACAACCTTGTATTTTTCTTGAAGTCAGAGATGACTGTTTGTTCCTTTTTAGGACTAGATATTTTTATTTTCTGGTTGACAGTGAGTAAATCTTGTTCAGTGCAATCTTCCTTGTTTTTACTCTTATGACCCACACCACACTCAAATGCATTTTCAAAAGTCTTTGTGGGCTTACTGATCAGATGTGTAGTTTCATTTAAGTGTGACTCACTTTCTTTTTGATGCTTTGGAATTAAAAAATCTGCCACTGCTTTAATGGTACTAGATGACAGATTATACTTCATGCATTTTTGTTCTATCACGTTTTTAGATTTAAGTGGTGTTACTACAATATAAACTTCCTTTTGATTAAAAACCGTATGTTTTCTTCCTTTGTCTGAGAAAAATGGTTCCCTCATGATAATATCAATAGGTACATTTGATTCTTCGGTTCTCTCTTTTAATTTCATAAGACAAAACAAACATCAAAATATCAAATTAGCTACAAACAAAATAAAGCATGGAAAACCTATTTTCAAAAGTAAAATATACTGATTTTTTTCCACCCCACTTTACATAATACTGTCATATTAAACTTCCTGAAGTACCAGTTTGTTCAGATCACCACCCCTTTGATTGAAAACACATACTATTTTCTATACTAACCTGTACATGACTTCTTATAGACTATTAGAGTGCATATAAGTTCTTGTACCTGTCCTTCAAATATAGTTCTAATCTTTCCTTGTACTCATTTATGAACCATATTTTTTCTATGTCTATGAGGCTACTGTTTCTTAAATTTTTTTGATTCCCAACTTTCAGTAATGCCATTCACTCTACTTGGAAAGTTTCCTTCACTAATTTACAAACCAAATCACTATCAGTGTCAGTTCTATTCTCTAACCTACCTAGCCCACAAACTTTGTCCTGATTCCCTCACCTGAATGAAAGCTCTATCAAATTTTCATGATACTTTTCAATAATGCCATGTTTGACAATGTGCCCTTCATTATAATTACACACTTATCTTTCAAATAGACAGAAAAAAATGCCTTAATTTTTAGATTTTTTTGGCTAGAGTTAGTTCAGAGTTTTTCATATATACAGTAGATGCTAAATAAATACCTGTTAAATCAATTCCTTGGAGCTAAAATATTTAGGAGACACAGGAAAACCTAAGTATTGAGTTGCTAAAACCTAAGTATCTAACACATAGAACAGAAGCTGTCCTAATTAAGGAGGGAAGTAGGAGAACATGGAACTCCATCGATAGGGCCCATTCTCATCCCTTACTGTGGCAATAGACACCCTTTTGCTGAATCCCCCAAAACTCCATGAAGTACCATGGGATTTCAACCAAAACAGAACTTGGAACTCTTTAGAATACCATGTCGCTAAAAAAAGTAAAATGAAGGAGATTCTCCAATTTGAAACTTAAGAAACCAGAAGCCAAACTAATTTAATTTCTAACTTTAAATTATCCAATTGTAATTATAAATAGGGAAAAAATTTAAATTATCACACTAGTCATCACAGTGAAATACTGAAATATCTTATATATATTATGAAGCATTTTAAAGATGAATGACAAAATAAAAGAGTGGTGGGTAATACTGAATGCTGGGGAGAAAAAAAAAGTCTAATTCATGAAGGAGTGGTACTAATCAAAAGTAATCAAGAAAGTTTCTAGAAAACTTTTCAATGGAATCATGTATTTTCATATCATGAGAAGTGTTTTCTTCTAATTCTTCATATAAATATATTCAAATGTTCAACTGGCAATTAAAATTTTTTAATGTTCTAATTTTGAGCAAAGCATTTTTATTCTGAATATTTTTATTCATTCCATTAAATAATTTGAATAAGGACTCAGCCTATTCTGGATACTCTGACATAAGTCATATGAACTTGATAGTCTAAGCAGTATTAATTTCCTCTCTACTTCTTTACACACTTATAAATGTTCTCCATTTTCATTTTTTTCACTTATAAGAAATAAAATGGAAAAAAATGGTATTGAGCTAATGCATTTAACTCAACATGAAATTTTAAATTAGCTAATGCATAGAGAAAAGGCTTTACAAATTCTGGTATCCGGGATTTCAATGAAATCACTCTGAAAATCCACATTTAACACAAAACTAAATTGTGGTATTAATTTCATAAAAGGATTCACAGCCTTAAAACATTCCTATAAGCATTTTTAAAATAATATATAATTTTGTGACTTAAACAAAATTATTTAGTGCCTAGATTAGAGGAGGCAAACCTGTAAGCAAATATTATTTAAAATAATGAATTATTTTACAATGAAATTCATCTGTAAAAAAATAAAACCAAACATTTATAACTACTGGAATAGTTGGTCTACCATGTTAGATTTGAAAATCTACAAGACCACATTTATTATTTTAAAAATTTTCAAATAGTAGCTTTCTACTTATTATAAAACCAATAGATATATTACCTTGTTCCTGACTTTTAATTATCCTTTTATTTGTTGTTCTTTCACAATTTTTGAGTTTATCTGAAGAGAACTTTTTACATTTCTTTTTTCTAATTGAATCCTTCAAAACAAAAAGATAATTTTTTACTGTAACAACTACTACGTAGAAACAAGACCTCAAGCATTTTCACAGTATGCATCAAGCATATAAATTTCTAGGTAACAATACTTCCAAAAATTTCATAGTGGAGGCATTCAGAAACTCATTTATCAGAGCTTGAGCTTTAGAAGCACCATGTGGGTATCCACTATCTTACATATTTCCTTTACTGATTTAACGCTGTCATTTTTCAAGTGCTTTTATATTTACATACTTTAAACTTCACTCAAAGAACTATAATTTTACTACTGTTGCCTGCACTTTTCCAATGAGACACTGGGAAAATAAATATCAAGACATCTACCTACATGCCCAAACTAATGAAAAGCTGACACTTAACTAAACCCATGATTTCTGATTTGGCTCCAAACCTTTTCAGTAGTATCACACCACCCCTCGACATTGTACAGTAAAAGCTTACCTGATTAGATAAATCATATCCTTCTCCATTTTGAATAGTATTATTTATTTGGTCATCTGGGAGCCTTAATGGTGGTTTATTTTGGTGATTACTCTGGCAAATGTTTAATTCTGCAGTTCCTGGTGACCTACTATGTTTACTATTCTTCAGCTCTATGTACAAAGATGGAGATTTCAGTAAATGATTATATAAAAGATTATTAAAGAATTTACTTTGAAAAAATCTGTCTAATCCAAAATCATAAATATTTGTTAAAATTTGACTATGATATAAAGCAATTTTATTTGGACAGAATCACTCTGCATAGCATCATGTTTTGTTTAAATTACTTTTCTCATATGCCTTATTGTTAAAATGTATAGCTGAAACTTACTGGATTTCCTTAACCAATGTCATCACCAAATAAATAAATAATGAATGAATTAATTAATTAATAATAAAATTACTTTGATTCCCTTCAAAAACCAAAGATAAGTCTACAGCCATGCTACCCTGAAAAAGCCCAATCCCGTATGATCTTGGAAGCTAAGCAGGGTCAAGCCTGGTTACCACTTAGATGAGAGACCACTTAGGAAGACCAGGTGCTGTAGGTGTAAAAAATAAAAAAAATATGGAATTGTAAGGTGACAAAGTCCTTGCAACCAAAGTTTGCCTTGCCTAAAAATAAAAATTATATAGATTATATAAACTCAACAAATGGTTATTGAGCTGAAATTCTAGGTAAGTTAAAAAAGACATAAAACTCTAAAAACATGTTATTTTTCTACAAGGTATACCTGAAGATACATAATAGATGGTCCTTACTCTTGAGATTATTACAGTATAGTGAAAGAGGCTGATATTATAAAAGATAATTTATAACATACTCTGTTAAGTATAATAACAGAGGAAGTATTTTAAGAGCAATATTAGGATATATAGATTATAGCCCTAAATATGCAAAACTACATTTTAGGCATATCATTAAAATATATGCACACAATCGCATCATCTTAATTATCACTGGTTAACACTTTTATGTAACCTTAGTTGTTTAATGTTAGACATGGTTTTACTTTAGTTTTCTCATGAAAAGTGTAACGATAATAATAAAACGACAGCACCAACCACCACCACTCAAAACAACTTATATAAGGATACACAATGTCTTAACAGTTTCATAAAACAAAGACCTAATGAATCACACAAGAAAAAGTACATCCAAAAAGACATAGGTAATATTTGCCTCTAAACTGAGCTTCCCAAGGGGGAGCATCTCATCTTATTCATCTCTAAGTTCCTAAAGGCTAACATCTATCAAAGTTTATGGTAGATACTTTAAAAATATTTGTTGAAGGATTTTCCTATGAACACAGCTGGCATTTAAAATAGTTTAACAAACTAGTCTTTTACATTTGTATCTTCAAACACTTTACCAATAACATTCATAATTTAGGGCAAATTTCTGCAAAATGGGGTGTGGGAAGATGTTAAGATGCAAAACTAAAGATTAGAAAAATGAAAGTGAGGTATATATTTAGGGACTTTTAATTTTAGGAGTAATAAAAGTATACAGCAAGTGCTACGGCCTCAGGATTCTTGAATAATAAAGATGGTCTAGCAATGACAATATGCAATACCTAATTTACAGGAAATAGGATGACATTTGAAAAATGAGAAAGGGCTGAGAAAAAACTGGAGCAACAATATAGTAAATTTTAGCTCTGAGCAAGCAGTCATCTGCATATTTAATTCATTCCTTTGTACTAGAAAGGATAAGCAAAGTTTCAAAGTGGTTAGGGAACTAGAATACAGAGAAGAGGGATGTGCTGGGGTGGAGGAGTGACATATCCAACTTAGTGCCATGTTTTGGGCAGAAGCATTCCTGAACTCCTATTGAAGTTCTGTAAAGATTTGTTTACACGGTCTAGGCAGAAATTTATACAACAGATTTCTAATAACGTTTAGTCATCTATATTACCTAAAAAAGACTATAATGTTCATACCTTTTTACCCCGCAGGGGTTGGGGACATGATTGAATATGAGGCAGCTTATAGTTTGGGCAAAGAGTTGAAACAGTTTTGCCAGCTATCTTTATAGCAATGGCCATTCAAAAAAAAAAGACAGATAAATAAATAAATAAATGCCATTTCCTCTATGAAAGCAAATTGGTTTTGTCAATTAATAAGAATGTAATTTAGTACAAATATATAGGCATCTTTAATATAGGTTTGAAGTAGGTGGGCAGATTAAGTACGCTTGGTCTAGGAAATGAAAGAACAATCATCTTTCACTGATATGTTTATCAGTGTTCTTGGTATTCTAATTAATTAAAAGTTAATATTTAATAAAGAAAGCTAGAATGCTGATTATGAGCAATCTTCTTTGCAGTTTTCCCCCTTAAGTAGTAAAAAATCAGGAATTTTAGGACAGTATGAGATAAGAACTCAATATTACATGTACTGTAAACAATTATAAGAATTTATCACTATACCAACAGAGAAGAAAATAGTAAACATACCTGAGTGATCAAAATCAAGATCATAAGTGGTACTGGCTCTTTGAAGGGTATCTGTTTGGTTTTCTCCTGCATCATTTTTTGTTGATTTTTCTGTGTCAGGGACAAATCTTCCAGTTTTCTGTGTTTGCCTGGCCTTTCTCTTTTTCTTTTCACAAGCTCTAAAAACATATGGTATTTTTCCTCTAATGTTGGTTCTCAAAAACGAAAAAAAACTAAACCCACAAATAAATGAAACTCTCCTATACCTAACCTCAACTCTAAATGCATCCCTAACCCTAACCTTAACTTATAACATACCAGTCCTAACCAGAACTCTAATCCTAATACTGTTTCTAATTTTAAACCTAACCCTAAACCTAACTCTAATCCTAAATCTAACTCTAACCTTAACCCTAATTCTAAAACTTAACCCTATCCCTAAAATTAATCCTAAACTCAGCCATCACTCTAACACTAATTCTAAATATTAAACCTAATCTTAAAAGTAACCCTAATTTTCTAGCCTAACCCTAATTTTCAGTCCTTACCCTAAACCAAAGAGTAACCCTAAACTTAATTTTTAACCCCAACCTTAACCAGAAACCTAATCCTAACCCTCAGTTTAAACTCCACTCAAACCCAAACTTAACCATAACTTCGTACATTAAAAAAAAAAAAAAAAAAAAAAGTCACTCCCTCAGCTAAAGCCTTCTTGCCACTGGCAAAGATTACCTTTAACCTTACATTATTTAGCTTTGTGGATTCTATCCCTTCTCCAGCAAAAAAAAACCCTCAAGCACAGTATCTTAAGTCAAAAGATTCAAACATAACCTCTTAAATACTTCCTACTATGCTTTTATATTTCCTACTTAAACTTTTATTATTAGAAAAATAATACAAGACAAATCCTGTCAGTTGCTTATTTTTGTTCATGAAGTTTACTGAAACATAACCACATTCATTCAAGTACTGTCTACAGCTGCCTTTTCTCTACAAAGGCAGAGTTGAGCAGTTGCGATAGGAGCAGAATACCTATAAAAATACTATCTGGCCCTTTACCGAAAAAATTGCCAACCTATTATAAGTTCGTCCATTGTACTGTGACTAATTAACTTATATCACTGTATCCCCTATGAGTTCCTTAAGGACAAAAATTTCTTCTTTGTTTTCTCAGTGCCAACTCAATTATCTACTAAGCAGGTGACACTCACTGACTATAGAGAGAACAAATGAAAGAGAAAGGACCAAGAACTTCAGACATGTATTTAACTGCTACATGCTTTCTAAAGGGTAGATGAGGATGATTCCCTGAAATATGACAAAGGTTTTATTTTCCTTTTAGATTTATTTTGCATGATAGAAATTCTAGAAAAGTGTCACTGCCTTCTGAAGGTCTAATATCAAAGAGTTTCAGAACTAGCATTTCCATAAAAAGAAATTAAAACCACTTTACATGAGTATATTAATTTGTAAAAGCTCATCAAATTGTATACCTAAAATGCACGCATTTTATCAAATGTAAATTAGGCTTTAAGTTTTTTTTTTTTTAAGTTAAAAAGTACTTTACCTTAATTGTTCTAGAAAATTATCGATGTGCTCTTTCCATCTTTCTGGAAAGCCAAACATAAACTTCCTTATGAGATAATTTGGATAGCCTATTTAATGATAAACAAACAAAATTATCTAAAAGCCTAAAGAGATGTCACTAAAAGCCTAAAGAGATGTCAAAATTATCTAAAAGCCTTAAAGAGATGTCACTAATTCATTGTATCAATGAAAAAATATATACTAATTGTTTACTATGTCCCAGATACTGTTGCAGATACTGAGGATTCAGCAATAAACAAAACAAACTAAAATCCCTGACTTCATGGAACTTGCCTTCTAGTATGAAACAGAAAGCAAACCAATAAGTAAAGTATCTTATTAGATGGTTACTGATGTTATGAAGAAAAATAATGCATTTAAGGGGGAACAGGGGGGCAGGCAGCATTTTAAAAAAGTATAGTCAGAGATGTTCTCACTGAAAAAGCATTTGAGTAAAGCCCTGAAGGACATCAGCCAGTGAGCCACACGGCAATATGGGGTTAAAACACTGGAAGCAGAGAGAACAAAACAAAAGGCTACTGTATGTATGATTTGAGAGTGTGCCTGGCCTGTTTGTAGAACAAAGAAATCAACTTAGTAGATTTGAAGAGAGATGAGGCTAGTACTCAGAGGCTACTCATAGGTAACAGAGGCAACTGGGAAGCATAGGAAATTATAAGTCATCGGGGTCATTTTACAGACCTAGTCTCTTAATTTGGGTGAGAGAGGAAAGCTATGGAAAGATAATGAGCAGAGGAGCAACAGGATTTGACTTTAACAGGACAAAATTTACCACTATTCTGGGAAGAGTCTGTGGAAAAAAGGGGAGAAAAAACGAAACCAGTTAGGAGGTTACTGCAATGATTCAGACAAAAGAGGGAGGTCTGTACTACAGTGGCCAGTAGAGACCTAGGTTCTGGATATACTTTGGAAATAATGCCAATAAGATGTAATGACACTCTAGATGTGGTTATGTGAGAAACTAAAGATTTAAGGATGTCTCCAAAAGTTTTGCCTAGCCACTGGAATCATGAAAAGAGAGTGAAGACTGTAGGCTAAGCAGATTTGAGGAGAAGTTCAGGTTTTAGATATACAGTCATGCACCACATAATGACATTTTGATCAACGACAGACTGCATATACAAAAGTGGTCTCATAATATCATAATGGAGCTGAAAAATTTGCACTGCTTAGTGACATTGTACCTGTCATGATATCACAGTACAATGCATTACTCATAGCTATTAATACAGAATAAGAATATAAAGATTGTACAATGTTTAAGCTAAGTATTATAAAAGTCAAAAAGTTTTAAAAATCCCTATACAGGTATACCATTATCTTTTATACTGTATTTTTACTATACCTTCTCTCTGTTTAGATACACGAATACTCACCATTGTGCTACTTAGAGTATTCACCAGAGTAAATGCTGTGTAGGTTGGTAACCTAGGAGCTATAGGCTATACTATATGAGTTTGTGTAAGTACACTGTGATGTTCACATGATGACGAAATTGCCTAATGATGCATTTCTCAGAACATATTCCTCTCATTAAGTAATTTATGACTATATTCAGTTTGAGATACCTGCAGACATACTAATGGAGATGTCAAATGGGCAGTGGAAAATGAACAGCTTGGCGAGTATTCTTGATTAGAGATGTAAATTTTCATTGTCACCATACAGATAAAATTTAAAGCCTAAAAGAAATTGGCACAGGATTGAGTGGAGAAAGAGTCCTAGTCTACCCCATTAGTTAGATGCAAAGGGGAAAAAAAAAGGAAAAATGAGCAGAGAAACTATGAAGAAACAGGGAGTGAGGCAGCATGAAAATCAGAATATGGTATTCCAGAAGTCAAGTAAAGAGGGTACTTCAAAAATGTAGGCATGATTAACTGCTTTATTATACTGCATTTAGCAATGTGGGGGCCACCGGTGATTTTTATAAGGGCTGCTGCATTGAAGAACTGGGAATTGAAGCATGCTTAAAGAGAATTCCAAGAAAAAAGTGGGAAAATTTCAAAAGGAATTTCGATATAATAAATGTTGAGTTGTTTTGCTGTGATTTAGAGCAACAGTGATTGAAAGAAATATTAAACAAGAGACTTTTTGACAAAAGGGATATCTTTGAATAAAAGAGGGAAAACAAGAGCAAGAGTACAAATGGAGAGGCTGACATAGACAAGAACAGGAACAGTTAGCCCATAATAAAAGCAGATAAAGATATAAGCAGGTGAGTGGATATGGTATAATACATGTTTTCTAATTGTTCTTATTGTTCATATAATACCCTCTGTCCTACACCCACCTCTCACTCTTACGCCCAGAGAGAAGGAGGTATTGGAGATTTGTGAAAATATGCAGTAGTTATCAAGGAGGATAGAAGAGTGAATGGATAAGGGAAATGTGGTAGGATAGCAAGTGGCAATAAGGGACCACAACTTTTTAGTAATCGTAAATTAAAAACAAACTGTCCAGATGTGTTTCTCTTCAGTTAGATTAGCTATACACAAGGCACAGACAGAAAATTAGATTATACTAGGATTGGGGGTATGCTGGGTACAGGAGGAACTCGGAAGTTAAACTGTATTCTTATAAAGTAATTTCTACCAAATAAGCAGCACTTCAGTTTGTTGTTTTTTTTAAATCACCAGACTTAAGTTGTCAAATAAGGTGAATAAATCAGAGAAAAATGATCAGCTTATAATCATCCTATATAGTGTGGCCAATTCTGTTTTCATTTTTAGTTTTGACTGAATAATTTTAAAACAACTAATTAGAAAACATGTATATTACTGTTAGAAATATGGTTAACTGCTTCATTAATTAAAATAATTTATCAATTAATAATGAGCTATTACCTGCTTCTTTCATGGAAATCTGGTCTATCATTCCTTTTAATATATAAATGTTGCCTGATAATGTCCTAAGTTTGTTGTGCTTAATCCGTTCTATAATTGCATTACTGTGCCAATATATGTCAGTGATGTCTCTAGGAGGAAAAATAGTTTAGTTAAGGCCAAAATATTCACATTTATCATTAGTCATAATATACATAGATAAGTACATAAGTTTATAACATAATGTAATAAATTTGCATTCTAGCTATATTAACAATATCATTAATCTAATTACAAAACATTGCAGCAGAATTCAACTGCTTGGCTAATGTGATCCTCAGAGTATGTGCCAAAAAACTATGCTGTGACCAAACCACACTCCTTGTATAAAATACACTGTAGGCAAGGAAGCAGGGAACTTCTCTAAATATCTGGTTCTGACAATGCTTGCAACTTCGTTTAACTGACAAAGAATAAGCTCACAAAGAATGATTTCTCTGTCCTCTTCTCAAGGCCTATTCTATGTTAGCTGTCATGTGGTATTTTTACCCTCACTATACAGCCAAATGTTTTTGCATTCCTCTTTTAAGTACCAAAAAGAGGTTCCAGGGAAAAAACAAACTGCAGTATCAAATCACTGACCCATAAATGTACTCCTCACATTTCTTTAAATGAAGTTGAGAATAAATATAAAATAGGATGAAATATGAAGATGTATTAGATAAATGTTGAACATTCTCATGAGATAACTAATCTAAGCGTAAAAAGTAAGAAAGTTTAGTTTGGTCAAATGAGATAAAAATTCAGACACTGTATTTTAATACAATATTGCTTCTCATCCTCTGTTTTTTGCTTTATTAATTTTATTTTAAAAACATTTAAATAGCACTCTAAAAGTACTATTCTCAAGTCTTAAAACTGTAACTCATTTAATCTTCCAAATAACTCAAAAGGTAGTAATATTAGTATCACCATTGTGCAGATGAAAAAACTAAGACAAAGAGAATAAGCAGCAATGGGATTCCAACCAAGGCAATCTACACTGCCTCTTGAATATTCAGGAAATGGAAACACGGCAGGAAGAAATAGAGTGTGCAAGACAGATTTTACACACGTAAAATAAATTTCCAGGTAAGTACTTTGAACAGTGATATCCTGTATTATCTTTATTACAAGCTTTCATTACTTTTTTTTTTTTAACCACTAAGAAATTGATTTTGAACAATAGAAAATGATGCTAGCTAGATGAGCAGAATTAAACTTAGCCCACCTCTAGAGAACCAGAGAGTGCCAATGATTACTTCATATATAGCTGTATGGCAAAAACTTTATGGCAAAAACTTTAACTAATTCCTTTTCTTGATCAGTAATTTATACCTGGTTGTCCCAATTTAGATGTTGAGACTCTGGACTGAAAGGCATGTAGTAAATATTAACTAACCATATATAATTAAACAGATAATACCAATCCACTTATCAGAACCTCTGAAAATAAATAAATAAAGCATTGTGTATACAAATTTGAACTGCCACTATTTTAAAATAACAAGCAAAAGCAAGAAGTCTGGTTACAGTCAATACATATAGTCAACTTACTTTTTTACCTTCAGTTTGTAATCTACTTAGTCTTCATTTTATAGGAAGATGCTATTTCTCATGCATCTCCTTTTCAGCTCTTACACACAGGTATCTTATTTTATTTACAAATTTTATTAGAAGAATATTCAAGTATTATACTTACATCAATTTTCCTTCTACACATATATCAGTGTTATTGTTGATGATTTTAATCATCCATTCCTGTAGCTGGACTACCTAATCAAGCATAAAATAATATTTCCTATATTACTTATTGCATAAGCATTACAAAATCAATATACATGAAATTAAAAATAAAAACTCGTATGTAATCCATATGATTCTTTAGTGCTCATCTATATAAAAATCACATTCTATTTCAAATAGCAATAAGTTTAAAATTCTTATAAACAATGATACAGAGAAGATGGATAAAGAAACTGAACTAAAGTTGTGCTGCATAATTTGTTCTACAACGCAGAATCAATTATACTTGAAATATTCTTAGTAACAAATATTGCAACCACAAAAGGAAAAAAAAAATCACCCAAAATCCTAAGGTAGCCATTAAAACACCATGTCCCACAAAGACCCAGTAACTTGAAGAAAAAAGGTCAGTTGTATAGTACACATGTCACTATCACTCTTACCCCTAAAAAAATTACAGCATATTTTTTTTTTGCAAAGTTGATTTGAAACTGCATTCAATTTTCTATAAACTATAAGTGACTGCTAGTAATCTATACTTAATAGCATTGTATTCCAAAGCAAATATCTGAAAAACTCAGAGAATTCCTTATTTCAGGTCAAGTAAAATTCCAGCATAAAAGAAAATTTCTGTAAACATCTGTGCTAAGAATTTCTTTTTATTATGTAACAATAACTATTTCTGATGAGATATACAGCCCAAAGTCATAAAATAATTAATTTGACTAGCCATTTACTTTACATACAAAATTGTTCGCTTATAAAGACAAATTCTCCAGTGGTAGTTTTATGTCGAGTCAGGAAAAAACGTTAAAATGGAAAGGTGCTCTTAGTAATTGCACTTCTCAATTACATTAATTTAAAAAATTATATGTAGTATAATTGGGGAAGATGAAATAAAATTCCTTTTTTTCCCCCCTACTTCCACATTTGGAACTACCCAATATATATCAAAGAATCAGTCAGACAGTATGAAATATTAAAGCTAAAAACGGATAGCATTCCAAGCACCTTAGATGCTTTGACTCATGCTATCCTCATAACATTAGGAGGCAGGTATTATTATCTTTGTTTTATAGAAAACTCTGTAAAGTCTAGTTAAATAATTTGCCCATGGCACAACACATAGCTAGTTAGTGGCACAAATGGGTTACAAATTAGGAATTCTGAATCTAGAATCCTTATCATACTGTTTATATAAAATGTCAAAATGTTCATTGTTCATTCATATTCGTTCAGCAAATATTTATTGAGCTCTATGTGCCAGACACTGTTGTAGGCACTGGGGATTCAGCAAGAAACAGAATGGCTGCCCTCTATAAGCAAACATTCTTGGGTTTGGGGGATAGTATAAGCAAGTCGTGTGATGGTGTTGCTATCCAAACAAATGGACAAATAAATAATAAAATATCAGCTGGTGATAATTACTACTTAAAGTAAGTATAAGTCATTAGATAACTGGAAGTGCTTTTTTAATAGGATGTTAGGGAAGGTCTTAGAACAGAGGACTGAATGAAGTGAGGGATGAGCCATATGGATATCTGGGAATAGATTCTTCTAGACAGAGGGAACAAATGCAAATGTCCTAAGTAGGTAGCATGGAGGACACAGGTTTGAAAGGAGTAAGCAAGAAGGAATAAGAGATGAGGTTGGATATCTCCAAGATTGAATTATATAGAGTACTGTAAGCTGTGGTAACAGCTTAGTGTTTTCTCTTGAAATAAGAAGTTACTGGAGAATTTTGAGAGGAATGACATGATTTTTAACATTTTAAGGAGCTGCTGGTAGAAACTGGACTATAAACATTCAGGCTTGTCTGGAAAACACCCATCATCCTTTTAAAAATTAACAGACAAACCATTAACAACTGGAAATCATACATTGTACCCTTCCTGAACTTGTTTTCCCATTCCACTTTCTTCAGAGAATTCGTCCCAAAGTAATATAGTTTAATGGTCTGCAGTCTTTTTTTTATTGATCACTATAGTACTTTATAATAGGAAAAATTCTCAAATTGTAATTCCTTTTTCTTTTACTGTTAATACTACTCCAAGAATTAAGGAAAAAAAGAACAAGAATGAACTCACTGTTCATCCCCAAAGGGAGTTAAGTAAATTGTTGAAGTCCATACAGCTAGTAATAGGGCAAGGTTAAGACTTAACACCTGGGTCTTTTTACTCTGAACACACTGCTCTTTTCACTAAACCATACTGCTTCTGAAGTAATAAAACACAAAAATGAAGTCACTTTAATAAAGAGCATAAAAGGTCAAGCCTTTGAAGAATGGAGGTAAAGCCAGAAATACACATCTGCATTAAAGATTTTCCTACCTTATTTTTTTTAACTCCATTGACAGTAGCTTGAGACATACTTGGTGCAGGAGGCTCTCCAGCATATCTTTTTGATCTCCGAGGTACTGTTACATGAAATTTTGGAGTTGCAAGCACAATTTTACATGTATCATTTATGGAACCTGAAAGATAAGTCTCTCTGGGCATTGTTTTCTCATTTCCTTCCTTAATTTCTTGTTGTGAAGTCTTTTTTGTTGTCACCTCACTATCAGAAATGATTAACTGATTGCCATTTTTAACAGGAACATAGTTGGTATTGAGAGTCTCCAAAGTAGTATTTTGGGATTTTTCATAGGCTGAATCAGTGCATTCTAAAACAAAGGTGTCCTTTTTGGACTTTGTAGTTGCAACTGTATTCTCCTTTGAATGAAGAATAATTTGTTTAGCCAACTGAGCTCTAGTTAATGCTCGGTTTGAGACTCCTGCAGCTAAAACATTGTCACGTTCTTGGTTCAGAATTGGAAGCTCTGCAAAAATACAAAACCAAACAAAATTTATAGAAGAATCATGTGAAATTAAAAGAGAAACAGGACAACTGAAATCTATTTACATTACAAAGAGATATTCAGGTTAGGAATGCTCCACCCTCCTTTCTTAGTCTCTGAGTGCCTCTGACTTTTATGATTCAATCTTTTATTTACAGTCAATGTTTATTGTATGCCTACACAGGGAAAATAATTATCTAGATCATTTAATTATACATTAAAATAAATTAAAAAACAAAACAAAACAAAAAGCATTTTACCGTAAGTTAAATTATGCAGGGGAGCTTTCTTTTTCTCTTGACATTGACTCCTTTGCTTGACCGGGAGTAAAATATTTGATGGCTCTACGGGAACTTCTTGAACTGAGGCTGAGATTTTTTTAAAAAGAAAGAGTAAATTGAGTTGTATTAGCCACTGAGAAAAGAAATACCTTTTTAAAATCTTGCAGTCTACTGCCGTGCTACCCTGAACAAGCCCTATCCTGTCTGATCTCAGAAGCTAAGCAGGATCGGGCCTGGTTAATATATTTGGATGGGAGACCACCTAGGAAGACCAAGTGCTGTAGGCATAAAAAATAAAAAATAAGGGATTGTAAACTGACAAGGTCCTTGCAATCTGTGATGTCAACCAAGGGTTGCCTCATCTAAAAAAAAAAAAAAAATATATATATATATATATATATATATATATATATATATATATATATAAAAGATAAAATATAATCTTGAAATAAGGACTTATGTTCCGTGATGATCAGGCTAACATAGTATATGTCTTTAATATATGACAGTTTTTCTCATTCTTTCTCCCCATTCTCTATATCTACATTATGCTAAGAAAGAATTTTTTAAAATTTATAATTTGCCAGCTCTAGACAAAAGTATACTACCAAACTTAGAAGCTTAGAGATCTGAAATAAAATTCTGGTGCTGTCACAAACCGCGTATATAGGTGTTAAGATTATATATGAAGTGGCATTCAGTTTGAAAATTCTGATTCTGCCTCTGGCTCCTGTAAATCACTAAAATGTGAAAGAACAACTGAAGAGTTGTAACTCATGCTTTACAAATCAAAATGTTGAGACTCAATTGCAGATCTAATCATAATTTATACCCCTCTGACATCTCTTTTGCAAGCCTTCAAAGGCACAAATCTGGTAGGCTTATTAACTAGACAATAAGAACTACTAGTATTGCTCACATTATATTCTGCTTTACATCCTAGATCATTAAGATTCTATGTCTTTAATATAGAAGTTTCTTTCACAAAAAAAGGAGGAAGGTAATAGACTTAAAAACTGTACAAAAGAAAAAACTGATTAATTTTATGTTTAGTTTCAAATATTATACTTGAAACAAATTGATAGTGATTATGCTTTTTTAAGTATGCTGCTTTGGCCTTAAAAATCTCACTATAAAGATTCTATTATAGAAGCTGCAAAACTTGTTCTCCAGAAGCATTTGAGATCTTACTCCCTGGCAATTGTCATCAGTTTTGGCTCAAATAAACTAAAAAAATTTTTAAAGATTTTATTATAATGACATGTATAATAAAAGGATAAATTTCTATTTCTTTAACTCATTCTACTAGAAATGGCTGGGCAATGCAGTAATGACAAGTAGGTAATTCGATCAAATAAAACATGTTGTAAAACCTGGGTCATTTGAGTACAAGGCCCATGAAGAGACTCTAAAAGATCTCTGAAATTACATTCAAAATTTGGTTTGTGTATATATGCACATTTTCTGGGGAAAGAGTCATCAGACTCTCAAAGTTGTTATTTCTTCTAATTCCACTCCACATTTAAATGTGCTTTAAGGTGCATTACTTCATGTGCTTCTCCATTTTTTCCCAGACTGTGTGAGAAACAAATTATTTCGTGTACTCCCTCACCTCCATCCGAAAGTCCCTTAGAAAACTCTGCTGTTTGTGTTTTTGAAACCCAACAATGCACGCACAATATACTGTATAGAAAAGAGCATGCACTTTCTAATAGATACCTGTATTTAATTCTCTGCTGATCATTTATTATCTATGAGACACAGAACAGACAAGACCTCTTTATAAGCCACATTTCCTAGACTATTAAATGAGCCTCTACTCATAGTGTCTACTAAAAGGATTAAATGAGATAACACATGTAAATTATCTTTATCAATTACTTCAACTCACTAAAATCTCAATTTCAAGTGTTCCAGTTTCTTTCTATCTTTCTAGATCATTCTTTCAAATCCACTGATTATCCCAATAAGACTTACACTTCTTCAGTCTTCGTGCTCTTTTCTTTGCCTAACCAAATTAAATTTCATGGTCAGTTGTGGTAACCAACTTGCATTCCCCTGCACCAATGCTTTGTAAAATTACAATCCTGATAAAATCCAAAATTCTGCTGCTTCCCCATCAGCAACCATGCTGCTAAATAGAGCTAGAGGGAAACTTAAAAACCATACTGATTGGTCTCATTTAAATTCATGCCCATAAATCTCAAACTGGTCCTTAATTTTACCCAAGAAATGAAATTTAAGCCTAAAACCATTTACTCTTCCACTCTCCTACACTATTCAAACCTCCACCTCCTCAAATTTCAATACCTCCTTCCCAAACTCACTCTCAGCCAATGTCTTCACTTCCTATTTCAGATTATTTCTGAAGTCATAAGCACCGCCTATCTTATGTGATTGATGATCTATTTAAGTTTCTAGCTAAAACCAAACCTTCACTTTTAGATTCTATTCCCTCTCAACTACTCAAGAGTATCAGACTTCCTTCCAATCCCAGTTTTTCCTTCCTTATTTGGATCATTCCTAATAGCATACGAAAATTATTTCACCAATTATTAAAAACCATAAAATCTTTTAAACCCATATCTCCCATATTTCTTGGCTCCCTTGTGTATATTCACCACTGTCAATTTCTCTCCTCACATTCTCTTGATCCCTCTTGAATCACGTTTTTGATTCTATCACCTCACCAAAACTGCCCTCATCAAAGTCACCAATGACGTCCATGTTGCTAAATCCAATGGTCAAATTTCAGCATTCATCTTACCTGACCAATTGCAGCATTAGGCACAGCTCTTTCCTTAAAGCATTTTGTTCCTTTGGCTTCCAAAGTATCACTCCTGGTTTTCCTTCTTCCTTAACTTCTAAATGGCCTTCACTATTTTCTATCCTTTATTCTAACTGTTAAATTTTGGGATACCCCAGGATTTCTTGAATGTTTTCTCTTTCTACAAGTACTCCTTGGTGATCTTATCTCATAGCTTTAAATGCTACTTAGGTGCAAATGATTTCCAAATATATTTTTCTCACCTGGACTACTCCCCTAAATTATATATATATATACTTTTTCAACAGCCTAATTCACATCTACTTCAATTTTGACATATCAAAATCCACAACCGAGCCCCCAAGCTCACTCTTCCTTCAGTCTGTTCCATTTCAGTTAAATTACTCCATCCTTCCAGTTGCTTGGGCAAAAACCAACTTGGAGTCATCCTTCATATCTAACATTCCACACCCCATCTGTGAGCTAATGTGATTGGTTCTTCAAAATATACCCAGAATTCAATCACTTCTACTTATTCGACTTGAACCAAGCTGACATCATTTCCCACCTTGATTACTGCAGTAACTATTTCAAATTAACAGTCGAAGTGACATTTTTAAAACTTAAAATTAAGTCGAAGTGACATTTTTAAAACTTGTCATTCCTCTTCTCCATGCCTTCCAATGGCTCCCTAGTGTTATCATAGTTAAAGCCAAAACTCTTATATTAACCTGTAAGGCCCTATATTATCCAACCCTCTTATTTATCCTCACTTCTTTAATTCTAACCACTTACTCCATGATACACTAATCTCCTAGCTAGTCCTTGAATTTGTGAGGCATGTTCCTATTTCAGGGCATTTGTACCAGCTGTTACTTGTCTGGATCATCCGTCCCTATTACCCAGGATTCCTATCTATATCCATCACCTTCAATTTTTTGGTTCAAATGCCACCTTCCCTTTGAAGAATACCCCGACCAACCCCACTGAAAATGACAACCTGCTCGAACTCTCCCTATCATCCTTACTCTGCTTTTTCTTTCCATGGCACTTCTCTTTTACTTTACTATTAAATTACTTAATTACTGTATCTGTCTCCCACTACATGTGAGCTAGCTACATGAGAGCAAGGATTTTTGTTCATTGCTAAAACAGTGCCGAGCACAATAAACAACATATAACAGCTTTTTAACCAACGCATAAATAATAAAACTAACCTTTCAGAGAGCTGTTTTCTGATTGGAATAATTTGTTGTTTTCCTTTTCTTCACAGAGATATGTATGCTGCAATAGTCTTTCCTCAGCTCCATGAGGAGTGAACATTTTGTTACTTTCACTTTTTGATGGTTCCAGCAAATTACTATTTATTGATGCTTGTTCTTGCTTATTACGCAGTACTTTCTCTTTCATTCTTTGAAATACTTTTCCTGGTGATTCATAGTTTGCTTTATTTTTTAATCCATCCTTGTTGGGCTTTATAGCACTGATATCAAGAGGACTGTTAGAGGTGCTAGCCTCTGCTAGCATGGTGGATTGAAATATATTTTTATTTTTAAAAACTGTCATTTCTACAAATTGATTCTTCTTATGGTCATTCAATTTTAAAAAGTTCTGATATTTCACCAAATCTTTTACAGGGGTAAGTGTACCTGAAGGAATGCTGTCAAAAAAGACTGCATGAATGGGCATATTTCTCCTTTGAGAAGATGTCCCTGAAGACAAGTGAATCCCTGGATGTTTCAAAGGTGTTGTAATCATATTAATAAACAAGCGCAACAGATTTCCTCTATCATAAGATTCACTTAGACACAATTTTCAGGACAGATCTTCAGCAAGGATCCAGAGAAACCTGTAGTTCAATGTGAAATCAACCTTTATCACGCTTTGGTGCAAAAAAAAGTTAATTTGTTTTCTATAATGACATTATAGCAATTAAAAGATTTAACTGGTTCACAACAATACTAGGTAACCTACAGCTCTCAAGTCATACTAAGATTTTCTATTTTGTTAATTCTCATTTTATTATTATTTTTCATTAGATGAGCAATTTGGTCTTTAAATTTACTTCTCTACAAAAAAAGCAGCATTTGCCAAATCATCTATTTAATAGTTCTAAGAAATGAATATGAATATCTGTTTTTTTGAACTTTACTTGAACCTCAAGTCCTGGAAGTTCCAACCTAATATCTGCATCAAAAAGCTTTAAATGACATCTGCTTATGGCAATATATTAAGTTATAAAAGATTAAGTTTCACAAATAGGTTTTTCTCTTCAGGCATGTAAATTTTAAGGCAGCAGCTACAACGATACATCCTAAAGAAAACCAAAAAATCCATTCAATTTTTTAGTTAAATAATCCCCAATCCTGATTTTGTTATGCTGCAGAACATTCTCAGGTTTTAGTTAAAAAACCTTCAAATCAAAAATTATATTCATTCTAATTTTTAAAAATTTTAATGCTATTTTGAATTGGGACTCATGTACTTGAGTATACATGGTCTTAGACTTTTTAGATTGTCATGTACAAATTTTATATCCGACATGTAGAAATTATGATTCTTGGTGATAAGCCATACAGTTGCATTTTGCAGTACTTGGTAAATAAAATACTTTGACCCAAGGAGCTTGGAACTTACTAGTTTAGCTTTATAGCATCTCTTATTGATGAATTTATAACTATTCTAATAAGTCTTTGACATCATATCAACATAAAAAGCCTATCACAGAAAAACACAGTCAGACAAAAGACATCAAGTATCTTTATCTACAGTAACTTCTGTGGGAAATAAAGATACAAGTTAAAAATTCATCAAACTACTATTTACCCAAGTTTATGAGAGAAAATAAGAAGTAACTATTTCTCAATAAGGAGAGCTGGTATGGTATCTTGGGAGACTAGCCTGAGACAAAAACCACTGAACTCTTCCACAGGGTCAGCAAATATGTACTAACACATACAATTATGTGGCAATGTGCTAGTGACAGGAATCCCATGCCGAAAGTTATAATACTCACTAGCTATCTGCTTTAAAAGAAAAATTAATAAACTGGGACAACTGAAAAATGGCAAAGTATATGCAGGTTTGCACAATCTCAATTTCCCAGAACCTAATGAAATGCTCAAAAGGAAGTATAAACTGCAAATTAACTAGAAGAACTGAAAATAAGCCCAATCTGTAGTAGACATATAGAACTGTTTTTACCTAAAAGTAGATAATTATGGTCACCTTGAAAGGCTCCAAGAACCAGCTCATAACACCTTCCTTTCATGTTGCCCAACCTCTTCCCTCTCAATTCAAGCGTGTAGTACGGAGAGGTGAGTAGTTAAGATTTTGAAGATCCTCAAATTCCACTCTCCACTCAGGAAGCCACCGAGTTCTTCTAGTAGTCCCTCTTTCCTATATGTAACAAACCAACTCAATGGAAGCCATAAAAGTTGCCAGTAGTTGACAGTGGTTTCGGTGGAACAAACTATGATGTAGAGGTAAACAATAATCACCTAGGATTTTCTGACCATAAAGGCTTTGCAGAATAGATACAGAATAAAAACAAAACACCACTAGATCGAGGCCACTTAAGAACCACCTAAAGTCCCATTCTCCTCAAGTTAAAAGAGCAAACCAAAGAAAACAAATTATGATGCTCAGACTGATAGATAAACGGACAGACCTTAGACAATGGGAATTTAGTAATAGGCATTCCTCAAGCTGAGCTCCTTCTTGGACTGGAGAACAGAAGGTGAATTCTAAAATGGTATGCTTGTGTTTTCATTAACTGCTCAAAGCTATTTGGAAAACTTAATCCTTATAACTTATTCTGAAAACTGACAAATGCTGATATTCTAAGAAAAAATTGTTTATTTGTAAATAAAAACTCATGAGGGGAAAACTATTACGTGAACAATCTAGCTATGAGCATGTATAGTAAATGTAAACACAGAAGGCTAAGCAACTAAACAACTGGTGTTTTCATGGATGATACTGAATGTAACTGGTACTCTTCTTTCCAAAAAGACACAAATATTTTTTCTAGGAATTTACTGTAGTAGTAGTACTACAACTACTAATTATAGTCCATTATAATGGAATGGGTCAACAATTTCAAGGCACACTAACCAAAACTGGGAGGTGGATGTGGGAAAAGTGAGAGAAATTCTAAGTTAACTGGCAAATGGTATATTTGGAAACAAACAAAACAACAAGAACAAAAAATGCAGTACATGATATACAAAAAACTAAAATAGATAACATTCAAAGAGACCAAATGAATCAATTAAAATAATGATCAATACAGAAAATGGACAAAGGACATGAAAGAATACGAAGGCCAATAAATGAGTGAAATGATATTCCATTTTATTAAAAAATGAAAAGATGTGAATTAAAATAGTAATAAGACTTCTTAGACTCATCAGATTGGTAAAGATTACTTTTTAAATATAGGGGAGCATAACCTTGATCAAGAAATTCCACTTCTAATTTTTTTTTTTGCTGAAACATCTAAATGTGAATGTAAATATATATGTGATAATAGCCAACATTTACTGTATATATGCCAGAAACTGCATAATCTTACAGCAGTTCTTAAGAGGTAAGCATTGTTACTCCAATTTAGAAGATGAGGAAACTAAGCATAGGGTGGTTAAATAACCTGCCCAAGGTCCCACTGCCAAAGAATAAGAGCGGGACCCAAGCCTATTTGATTTGAAAGCCCAAGTTCTTAAACAGGCACTATACAAGGACGTTCACTGAGATATCGAGGAAATTAGAAGAAATCTGGGTGTCCACCAATCTCAAACAGACTTTTGCTACATCCATACAATTAAATTTTATGCATTCAATAAAAACAAATATGTGTAGTAACATAGGTGGCTAGGATATATTAAATAAAAAAAGGAAGCAGAACATAAAATTGCTTTTCTGTAAAACAGACGCACAGAAGCATAAGCATATGAAAAAAATCTGGAAGTGTACCAATTTGTAAAAAGCGTTTCTTTGAAGAGTGGAATAAGGGGGACTTCCATTTTCTAAATTTCATTAACATATGAAAATGTGTGCAACCAAAATGTAATCTAATCAGAAGAAAATATAAGTTGGTTGGATCAATTGTTTTCATAGCCCTGTGCATCTTAGGTTCCAAGATGAAAAATCGGGCGATGACGCACACAATTTTTCTACTTGGTAATCATTCTAAACTAAAGTTTTTTCTTTTCTACAGGTAATTTTGGAGCAAAGGCCTAGTGCGCTCACGATCAAAACGCATCTGAACGAAGTGATCTACACTCTTGATAAACGCAGTAGAAATGCAACAAATATACACACCGAATGAACCGATAGTTGCGAAACCACCGCCTAAGTCAGAAGCCCGCGTGGGCTTAGATTCTCAAAGGCAGGGACTAACAGAACCAAAGGGGACCCGCAGGCAGGAGTCGAGGAGAGGAGGCGGGGAGGCCGTACCTTGGTTGAAGGTCCTGACTGGGAGAGACCGCGGCGGTCTAGGCTCGGCTTTGCGTGGGGGGTCAGGAACTTTAAGGGTCGCGCTGCGAATGCACTCCAGCCCTAGCCCGCAGACAGCGTTCCCTTATACAACAGTGTGAGGATTCAAATTTGAAGAGCCCGCCCTCCAGTCCTCCCGGGATTGGCGCGCTCAGGAACTGCGTCACCGAGCGTTTCACGAGGACTTGTGAAAAGTGGGAGTGGTCTCCGCACCGCGTTGGCCGTACTGTTTCCACAAAAACTATGTAACCCTAAACTGTCACGGGCGCCGTGCGCGCCCCCTCCAGCTGTCTGCAGAGTTTCGTCTACAAACGGCGCGCGCCGGCACCTGCGCTCCTCCCGTTATGCTCTGCGGCAAGGAGGCCTACGTCAAACGTCGCCTGCGTGCTCTGGCGCTATAGCGGTTGCTAAAGTTTGGCCCTTCCCGGCTACCTGTCCCCCTCTACTGGTGTGCTCATCTGTTGCGTTTGGTTATCTGTTGCCTCCGTATCTGAGGAAACAGGTTGCTGGGCGTGTTTGAGAGAGCTTTTAGTTTTCTCAGGCCGTCAGATGTTTGAGACTGAGAAGGAAGGTTTGTTTTAGAGGGGTTAATGGACTGAATGCTGTTATACTTACAGTGGAGTGTTTAGTTCGAGCTGTTCCCTCAGGGAGTGTGATTTTTTTTAACCTTATCTTGAATCCTAAAGCTTCATTCAATCCCGAAGACTCGGCTGCATGCAGTTTGTGATAGTGGCGCTTCGACTGAGCCCTGCCTTTGGTGCAGCCAGTGATCCTCTGCTGTGACTAACCACCGCGAAATACCATGTATCCTGCATCAGCGCCCTGGCTAGAGTCAGTTGCTGGGTGGAAGTGTTGTGTAGGGCGCCGTGTTTCAGTCTTTCGGGCAGAGGAATTGGAGCTAGAGGAGTAACAAGAGCGTTCAACCCTAAAGCCCTTGCAGCCAATCCTGCATGTTCTCTCCATGAACTCGGCCCAGGCTCCCTTCCCCCGCCACAGTCAGCATTTGGGACAGGAGTTAATTTTATGCCTCATCCAAGAAAATTCCTAGTCATATATCGCAGTTCTCCATTAAGCCTGGCCTGAAATCGTTGTAATGGGTTAATTTTTTTAAAGTGACTTTTGCAATCCCCTCTTCTAAATCCTGTATTCATTAAATCTGTGCACACCGAATATTCAGAATCCAAAGTATACATTTAAATTATGCAAATGAATTCAAGTAAGGAAAAGAAACCAGTTGGGGGAGGAAGGGAAGGGAAGCAAATTTACAGAGAAAATGAAGTTTCTGCCTGCGCAGCATAATGAGGAAATGGCTGGACATGGATTTGCACCAAATTTGCTGGAAAAGCTAGACTTAAAATGCATGTTAACTGACATGTATGAAGTACATTTTGTAGAACAGAGGGACTTTGAAGAGATAGATTTCATACTTCAAAGCATCTGAAATAAAGGTATGAGAGATTTTTATGCCTAATGATGGAGATAGCTATGGCTCACATATTCAGCCAAAATAGGAACCTTGAGATATTTAAAGCAGACACTTAAAAGTTATAGACATTTATTTTTTTGATTAGCCACTTCTCATGTGAGAAGTAACTAGTACATAGCGTGCTCCTGGGTGAAGAGAAACAGGAATTTACATAAGGATGGCTAATGATTTTCCAAGGAAAAATGGCTAAAACAGTTGTGGTTAACAAAGTGTGATGAAAAGTCACAGAGGCCAAGGGACAGTGTTTATCTATTCATTGGAACCTCAACATGCTGCCCTTAATGGGCTCTCCTTTAAGTTTCTGTTTTCCAGGAGGGGAGAGCTTCTCCTAGTCACAGTCAGCCACTTGGGTTAATCTGTCAGATCCTAAATCTGTAACTCATGGAAATATATGCAGACCCATTTAGGATCCAAAGGACAGACATAGGAGGAAGGGACTAGAAGCCTCACACTGTGTGGAAGTTGCTGCTAAGGGATTTGGGTCTGCGTAGCCTGGAGGAATATTCTTATGACCATGGTAAGTTCCAGTAGGGGTACTAATTTACCATTCAGCATTTTGGGGACAATTAGAAAAAAGATGCTTCAAGGCCAATATTTCTCAACCAGAGGTGATTTTGCCCCCCTCCCCCAAGGGACATTTGGCAATGTCTGAAGACATTTAAATCATAAATGTCAAAACTGAGAAGGGTGCAACTGACATCTAGTGAGTAGAAGACTAGATGTTTAGGAATGCTACTGAATATCCTATAATGTGCAGGACAACCACTTTACTACAAGGAATTATCCAATCTAAAATGTCAATAATGTCAACGTTAAGAAATACTACACTTGGAAGATGTAGTTCTGGCATAGGATTTTAGTGTCCTCTCACTCTCTCAGCTGTGTTTTCTTATATAAGATACAATTACAAAACCACTCTTGTCCTCTATGGGCCTAGAGGTGAGATGGGGCTGGAGTCAACATGGAGGTTATGCAGGCTTTGTGAGAGGAAAACCCTTCTTCACTGGTAAAGACTTCCAAGGATATTATAGTGTGATAGAGACAATATACAAACACAAAAACATATAAAGATAACATTACAAATTGTAATAAGTGTGATAAGGATGTATCAGTTCAGATTCTGTAGTAAAGTGTTGGTAAAATGGAGTTAGGAGTACTAGAGATGTATTGGGAGATATGGCCTGTGAAAATTTAAGGAGTGGTAAGAAAGATTGGGCCTGGTAAGTCAAAGCCTGATGCAGATTTGACATTTTTGAAAGAAAAAGAAGTAAACAATGAGACTGAGGAGCCCAAGATTGCAGTGTAGAATCAACAAAGTATTGACTAACCCAATAGGGAAATTTGGAGTAGTTGATCAAAGAAGTCCTTCATGGGCAGAAGTGAGCAGGCCCTGGAATTCATCATGCTAAATGGTACATGGCCTTGGCTCAAAGGCTTAAAATTTTTTTAATTCATTTTTTAAAATTGAGATATAACTAACATATAACATTGTATTAGTTTCAGGTGTATAAAAGAATAATTTGATAGATATTGTGAAATGATCACAATATGTCTAGTTAATATGCATCACTACACATAGTTATAATTCTTTTTCTTGTGATGAGAACTTGTGATATCTACTTTCTTAGCAACTTTCAAATATACAATGCAGTGTTATTAACTATAGTCACCATGCTGTGCATTACATCTCCAAGACAGAAGTTTTTACTCTTTGACCACTTTCACCCATTTCTCCCAACCTTTGCCCATCTGTCAACCACCAATCTGTTCTCTGTATCTATGAGTTCAGATGTTTTGTTTTTTAGATTTCACATACATGGGAGATTATACAGTATACATTTTTCTCCGACTTTTTTCACTTACCATAATGCCTCAAGGACCATCCATTTTGTTGCAAATGGCAGGATTTCTTTCTCTTTTATGGCTGAATCATATTCCATTGTATACATGTACATTTTCTTCATGCATTCATCCCTCAATGGATGCTTAGATTGTTTTCATGTCTTGGATAAATAATGCTGCAGTGAGCATGGGGGTGCGGATATCTCTTTGAGGTAGTGATTTCATTTCCTTCAGATGAATACCTAGCAATAGAATTGCAGGGTCAAATAGTAGTTCTGTTTTTAATTTTTTGAGGAGTCTTCATGCTATTTCCCATACTGGCTAAACCAATTTACATTCCACCCACAGGGTCCTAGGGTTCCCCTTTCTTCACATCGTTGCCAACATTTATCTCATATAATGCTTTTCATTTTTGATTAAAAGCATTTTAACAGTTGTGAGGTGATATCTCATTATGGTTTTGATATCTCATTATGGTTTTGATCTGAGGATTAGTATTGTTGAGCACCTTTTCATGTACATGTTGGCCATTTGTGTCTTTGAAAAAATGTCCAGTTCTTCTGGCCATTTTAAAATGAGATTTTTTTTTTTTTTTGCTATTGAGTTGTATGTGTTATTTTTGTTGCCTTTGCTTTTAGTGCCAAATCCAAAAAATTATTACCAATAATGATGCCAAGGAGCTTACTGCATATGTTTTCTTCTAGGAGTTTTATGGTTTCAGGTCTTACATTCAAATCTTTAATCCATTTTGAGTTATTTTTTGTGTATCATGTGAGATAGTGGTCCAGTTTCATTCTTTTGCATGTGACTGTCTTGTTTTCTCAGCACCATTTATTGAAGTCACAGGCTTTAGCAAATCACAAAGGTAATGCCATGAAAGACTGTCAACTATATGTACTCCTCAGAAAGTAGTGACACTTTCATGAAAGTTTACAATTATGCACTTCTATGGCTGCCTCAAAAATAATTAAACTATTCTAACAGAAGTTTTAAGTGGCTTTCAATGTTTTTTGTTGTAACACACAGTAATAAATATGTTTTGCATTGTAACCTAATAACCTAATAAATACAAAAATACATATAGCTAAAACAAGAATTTTTAAAACATTGCTTGCCTTTTCTGTGTGCTATCCATGCTGATAGTTTCCTTTTATATTTATTGTTTTTTAATATCTATGTAAAACTGTAGGACAATTTGAATATTTTCATGTTTCTGACTTTTTTCATTAAAAATTTTTAAATGAAATTTACAGAACTTGAAATTAAGCATTTTAAAGTATACAATTTAGTAGCATTTAGTATATTTACAATGTTGTGCAACCACTACCTACAAAATTTTTTTATCACCTCAAAAGAAAATCTCACACCACAAAAGGACACATTATGTGTCCTTTTATTGGATTCCTTTACTTTGCATAATTTTTTGAGGTTAATTACATTGTAGCATGTATCAGTACTTCATTTCTTTTTATGGCTGAGTAATAGTCCATTATATGAATATATCACTTTTATCCATTCCTCCATTGATAGTTGTGTTGTTTCCACCTAAATATATAAAAATCTAGGTTTTAATTGTTATTAACTTAGCTTCAATAGCATACAAATACAAAGCTCTGTTCCCTCTTTTATCATATGCCTACTCTTATACATTTATAATTATTGTTTTATGCATTTGTCCTTTAAGTCACATAGAAAACAAAAAGGGCTAACAATCAAAACTGCAACGATACTGGCTTTATATTTACTATGTTATTACATTTATCTGAGTTTTTTTATTCTCATTGCTTTGACTTGCTACTTAGTTTCCCTTCATTTCTGCATGAAGGATTCCCTTAGCATTCCTTATAGAGCAGATCTATTAATGAAAACTCCCTCAGCTTTTGTTTATCTTGCTTGTCTTATTTTCTTATTATGTATTTATGTAGTTATTTTTGTACTTTTAATGACCGAAACAAAAAGATCTAAAACTGTAGCTTCTGGAGGTACCATTTGTTCTTGCCAGTCTTCAAACTTTACCTTTGCTTCCCATCAGTCCTTGTGTTTCAGATCAGCATCTCTAAAGACATCCTTGTTGACGACAGTTTTTTCCAAGGGGATATCCACAGAGTACCTTGTGGGCATGAGGTAATTAATTGTAGTTATCAACTTTCACAGAAGACTTGGTCTTTGACCTCTTGGCAAATTTCTTCTTACCCATGGCAGATGTCATTTTGCAAGGATAGCGGTCAATTTCAGACACCAGAGCATGGCTGTAGGGGAGGTCTGAAGTACCATCATCAATGTTCTTCAGGATGACTGCTTTGTATCTGGAGTAGCATCCAGCCAGGGCTAACAACACCTTCCCAGATTTCATTAACGTGCCCATTTTAACAGCAGCCACTTGGGCCTACATTCTTCTTTATTTTTGAAATAGTTTTGCCAGATATAGAAATCTGATAGACAGTCTTTTTCTTTTAGCATTCTGAATGTCATCCCACTGCCTTCTGGACTCTAGTTTCTCATGAGAAAGCAGATGTTAATGGTATTGAGGATTTCTTATGTGTGATGTATCTCTCCTCTTATGGCTTTCAAAATTCTCCTTTTATCTTTGTCTTTTAAAACATTGTGTAGATCCTCCTTGGAGGTGTTTGAACTTTTGGATGTGTTTGTTTTTGTCTTTTATTAAATTTTGGGATTGTTTTTGGCCATTTCTCAAAATACTGTTTCTGCTTTTTTCTCTATCCTCTCCTTCTGGGACTACCATAATGCATATGTTGATATACTTAATGGTTCCCATTGTTAGTTTCTGTTCATTTATCTTCATTATTTTTTTTTATATATCTTCAAACTGGATACTTTCATTTAACCTATCTCCAAGTTACTCATTCTTTCTTCTTCCTGTTCCATCTGCTATTGTATCCCTCTAGTAAATTTTCATTACAGTTATTGTAGTTTTCAACTTTACTATTTCTGTTTGGTTCCTTTTCATAATTTTTATATCTCTTTTATTGATATTTTCTGTTTGTTGAGAAATCATTCTGCTGATTTCTTTCAAATTTTTGCCTATTGTTTTCTTTTGCAGTTTAAGCAGTTGACTTAAAGTCTTTGTCTACTAAATTCAGTGTCTGTGCTTCCTCAGGGACTTCCTAAGGAATTGATTTCTGTTCATTTCTTCTGTGAATGGACCATAATTTTATACTTCTTTGCATGCTTGTAAAATTTTTCTTGGACATTAAAGTGTGCTAAATCTGGAAACAGATTCTTTTTCCTTATCAGGATTTGTTTTTGTTACTTGCTGTGGTTTTTAGCACTTGTTTATTTAGCAATTTTTCTGCACAAATTTGCAAAGTGTATTTTTTGTTTGTGTGGCCTCCGAGGTCTTTGTTCCTTTAGATTGCATTCAGCTAGTATTTGACAGAGAGTTCCTTGATCATCAGGAGCTAAACTAGAATAGAAAAGAAAAATAAGGTAAGATAATAAATGATTAAAAATAGATTACCAGAGGTGAAAGCTTATGGTCTTCTAAGGTTGTTTCTAAGTATACATTCTGCCCTAGACAGGTATGTGGCTTTCTAAATTCCCTAGTATATGCAGGCATTTTACTCTCTCTAGCTTTTCTTTCCAGGCTTTCAGTGCATCTCTTGTTTCCCTCAACAGTATTCTTTCTGCCCAAGCAGCAGCATGTTGTTCATTTGTCTTACAGTTTTTTGTTTTGTTTTGTTTTGTTTTGTTTTGTTTTAGCAATGTCCTCTGTGTAGCCATTTTTGTGTGTGAGTTTTAAGCTATGCAAAACAAAGGAAAGCACCTTGTGTTATTCTTCTAGGTGGTACCCAATAAAGTTAGAGCATTGTCACAGTTCTTTG
This sequence comes from Macroglossus sobrinus, assembly GCA_004027375.1. Taxonomy (NCBI): domain Eukaryota; kingdom Metazoa; phylum Chordata; class Mammalia; order Chiroptera; family Pteropodidae; genus Macroglossus; species Macroglossus sobrinus. The sequence goes on from PVKZ01001192.1 coordinate 395,721, forward strand.
ACAATGAAGTCTACTTTGCTCCCTCTGGAACCAGGGACCAAGATCCCACTCTAAGAATGGAGGATGCTATATTCAAGACTGCCACCAAGCCAGGGAGGGGAATACAATAAGGGTAATTAAAAATTCCTCTCATAAAGCTTTCTTACTACTTTTAAGTTGCCTCTTTTATCCAACATTTTCATGGTTGCTGTAAAGCTTTGATTATTTTCCCAATTTTGATTAAGCTGATGGTATAGTTTTTGTTTGATATTTTGATATTAGAAAATAGACTTTTGGAATTATCTATTTTGCCATTTTTACTTGGTCAGGCTTTCTGGGTAAAGGAAATTAACTTACAATAAATCCTTTTAGCAGATCTATTTGCTCCTCACATTCCAATGGGATGAAATCCAGAGCCATCTGTTTCTATTTCTATTTCTTATGAGTTATTTACCTTCGGGTGGTAAGGTTTCTCTCCTCTCTCAGGAGAAGAAGGTATATCTATATAGCAATTGCTATACAAGCTCTCAGAGTCATGATTTCAGAGGTCCTCTGTGGTGCAATAACCCCTTTTTTATACATGCAGACATAACCATCTGGCTCTTGTCACATTACCCCATGGAAAGAGAATATAGCTTAGGAAAATAATGTGGATATTGCTATAATAATGGTCTGTCCTAATATAGAAACCTCATATTTGCAATCAGGACAACAGAAATAAATATAAGATTAAAACCTTGACCACTAAAATGATTTAATTTCCCACAGCAATATAAAAAACATACTACAGATTGTTTTATTACATTAATAGCTCAAGGTAACCTTCTGTGAGGCATTATTACTTAAGCTGAGGCCTAAAGGATGTTAGGAGTTAGCTAGGTGAAGGAAGAGAATAATTCCAGTTAAGGGTCCAGCTGGGATGATGACATTAAGATGAAAAGAGTGCAATTGTTTGAAAAATGAAAGGAGAAAAGCTAGCAGAAGAATGGTGATGAATAGGTTAGAGAGAAAGAACAGTCAGATTGTTTTGAAAGGGCTTGTTAAGAACTCTAAGGGCAAAAGAAAGACAATGACTAGTTTTAAGTAAGAGAGTAACAAGTTTCAATTTGTTTTAAAGATATACCTTTGGCTGCAATGTAGAGTTGAACATTTTATAATTCAGGAAATAAATGATGGGAAGTCAATCTCAGAAGCTTTTGTAGCAGTCAAGGTAAGACATGATAAGAGCCTAACCCAAAACTTTGGAAGTGAGGGTAGACAGATTGCGGGTAGAGAGTATACTTGACAGAATTAAATGGCTAGTTTGATGTGGGACCTGAGAAATGAAAATGTTTAAAATAAAACCTTCATAGTTCTGGTTTGGAAAATTTGATGGGTAATAGCACCATTTATAGAAATAGGTCATAACAGAGAAAGCATTGGTTAATGAGATGTACTTAGTTTTGATATGAAGAGTAAAATAATTTAAATATATAATGTAATTTAAATGGCAATGACTATCTTTTTGTGTAATCTTTGCATATGAAAGTAAAAATCTGTTATTTTACATAATAGATATGCCTTAAAGTTTATTTTACTCATTTTTCTATCAAATTGCTCTTTTTTTTTTATCTTTTTGTTTCACATGATATTAGATGTTTATATTTGGCCAAGTGATTTTTAAGAACTGATTATATGTTTAGTTCATTCTTTTGAACAAACTCGAAAAGAGTCTGGAGACTTTGCTAGAAATAAATGAGAAAGATTTGTTCAAGGGTCTTAGAGTTAGATACTAGAAACACAGCTAGAAAAAAAAAACCCAAAAGTGTTCCAAAGAAGAGAGAAAAGTTCAAAGTTCTTAGAGCAAAAAATACATTCTTGAGAATTATCAGTCCTGCATTCTTAGGATTGGCCCAGGACAGTTAGATATTAGGTGGATGTAAACATGAATCCTTACGTGGTAATCAAGTGGCCTGGATATCTGTATTCTGGGGGGGCGGTAATTATAGAATTATGTGAAGGTCCACATATATATCCAGGTATTAGCACAGGACTGGAAAGTTAAAAAAAAAAGTCCAAGCTAGTTAAAACAAGAATGAGGTCTTTCCTTATGCCCCACTCTTCATAATGTTAACTATCTCAACAAGTTGCTTAAAGTGACCCTATTTTATTTATTCCCTATCTTCACTCTTTCTTCAATGATGTAATTTTTGCAGCATCCATATATCTCTCTGGTTAATATGTTACATGTCAATTGGATTTAGTTACCATCTTAAAATACTTAATTTGTTTTTCCAAAACTGATGTATAACTACTTAGTCATAAAATATTAGTTTGCAACAAAGTATCTAGTTAAAACCTAATATTCAAAGTAATGTAGAAATTAAGAGAAAATTTGTTTGTTCCTTGAATGAGGCAGAGTAGGTACAGCAATTCTGATAGACTAAAATAGTATAAGGATATCAGAATGCTCTTTAAGAGACTTAGCTTGTATCTGCTCTGGTGAGAGGGGGGAAGCTTATTATTGAGTCATACGTCAAATGAATGAGTCTCAGCGACACCTCTTAAGAGGCCCTTCGAGAAACATGGGTTGTTTTGCACTTGCTACTAAGAGTCATCAATAAGTAAGGTATTTGAGTGCTGGGCTGGTTATTTTCTGTTATCCCCCACTCCTCTTCTCCAGATTTATTTCCACCCTTCTCTGCTGTACTGTTTGCCCCTGGAGGTGGATCTTAATTAACTGTGTTGTGTAGACTTTCTTGTTCTCCGGCTTCCAGTTGGTTCAGGCAGTTGTAGGTACCAGAAAGGGTTTGAAGGATGTGAGGAGAAAGAGAAGAGAGATCGGGGCATTTCTTCCTTCTCACTGTCTCTGCCTGGTAGCTGTGTTCTGGCAGTGACTACAGCAGTATAACTACAAGCTTTCATCCCCCTAACTACTCCATCATTCCATCTCCAACTTGTCCCCTCAGGCCTAGAAGGGGCAACAGTCCCAGAGTGCTCAACATTCCCATTTAGTCTCTTAAGTTTTTTCACACATTTGCAGATAGTCTCTTCATTAAAATATTTTCAAATCTCAACTGAGGGTCCCTTCTGTTTCCTGATGATACCTATTTTCTGGAAACAGACTAAGGCATGTTAGTATACCCTTTTCTAGTGACAAAAGGGATGGACAGCCTTATTTAAAAAGAAGCTTCCTGACAGATGATATAAAACATAGAGGTTTTTTTCTTTTGGTAGCCTTTAAAAAATAAGAGAATTTTTTTTTCCGGAATAACTTATATCTGTTTAATAGATGAGATTAAAATATCAATAGCTGTCATATCTATCCATGCCTAAATAGTTGTTCAACACAGTCTCACTAAGCCATTTCAGTGCTCTTGTACACTTAAAAAAATATTTAAATACATCTAGTCTTTTGCTGTTTTACTTTTTAAAGCCTCTCTCTCTCTCTCTCTCTCTCTCTCTCTCTCTCTCTCTCTCTCTCTCTCTCTCTATCTATCTCAAATTGAGTCACCTTAAAGAAGAATCTTTGTAAAAGGTTAAAAATAGAACAAATGAAAAATTTATTTCAGCTAAGATTTGGCGACTTTTTTTTGCAGATGTTCTTCTTCCTATAGAAAATAAAAGCCAAAGCCAACTAATGTCCAAGGTTCAAATAGTGAGTACATTTTAGTTCAAAGCATACTATAAAGATTATCAACATAATCCAGAGACGATGACCTCTGATAGTTGAACTAATAGTAATTTTATCTCATATTTCTGCTTCTGTCTTAGGAGAAAATATGCAATAAGAGATAATCTCTCTGCCCCTGATGAAAAAGACTTGAAAATGTCCCTCTTCCCCACAGTCATGAATGAGGTGATGAGCTCACAATTTTTATTATAGTCTGAGGGTACTGTAGTTAGTTTAATGTCTATCCTATTAGCATGATTTTTATCAGAGCTAAACCTACATTTCTGATTCTTCTGAGGAAAGGAAAGATGAAAGCAGCACCTTAAGCTGTAGTCTTCCACACAGCACATTGATTCTAAAGGAACAAATGCAACGACATGAACATTTGCTACCTGTAAACAGGAGTATTTTGGCTGTCTTCTAGTTTCACTTTTGCAAGCTCTTATTGAACTGAGCATGGTGGGGATGTGGAAAGAGGAGGAGACATGAAGGATTACCAGAGGAAGAGGAACTAGAAAGAGTCTATAGAGGAGGGGTGAAAGGAGCAGCTTTGTCCAGAACTGAGCATTATGCATTAATTCATCTCAACCAACCAGTGTCTCATTAAACTTTGTTACTGACCTCCAATATCTGTGATTCTTGGTTGAGTTTTACTTTTTGGACCAATATACTCTAAATATACAGGGCATGGGAGAATAGGAACTTTCCAGAACTCCATCAATGTACTTGTACCATTACAGTCTTATAGAATATGACATTCCCGGGATTATAGAAGTCTTTGACAGCTATTTCCTGGTTTGGTATTCTATGAAGCATAAGATAAAGGACCTTTATATCATCAATAGGTGATATTTCTAGCTGTCAACTGGTTTTTGTATTTTAGCATCTAGTATCTTAGGATCTAGTATCTAAGTTGGTCTCATTTGATGTTCCTGACATTTAAGTCTGGCTGCTACTATCCAAGTCAACATTACCTTTTCTTTCTAGATGATCACTGCCCATGAATGGAAGACTAGGACTCTGATCTGTCATGATTTACAGAATGTATTTAATTTCATGGAATCACATTTTTTTCGTGTTGTACTTTGTTCCAGTAAAGTGGTTTCTTGAGTGTAGGTGCTCTCGTGGAGCTTATACATCTCCTTTAAGACCCAGAGACTGATACTTCATGGTTTTATCACAGTGTGGTGGACAGGGATATGTGTCAACCAGATATCTAGTTGTATTATTTTCCTATGCTGCTGAAACAAATTACCACAAGCGTAGTGGTTTAAAGCCACACAAATTTGTTTTTCTATAGTTCTGGAGATCAGAAGTCCAAAATCAGTTTCACTTGACTAGGACAAGGTGTATGCAGGGCTGGTTCCTTCTGGAGGCTCTGAAGGGAAAAATATGTTTTCTTGCATTTTTCAACTTCTAGTGGCTACCTCTATTCCTTGGCTTATGGCCCCTTTCTCCGTCTTCAAAGCATACTACTCCAATCTTTGCTTCCATCATCACATCGCCTTCTCCTCTGACTCTGACTCCTTCATCCCTCTTCTAAGAACCCCTGTGATTACTCCAGGTTCCCTGCTGCTTCTCTCCACCTCCTCCCAATAATCTAAGATATATTCTTCCCTGTCAAGATCCTTAACTTAATCATATATGCAAAATCCCTTGTACTATATAGGTTAACATTCACAGGTTCCATTAGGACATGGACATATTTGAGGTCCATTTTTCAACCTACCACACCTATCTCTTCAGTGTCTGCCTTGGCTCTAGAGAACCACTGTACCTGAAGTTACATTGTTTTCAGGCAGCTTGCATCTAGTGACTGAGGGAAATACAGGTAGAAAGACATGGGTATTTTGGCCCAGTTCAGGACGCTTTGATGAAAAATACTTGCTCCTGCCAGACTGGTTGAGGGTTCATTTGGTCTATGGCATAGTTTGATTTCTTTCTCTCCCCAATCCTATTTTCTCTCCTTTCCTTTCCTTTTTAACCACTATCCTGTACCTCTAATTCTGGTCCATCTGGTTCTAGAGAACTCAAGTTGTTGGCAGTTAGTACTGGGAGTAAGCTGAAAAATAGTCGATAAGATGGATTTTTAGATCATTCACTACATGGAAGACAACACAGAGCTCCAACAGCTTCTGGCAAAAGTGATGGTTCACTGTTAAGTTGAATTTCCCCTTTAGTATGTTGGGCTATTACTAAGTTCTTGGCCTGATACCTCTCCTTGTAAATAAAATTTTATTGGGATGCAGCCATGCCCATTCATTTATATATTGTTTATAGCTACTTTTACACTACAATGGCAGAGTTGAGTAGTTGCCACAGAACCTGTATGACCCACAAAGTCATACGCAAAAAATTTATAATCTTGCTTTTTGCAGAAAATGTTTGCCAACTTCCAGTTGAATGCTGGAGTGGTATCATATTTCCATTTAATTTACCAGGCTCCTGCAAAAGCCCATGGACCTTGGAGAATGATCAGACAACTACAAACTCAGTTAAATAATATCTTTGGTTGCATTACTTGATGAGGAACTTTTACTAGAGTGCATTAGTTTGGCAACCGATCCTTAGTGAGTGGCCATAAAATTGGAAAATGCATTCTTTTCTATTTAATTAGAAAGAATAAGAATCAGTTCATAATTCTATGGAATGGATAATAATATTCATATGGAATGGATAACAATATTAATTTGTAGATTTGTTTTAGTCTTCTTCCTTCTATCATAATATAGTTTGAAGAGATGGACCATCTTGACATTCTGCACTATATTACTTTAACCAATTTATTTGATGACATTATATTGATTTGTTTGGATTTGCAAGAGATTACTAGGACAGTGGAGGTACTGGTAAAACATGTAATCTAGAACGTGGGAGACAAACTCTATGAAGATTCAAGTGCCTGCCACATCTATAAATATTTTGGGGGCCTATTGGTTAGCATTGTGCCTGGATAGCTCCTCCAAAGTAAAAGAGAAATTATTTCATTTTGTATCACCTACATTAAAAAAGAAGCACAATACTGGTGGGCCCCTGGGATACCTAGGGATACTTCTCTAGCCCATAAACATAAAAGGCTGACTACTTTAAGTGGGATATAGTGTAGGAAAGAGCTCAGGTCCAGGATGTGGTGACAATACCTCTGCCACTTGGGCCCTACAGTTTGGCAGGATCAATGATGTTAAAAGTATTGGTGAGCAAAGATGCTGCATGGAGTTTGTGGGAAACACCAGTGGATAAATCATAATGTAAGCCCTTTAAATTCTAGAGCAAGACCATGCCATTTTCAGTGGAGAATTATATGCCTTTTGATATGCATTAGGTGACTATCTATCTAGAAATTCCCATCATGAACTAGGTCCTGTCAGACTCCACGAATAATAAGGTCAGACAGGCTCAGAAACAATATATAGCAAGATGGAAGTGGTACATTTGGGAGCAAATACAAGCATGAGCAGATGGCACAAAAAAGCTTCATGAGCAGGTGTCACAGATGCCTGTGGCACAGTTATATCAGTGACCTTCCCTCAGCTCATGCCTATGATTCCATGGAGGATTCTCTTTTATTACCTGAGGAGTAACTGAAAAACTCAAAGCTGGTTTATGAATGGGTCAACTCAGTGTGTAGATGAAAGTCAAAAATGTCCTCACTCGAAGATAGCCTTAAAAGACAGAAGGTCCTGGGAACCACTGTCTATCCTATCCAATGCACAAATGCATTTTTCCCTATCTCGCTGGAACATTTTTCTCCTAACTATGCTCTTTCCTCATTATATTTTATAACTATTAACCTTTCAAGTAATGTTATGGAATCCATTTACTTGCTTCTTTTAAGAATTATTATCCATAACTTTGTCAAGTTTCCTCATTTTTAGAGAGAAGGAACCTTATTCAACATGTAAATTAGTTACCTCTTTCACCCAAGAACTATACATCATTGCCACAGTTCATGACCCTACCACTGTAATTTGTTTCTGGAGATATGAGTTAGTTTCATAAGCTTGGCTACTTCAGGATTTTATCTCTATGGTTTAAATAAGTAATACTAAATTCAAATTAAGAAGTTTCATTAAATATGATGACTTGTTAAGAAAAAGAAAATTGTTTACCTTCTAAGTTTTTATCGTAAAAGGAAATGGTTTCTTGAAAGACAAAATAGATCAAAACTTCAAAATTAGACTTTCATACACATACACACACACAAAACAATGCAGAGAGAAAAAAAGGAGACTACTTATAGAGAAACTGGACCTTTAAATCAGATAGAAACCTGAAAGCATGAAACTGCTTATATTCTTGGACCTTCTGCGTAGGTACTGTGGAAGAAATTCTGACATCTCCTTAAACAAGTATGTGTCTTTTTTATTCTTAATTATTTCCTGTAATTTTCTTTCAAGCCTGACTTGAAAATATTGTGAGATATATATGAATATGAATATATATATTTAATCTTATAAAGCATATTTTGTTTGATTAGAGGATAATTTGAGGCAGATTTATTATTAGTAGTAGTATTGTTGTTGTTATTATTTTTCTCTACCGCAGAGCATTTTCTTCCATAAATGTGTACAACAAAACAATGTGTAGAAAGTTTCTCACAAAAGATATTATAAAGTTAACAATTCATTTGAATTTAAGAATTTGCCAGAACTCAGAAAGCAGCACTGGAATTTAATAGGTTTCCACTAGATGGCAAGCTTTCTCTTTCAATTTCAGAGACATCAAGCTTAAAGAATTGTTGCTATTTTAAACCTACAACTCTGCACGAGACAGCTGCACTTCTATCAAAAAATGATAAAGGCACTGTTCACAAATTTAGTCAAAATTAGAATCTAATTTTTCAAATGGAAACAAAATATACTGTGAAGTTTAAAAGTTTTATTTGGAGAATATATATTCATTCATTCATTTGGCAAACACCAAGTACCTCATATATGTTTTTCATACTTTGTTTTTTTTACTATCCCTGCCCCTCCACCACAATGACATTAGGTATTTTTATTACTCATTTTAGAGATTGGGAAACTGAGATTTAGAGAGATTAAGTAATTTATTAGCCCAACATAAACTGTCTAGGTTTAAGCCTAGACAGTTTGATTCAGAGCATATTCTCCTAACCAGGAGTGTCTTCTTTAAGTAAATTAAGATAAATCAATGTAAAATATTTAGCACAGTGTTTGACACATAGTAGTTTTAAAATATTAGTTTCTATTTTCTGTTGTAGATATTAACAGATGTTAGATAAACCAATAATCAAATTAACAGAAAGAGATTAACAGGAGAAAATCAAATTTTACTATATGCTCATGGGGAATTCACATATGCATGAAAATTCTAAAGACAGTGAGGCAACATTGGGTAGACATGTCACTTTGGACAAAGGAGAAAAGGGGGGCGGGATAGCATCTTAGCTTTTAAAAGTGAAAATGGGCAATTTCCAGGTGGTTGAAGGGGAGTGGAACACACATGGAGGGCAAATTCTTGCTGAGAAAACTATGCGACACAGAGGATATCTAGTTAACAGGCTCCTGCCTGAAGACTCCTGTTTGCCATACTTAATTCGAATTAGGCTAAGGCAACATTCTAAGATCCTCTTCTGAAGTAGGCCTTTCTCTTTACCTAAATCTTTATCTGAATCACTTAGGCAGGAAGAGGGAGAGTTAAAGGTTCTTTCTAAGTCTTTTGTTGCTTAAATAATAGCTTAAAGACATTCTTCCAAAACGCAGCTTCAAGGTGGTAAAACTTTGGTCCTCCTCAAGTATTAAATCTTCTAGTATGATTTTAATGAAAGACTGCGTATAAATAAAAATGATTGCAAAGCACTGTATTAAAGCAAATAATGTCTACACAATGTTGCCTATTCAAACATATGCAAGATGAAAAGAAATGACAAAACTGTGCAAATATATATATATATATGTATATATATATATATATATATATATATATATATATATACATATATATATATATGGAGAGAGAGAGAGAGAGAGAGAGAGAGAGAGAGAGAGAGAAACATACACATGAAAGATATATGAGGAAACCAAATGCAAAAAATCATAATTTCGGTAACGGAAAGTGTTTCTCTGTGAATGCTTCTTGCTGTAAAAAATTTTGTATGAATACAAATTAAATAAAATGAAAGTTTAAAGAATATAAAACAACAGAATGAAATAAGAGTACAAGGTAAAAGAAAGTAAAATGGCATTTTAAATCTAATAAACATATTAAAAGACTAAGAAATAGAAATACATCTGGCATTTAAAGTAATGTGATAGAAAAAAGACATAAGAGCCAGTGAATTCAAATCAAGATGGAGATGTAAGCAATTAAAAAGAAAATGTCAAACATGGTTGATTGACAAAGACAATTAGTACCTCTGAAGTAGACAATAGATAGTGGAAAAAAAGTATTCAGAGATATAATAATAGAAAATTAATAAAAAAGTACATACTTCTAACAGGAAAAGTTGATATTAAATTATCAGTATTGAGGTATGCCCTGGTTGTTATTCGAACTCAATTAAAAACAAAAAGAGTTCTTTAGCAATCAAACAGAAAAAACAAGTAACTTACAAAGGGGAAAGAAAACTCAAGCTGGTGTCAGACTTTTTACAGAAACATTTAATGCTGGAAGAAATAGAGTGCCTACCACTTTCTTAGACAAAGGAGATTGACTCAAAATATATCTGCCCATGTTATTATTCAAATATAAAGGTATCAGAGAACAAAAAATTTAAGAGTTCTTAGAAAGAAAAAGAAAAACCACCAAGCTCTCATCAAATGGAGTCCAGCTAATCAAGAAATTAATAAAAAATGGAGACCTTAGGAATAGAGATACACATCAAGTGCCTGGCAGTGTACTAGATACTGGGATTTTAAGGTAAGTAAGACTTTTCTGTCCTCAAGGAACTTAACCTAGTGAAAGAGATGGAGAGGCCAATAAATTTGAGTACAGCATATTAAGTGCTACTACACTGGTAGAACAGAGAAAGACTTTGAGGATGAGCACCTAGAAGATAATAGAAAAGTAACAGAGAAGACCTTGCTAGGAATGGGGAACAAAGTACAAAGGCTTGGCAATTTGACTTGGCACTGTGGTAGTACCTGTGGAAGTGGCAGAAGCTGAGCCTGGAAAGTCATAAGCAGCTCATGAAGGGATCTGTGTACTTGCTAAGGGGTTTTAACCACTGAAGGGTTTAACCTGGGAAATGAAAGACAAAAGGGAAGGATGTTAATGAGACAAATCTCATTGTCATTTCCACAACAATCTGCACAAAAATTTCATTCTTATTTCAGATGAAACTTTGCATTTGACATTACTATTTTCTTCTTGCCTTTGTCTTCGATGTGCTTCTTTGAGTTCAGTATAACTGCTTCATTTGATCTTATTTAGTAGCATCCTTTGCAATCTTATAAGCAGTAAGCATACTGAAAAAACATTATCATATCCAACAGCTTTGTTTTCCCTTCCCTGGTCAAGTAAAATTTTCATGTAACTCTTATTCTTACACCACAATCAGTTATTTGTTTATAATTGGACAAATTCATACAAATATTTATTCCAATTATTTTAAAAGGAAGGCAAGACAACAGTATATCTATTATTAATGTGTTCTAGTTATTAAAATGAGAATGCAGAGTTCTGGCTGGAAGATCAGAGTTAAAAGAGATGTTTAAAGTCTACTGTGACAGTGTTTCTTAAACTTTAATGTGCTTAGTAATCACCTGAGATCTGTTTAAAATGCAGATTCTGACTCAGGAGTTGGGTGGGGCCCAAGATTCTGCATTAACAAGCTCTAGCTGAGATCAATGCTACTGGTCTACAAACTACATTTAGAGTAACAAGGTACTATAAAACGGGTAAAAATACCCAAATATTCTACTTCTATAATTATATAATAAGTATTTGTAATTTTATAATTTTCTAATTGGTCTCATCTTTCAGATGGGCCATGAATCTATCAGAAAGGTCAGGCAATGCTACTGATATGCTATTTAAATAAAAACTAGACCATTCTCTTCTGAGTATTATATTTGCTTTATATAAGTCACACTAAAGTTAATTATACTAAGTCATGTTTTTTACCTCACCAGGTCTTGGTGTGATGTCACTCTCTGACAGCTGGGGCTACCTTTTTGGGGGTCAGTCCCCAACCATAATTAGGCCCTTCTTGTCACATATTTAAGTTTATTTACTGAGCTATAGCTGTCTCAGGGTACCTATGGATAAACACTCAGTGTGTTGTATAAATAAAGCATGATATATTATTTCATCAACATAAAATTCATTTAGAAGAAAAAAACCACTTGAATTGTGAAGTAATGTTTTAAGTTCAGATTCAATTTATAGTCTATTCTTATATCAGTCTGGTTTAAATGGAAAACTTTCTAAAGCAAATAGAAAGTAGGGAAAGTAAAATTATTGGCAAACATTTTGGTACCCAAGTAAGTAGCTACCACTGTGTTTAAAAAGATTTAGAGTCAAGTTTGGAATTCATTTTTGACATGCTATAATTTAGCATAATCTCATTATTTTCTCATTTCTGGTAAAAGGGTTTGTTTTGGCTGGAAAGGAGCCTCTTTTCCCCATGCACCTCCCACCTAAACTGGGAGAAATAGACCTAAAATTGTGTGGTACTCTCTTTACCTGGCTGGTGAACGTGGTATTCTTCCTTTGCCATTTGTGCCTTTTCTAACATTGAAGAAGGCTTCAGAAAAGCAGCAGTCACAGTTTCTCCTGAAAGAGTCATGCTGCCCCCTTCTGTCTACATGTATTAAAATTCAGGCAACAGGGACACTATGGTGCAAAGGAGTATCATTTTGGCTTTGTAATGTTTTTTGTTCTGAACATCTGCATCTCCCTCAGTATTGTGCTATAGACTAAAAATAAAACAAGTATAGCTTGTGATTTACCTCGTTTTCAGTGAGTCAAGACTATAGATTCTAGGGATAATTCTAGTAACATAAGAGAGTTGTAAAAATGGAAATAAAATTGCTGAATCCAAAATGAACTTGGAAGATGATCATAGTAACTTGTACATGCCAAAAATCAAGCCTAATATCTGAAAAAGCCGACTTCTTCCAGATTTTGAATGGGGAAATCATTTTAATGTTTTATTGTTATAGCCTTTATGATTACCTGGAACCCTTAGGGATTCTTTGTTATAGAGCTGCTTGCTACAGATATTAGCATGAGAAATAAGATGCTTTATAGTTTGTTTAAAAGAAGTCAGCTGATTATATCTCCCCTAAATAAGTCTCACTCAAGGCAATACTTCTAACAAGCTCACAGGACAATTCAACCACCTTTGTGAAAAGAAGGAATGAAAAACCTAGGCAAGGAAGCTATTAGCTAGTATAGGCTTATGAATGGATAGACAACTACAATAGAGGAAATTTCTAGAAGAAAACTTTCTCCTACAACCCTAAAATTTCATCATTAGAAATTAATTTCTATTGACTGCAGTTTTTAGACTTTTAAAGGTTTCATACTAAAACACACTTTCAAGGCATAGTACATTAAAAACACAGAAATTAGATTTATAACTGTTTGAAGTCTGTGTTCAGATAGTGCCTAAGGTATGTCTCTGATAATGTCTTTTGAAATATTGAATTCAACATTTAAAAATCATTTTATTAAAATGGCATACTCATTAAACTGGCAAATTATGAAGTTGGAAGAATTAAAATCTAAGTGATCCTCACTAGCTGGAATGGGAGATGAAAGTTTAAATCTAAGAAAATGAAATTTCCAAACATTAAATGTAAAGTGCTGCATTTAGGTTTAAAAAATAGACAACAAAAAACCCTGTGGATAACAGTACATGTGATTATCATTGACTATAAACTTTAAATTAAAGTTGATAGTGTGATTTAGAAAAAAAAGTAGTAGTGCAGTCACTGGTTCTATCACAAGGAAATAAACACATTTGGAAGATTGTGTTTAGTTTTGGGTATCACATTTTGAAAATAATTTGACCAGCCAGAGAAGAGCGAGCTGAAGCCACATCGTACAAGGTATATTTGAGAGAATGGAAAATGTATACAATGGAGGAGACAAACTTAATTGGACTTATTCTATCTTTGAATAGCTGAAAGATTGTCACAGATTTTAAATTTATCCTGAGAAGCCTTGGAGGCAGACCTAGAAGCACGACAGTGTTAGAGAGGGATACTTTGGTTAAAGAATTATCTGAATATGAAGATGCTGCTTTAGGAGGAAGTCTGTCATCACTAAAAATTGAAGTATTCATGCAGAGACTTGTCGACTACTAGTTTGGGATATTGTAGAAGGTATTCTATGTTTAATGCTTTCTATTGTGTTAATGGACATCATAAAAGAGGTACAATAGTGGGATGGACACAAATAGGTGCTTGCAGGCAGGGAGAAATGTGACAGAAGGAGAAATACTCATAACAAGACACAGCACCAAGTCAAACTTTTGCCTATGCAATTGTTAACAAGGGTCAGCCTGCTTGGTAGGTGGGAGTGAGAGGAAGATGAGGGGGATACTGCAGCGGGGTGTAGAATATCTTCAATTCATTCACTCCCTCAACAAAATGCCATGTATGAGGTCTTATGCTAGGTACTGGAGGTATAAAGATGAATGAGATTTAATTCCTACCCACTGGAACTCCTATTCTGGTAGAGGAGACACATACAGACAAAAAATCCACAATACAACATGGTAAGTGCTTTGGTAGTAGATGGAGGGCAATTGACGAGGGACTAACATTTGGGATAGACTGATCAATGAGTTTACAAACATGCCAATTCAAATTGACAGAAAGAAAGCCATGATGATGCCATATTTATTTGTTGTCAACTAAAGTGTATACTCAAGAAAACCCATTCTAGGGTCAATCTATGGGAACTTTATAGTATAAGCATTGCTTCCCTGAACAGTGGTTTCATGCAAAACACCTAGGTATTTTATTTGAACTCAAGTTCAGTGTGAGTTCATATGACAACCAAAAAAGCTGTTTTTAAAATGCAATAATAGATGTATAGTACCATGAACAATGAGAATAATAAAAGGAACATCAGACCGTGTCTGACACATATAAAGTATCATGATTTAAAGGGAATATTGACAGTCTAAGCGCGATCGTTTTTCAGATGACATGAAATACAATAGAAGGAACAGAGTGGTTTTTTTAGTTTGCAAAAGACATGATTTATGAGGAGTCTAATCAAATATTTTAATGGCACTTAATGTCATGTGAAAGAATGATTAGACTTATACAGCTATAGCTCCAGAGAATTAACTCCAACAAGTCAGAGAAGTTAAGGAGAAGGAAGTTTTGGCTCAGCCCAAGTATATCTGTCTGATAATTGCAAAGAGCTGCCTTTTTATCTAGTGAACTCCTTGTGTGTGATAGCAATGATAATCCAACTTCCCACTCCTCCCTATATCCACATCCTTTGCCATATAATTTAGGAGTGCCTCCCACTGTGGGCAGGTTGTTCTGCCTTGCTTTTTAATTCTGGGCTGAACCATGTGACTTGCTTGACCAATGGGACATTAGCAGATATGACACAAGCAGAGGCTTAAAGTTGGCTTGCACATTGGGGTTTGTTTTCTCCTACACTTTTGCCGGCACCATGAGAACATGCTTGAGCTAGAATTTTGGGGAATGAGATGCGCATGGGTAGGGTGAATCATCCTAGTCATCCCAGTAGAGGCCTTCCTAAATCAATTGAAGGCCAGCTGACCTCCAGACATCTGAGTTGAATACAACTCAGTCCAGAACTGGCCAGGCAAGCCCAGTCTAAATTGCTGGCCCATTTATTTATTACAAGCTAAATAAATATTTATAATTTTAAGTCAATGTGTTTTTAGGTAGTTTATTTTACAATATCATTGTGGCAGTAGATAGCTGACATTCTCTATTGGTCATATTCAAGAAAGGGATGGATGACTATTAGTCAGGATTGTTATAGAAAAGGGCACTTGGGTGGACACTTAGATAAGTTCCAAAGATGGTTTTCTTCCTAGGGACTAAAATGGTAATATTAACATAATAATTAATACTCAGTGAACAGTTACTACCTGCCAGATATTTTTTTAAGGGCTTTACATGTAATAGTATTTACTACTATGAGGTAGTCACTTTTATTATTCCTATTCTACTGTTAAGGAAACAAGCACAGATCACAAAACTAGTAAGCGGTGGATCTAGGATTGAACCTAGGCATCTGTTTCCAGAAATCACAACCTTTCTCAGTACTCTGTGCTCACACTGGCCCATGAACTATGTTCAGTATTCCTAACGCCCATTGGAAGGTGGGCATTTATAGCTCCATATATTTATTAAGAGTGGGAAAATAATCGCTTCTCTAAATGCATTTATTTTAGATACAGGAAAACTTTCAAAACATGAGTTATATTAGATAAAATTAAAAAGAATTCTTTAGTGATAAAAACATTGGCAACCACTGCTTTATTCTTCCAACCTTAAGGTCATACGATTCTTAGATAAGATTTTCTAATGCTAATGTACAGGGGTTTTCTTTTATTCAAAATAATAATCTAGTGAAAAGCATTCCATAAAAACTTCCTTAGAGTACTTGCTTTACAGTAAGTACTTCATAGGGCCATTCATAAAGAAAATATAAATGTGTAGGTGATAGTAGTACTATTCTGCATATTTACCAAAAAATATGTGTTACAACATAAAAAAAATTTAAAAGAAAATGCATATGAGCCAAACTATGGGTGGTAGGATTATATTGTAATAAAAACCCTTTATTATACTGGATGTGGGGATAGAATCAGCAATAACTTTCAGCTGACAAATTAAATATTAATTTAATATATTAAATATTAATATTAATATAACTTTCAGCTGACAAATATTATGTGAGTGTTTGGTTATATAGATATTTTGGAGAACTTGGCTTAATCTTTCATGTCTTACTGGATACCTAAATTAACTGTGCTACTTTAATAGTAATGAAATCCATATTTTGATACATTCTCCACAGCATAAGATAAATATTGAGTAGAATTCAATCTGAACTGTTGAAAACATCTTTTGTAAATCTAATGAGTATATATATGAGTTTAGCAGACAAGCTCTATTTTTAAAATTGTTTTTAAAATTATATTATTTTCTGCATTGCTTGCTTTTCTAAAATCATACCTATTTTTAAACTAAGGAAGTTGGCAATAAGCTGTTAAGATGGAACTTATGGCTCATCTTCTTTTTAATGTTTATTTTATTTCTTGAAGAAAAAATTATCACTGTTCAAAAACTGCCTTCATACAAGTGATCTCCAGTTTCCCTCACACATTTTGAAAAGGAACATATACATTAATTTTAAATATGTAAAACCATTTTACCTAATGTTTATAAATATGTATTTATTTTAAAATATATGCATTTATTGTGATGATCTACCATTTAGTTGAACATTCTTGGTAGTGTATACTGGTAGTTTAAATTGAGATATCCTGGGACAAAACTGACTTAATAATTTTCCGTGTTCTTCACTGTGTTCTTTACACCTGTAGATAGATTTTTCTATTGACATGAAGATAAAATAGGTAAAAGGCAAAAAATTTCATGAACAGAAAATACTATTCATATGACAACAAATACATAAATAGCTCTACCAGGGATAAAAACATGACTGTTACCCTAATCTGGTCCTATCATAAAAAGTATGAGTTGATAACTTTTCCTCCCAGGTCCAGACACAGATTTGAAAATTTTACTGATTTTGAAATTTTGTATGACATTGTTATAATATATTAAAAATAACCCCACTTTTATTAAACAAATATAATCTTCCTTTGGTTTGAAATGATGCTTCATTTATTATTCTTTTTTAAATTTATTTTTTAAATTTATTTTTTAATTATAGTTGACCTACAATATTATATCAGTTTCAGGTGTACAGCATAGACATGTACATATCTTACAAGGTGATCACTCTGATAAGTCTATTACTCACCTGACACCATACATAATATTATAATATTGCTGACTATATTCTCTATTCTATAGTTTATATCTCTGTAATTATTTTTATAACTGCCAATGTTTACTTCTTAATCCCTTTCACCTTTGTTACCCATCTCCCAACCATTTTAAGGTGTTTTTTTTTTGTATATGCTGTAAGAAATTGTTCTCTATGCATTTTTTTTTGCATGAATCTGTTCAGTTTTCCCAACACTATTTATTGAAGAGACTGTCTTTACCCTTTGTTGTATATTCTTGTCTCCTTCGTTGTTGATTAATTGACAACATAGTCATTAGTTGTCTATTCTGTTCCATCGATCTATATGTCTTCTTTTATGCTAGTACCATGCTGCTTTGATTACTAGAGACTTGTAGTATAGTTTGATATCAGGTAGTGTGAATATCTCCATTTTATTTTCTTTTTTTCAAAATTGCTTTGTCTTTGTGGTTCCATATAAATTTTAGGATTACTTGTTCTAGTTCTCTGAAAAAAGCCATTGGTATTTTAATAGAGATTGCATTAAATCTATAAATTGCTTTGGATAATATGAACATTTGAATGATGTTAATTGTTTCTATCCATGAGTACAGTATATGCTTTCATTTATTTGTATATTTGATTCCTAGTTTTTTTTAATGCAATTATAAATAGTATTGTTTTCTTAATTTCTCTTTCTGAAGTTCATTTTTGGTGTATAAAAATGCAACCAATTTTGAATGTTAATTTTGTGTTCCAGTACTTTTCTGAATTCATTTACCAGTTCTGATAGTTTTTTGGTGGAATCTTTAGGGTTCTCTCTATACAGTATCACCTAGCTCTTTACCTAAATTTCTTTATCAGTTCTAACAGATTTTTTTGTGAACTCTTTAGTGACCTCTCTATACAGTATCATGTCATCTGCAAATAATGACAATTTTATTTCTTTCTTTCTAATTTGAATGAATTTTATTTTTTTCTCATCTAATTGCTGTAACTAGAATTTCCAATACTATCTTAAATAAAAATGGTGAAAGTGGACTTTCTTGGTTGTTCCTGAACTTACAGAAAAAGCTTTCAGTTTGTCACCATTGTGTATGATGGTAGCTATGGGTTTGTCATGTATGGCCTTTATTATTATTTGCTGAGAGTTTGTACCATGAATGAATGTTGGATTTTTGTCGAATGGTTTTTCTGTGTCTATTGATATGATCATATTATTTTTAGCTTTTATTTTGTTTTTGTGGTGTGTCATGGTAATTGATTTGCTGATACTGAACCAAACTTGCATCCCAAGAATAAATCCCACTTGATTGTGGTATATGATGTTTTAATGTATTGCTGAATTTGGTTTGCTAATATTTTGTCAAGGATTTTTCTATCTTTGTTCATCAGGAATATTGGCTTATAATTTTGTTTCTTTTTTTTTTTTGTAGTATCTTTATCCAATTTTGGTATCAGGTTAATGTTGGCCTTGTGCAATTAATTTGGGAGGCTTTCCTCCTCTACAATTTTTTGAGAAAGCTAGATCAATTAATTCTTTGTTTGGTAAAATTCACCCGTGAAGCCATCTGGGTCAGGACTTTGGTTTGTTGAAAGTTTTTAAATTACTGATTCGATTTCATTAGCACTTATTGGTATGTTCAGATTATATATTTCTTCCTAATTCAGTGTTGGAAGACTGTATGTTTCTAGGAAGATATCCGTTTTTTCCCCAGATTGTCCAATTGTTTGTAGCATTTTCTTATAATCCTTTGTATTTCTGTGGTATTGGTTGTCAACTTTCCTCGTTCATTTCTAATGTTATTTATTTGGGCCCTCTTTCTGTTTCTTGATGAATCTGGTTAAAGGATTATCAATTTTGTTTATCCTTTCTAAGAACCGTTTCTTGGTTTTATTGATCTTTTCTATTGTTTCTGTTTTGTTTTAGTCTCTGTTTAGTTTATTTCTGCTCTGATCTTTATTATTTGCTTTCTTTGACTCACTTTGGCCTTTGTTTGCTGTTCTTTTTCTAGTTTCTTCAGGTGTATGGTTAAATTGTTTGTTTGAAATTTTTCTTGTCTCTTGAGATAGGTCTGTATTGCTATGAATTTCTTTGTTAGACCTGTTTGGGCTATGTCTCATAAATTTTGGGTTGTTGTATTTTCATTTTCATTTGCCTCATGGTATCTTTTGATTTCTTCCTTCATCTCATTGTTAACCCATTCATTGTTTAGTAGCATTTAGCCTCTATGTGTTATGTATTTTTCAGTTTTCTTCTATAATTGATTTCTAGTTTCATACCATTGTGATCAGAGAAAATGCTTAATATGATTTCAGTCTTCTTAAATTTATTGGAACTTAGTTTGTGGCCTAACGTGTGCGTGTGTGTGTGTGTGTGTGTGTGTGTGTGTGTGTGTGTGTGTTTCCCCATTGGCATAAAATATCTTCTTCCATCCTTTTATTTTCAGTTTGTGTGTGTCTTTTGGTCTGAAGTGAGTCTTTTGTAGGCAGCATATATATAGATTTTTTTTATTCATTCAGCCAAACTATGTTTTTTGATTGAAACATTGATTTACATTTAAAGTAATTATTAATAAGTATATAGGTATTGCCACTCTGTTGTTTTCTAATTTTTTTGTAGTTCTCTGTTTTTTCCTTATTCCCTACTACTTCTCTTATATGTTGATGATTTTCTATATTGTTATGTATGAATTCCTTTCTCTATTTCTCACATATCTCATAGATTTTTGGTTTGTTGTTATCATGTGCTTCGTTATACCAATTTATGTTTATAACAGTCTATTTTAAGTTGATGGTGGCTTTAGTTCCAAAACATTTTAAAACCACTATAATTTTACTTACCCTCTTCTTCTACATTTATATTTTTTCCCTTTTTAAAATTCTTTTCTGAGTGTGTGTATATCCCTTAATTTATTATTGTAATTACATATAATCTTCCTACTTTTGTCTTTTAACCTTTGTACTAGCTTTATTTTTGGTTGAACCACTGCTTTTACTGAGTGCCTTCATCAGTGAAAAATTTTTTCTTTCCTATATTTTTTTATTTATATTTTTGATCTTTTCTTCTTAAAGTTTCTTAACATTTCTTGTAATACTGGTTTAGTCATGATAAACTTCTTTAGCTTTTTCTTGTCTCGATTTCTCCTTTCTTGTCTTAATTTCTCCTTTGATTCAAAATAATAGCCTTGCTGGGTAGAGCAATCTTGGTTGTAGGTCCTTGCTTTTCATTACTTTGTATATTCCATGCCAGTCCCTTCTGGGCTGCAATGTTTCTGTGGAGAAATCAGCTGACAGTCTTATGGGAATTCTCTTGTAGGTAACTAACTATTTTTCTCTTGTTCCTTTTAATATTCTCTCTTTATCTTTAAATTTTGGCATTTTAATTATGATGTGTCCTGGTATGGGATTTTTTGGATTCCTAGTGTTTGGAACTCTCTGAGATTCCTGGATTTGTATGTCTTCTTTCTTCAGGGAATTTTAGTAATTATTTCTTCAAATATTCCTTTGTTTCTCTTGTCTCCTGGTACCCTTAGGATGCAATTATAATTATGCTGATGTTTTCCCAGAGGTCCCTTAAACTATCCTCATTTTTAATTTTTTTCTTTTGCTGTTCTGATTGTTTTCTGCTACCTCATCTTCCCAATCGCTGATTCTATCCTCTGCTTCATATAATCTTCTGTTGATTCTTTCTATTGTATTTTTCATTTCAGTTATTGTATTCTTCAGTTCGGAGTGGTTCTTTTTTAATATTATCTATCTCCTATTACCACAACAGGGTGAATGAACAGTGTTAGCCAGGTTAATGGAGATCACAGATTTGGCTGGCTGGGTGGGAGGAAAACTCAACCAAAAATAGTGGTGCCTGCCAGCACTTCCATTTGCAGAGAGAGTTGCCCCGACCTCTGCCATTCCAGTTCTTACCCTGAAGTTAATCAATTTAGTTCCTCTCCACATGTCCCAGGTGCTTTTTGAGCTGCTGCCCCTGTTGCTGGAGCTTACAGTGATTGATTTTGTGAGTAAGTTTGTGTGCAGACCCTTTATGAGCAGCATATCAATCTCTAGCAGCCTTTCTCGGGAACAATTTCTACTGTTTTTCACAGGCAGATGTTGTGGGAACTCTTTTTCCTGGTACTGGTGCCCTGGGCTGGGGAGCCTGGTGTGGGAAATCTCTGCAATCAAGATATCCCTTCCATTTCTTAATTGTCACAGCACGGGTGTAGGAATTTCCCTGTCCACATCTCTGCCCCTCCTACCACTCTAGACATGGCTTCTTTTTCATATCTTTAGTTATAAGAGTTCTGTTCAGCTAGTTTTCAGGCAGTTCTCAATGATGGCCATTCTATAATTTACTTGTGATTTTGATGTGACCATGGGAGAAAGTAAGCACAGAGTTTACCTACTCCTCTATCTTGACTAAAAGTTGTCGCTGGTTATTCTTAATACAATGCTGCATGCAGATGCTGCCAATTGATTGGAGATATAGACAAATTCAAATATGCTTATTATCTTAGAATTATACTGAACATAGAAATGCTCAGATGATTGATCAGAATTTTAATGTAATAAAAATAAAACATCCACTAACCACTCCCTAGGGACCAGGTGCTGGGTTCAATGTTACACCTGCATTAACTCGTAATTCTCACAGAAGCCCTATGATATAGATTATTATTGTTATTCCCATGTTATAGATGAAAAACCTGAAGCTTAAGGGGGTTAAATAAACTTGCCCAAAGTCATATAGTTAGTAAGTTGGTGCTAATATTTATTTAAGCTCTTTCTGAGTTTCTGATTTCACAGCCAGGCTCTTCACCACTTTTTGGTATCAGATCTTTTCATTTAACTTTTTGGTGATGTCAACAACACTCTGTTTAAGAATACCTCAATATTGTGTTAATTACACTTTTCTGTAGAGCTGGCTTGTTCTCTGAAAGTTGGGTAGAGGACTTGTTGCTATTTTTGTATAGGAAAAAAATGGACCAAAAAGCACATTATGATAATAATTTCTTATAGCACAGCATTGGGAATTTAGAACTTTTTATTGATTTTTAAATTATGTAAGAAGTTGTTCTAATATATTAAAAAATATTCCTCTTTTATATTCAGCAAATATGTTTCCTTGGTTTGAAACTATGCTTCATTGGTTATGAAAAGTAGCTTAGGCAGAATTAAACACTACCTTTTAATTTGGGTTGAGAAATGGAACCAAAACCTTAAATACTGCCCTAAAGTGCTATTATACAACTGACAGCATGTGTAGTCCTGGAAAATATTAATTTATAAAAGATAATAGATGTTAATGCTCTGTTTAGTATTTCAATGTCACAATAAAAAATTCTGCAAGATTGAATATTTTATGTGTCTAGAAAGGGTCTTGAGTCTAAGAATTGCTTACAAATTTTTAAGTTTCTTTTGTCTAAAGCACAATCCCTTTAAGGAATTAAAATTTCATTTAATTTAAATTTTAAATAAGAGTAATTATATATTTTTACCATCTTTTTAATGAAAGAAATGTCTAGAATTAATGTGTTAACTTTGAATGTTGTGGTTAAGTCAGATTTTTGAAGCTTTAGATATTCATGCAAATTATCATAATTCTCCCATGTAATAGGAAGCAATTATTATTATTTCTCTAACTGTAATGTTATTGAGTTGTCAGATGAAGATGCAAAACATTCCATGCCCAAATTTTCACTTATTAATAATCTTATTTGGCCCTTTCCTTTTTCCATTTTGCATGTTTTAAGCTTCTCATCCTAGTCTTTGTTTTTATCTTGATACTAATAATTGTAATTCTGGTATTCTCAATAAAACTGTAGGGACTTTTGGCTGCTGATGACAATTTCAGCAAGATAAGAAGGATAAAATATTCCCTCTTCCTCTATATCTATAGAAACATACACACAGTTTTATTTTTGTCATCAAATTACCCTTACAAATTTTATTTCTAACAAAAGAGTCTTGTGAGATACCTGGATTTTATGTATTGTTGCTAGGTTCTGGGAAAGTAACGTGTAGCCTTTAAAAAATCTTCATTTCTCTTGCTCATCTTACATAATAATTTGTTGTTCTGAAAATAATATGTAAACCAACATTTCTGTTTCCAAAAGATAAAAATAATTGAAAATTGAAAAGCTTAAGAAGGTTAAGTCAGAAAGGAATTTTTGGTACTTCGTTCAACTCTTATATGCAGAGAGAAAAATTAAAACTTGTTAGACTCCTTATTTGAACAAAAAGTTTGAGAGTCTAATCTATTTGATTAGAACTGTTTGTCAAATTTATGATTATGTCTCACTGAAAGGTTGAAAGGTTCTTATGAAATTATTGAAATGTATGTCATGCCTGCAGAACAGAGAAAAAAGACATTTGTCATTTATCTGGTGTCTGTGATTTAGGCATCAAAAGCCAGATTTTCCTCACTTGGGGAAACGAGTAAGAAATATCTAGCTCAGTTCAGATTGGGAGACAAATGGTTGTGGCACTGAGGCAAGTTCAGGTCAAGTCAGAGCCCTGACTCTCCATGTAGATGGGGCTTTGGGTTGTTGCTTTATTGATGGCCCAGTGAACTATGCATGTGCCATGACCTTGAGAAGAGCTGAACAATTGAAGGAGTATTCTCCTTTGGAGTTGGAGCCTCCCTTTCTGTCTTTTTTCCAGCACTAACTCTCTTTCCTTTCTAATTTAAGATAGATTTCTATTAATCTGAACTTGACCTAGAGGCACAGAAACACATTTTATGAATTCTGAATTTTTCTATCTTCTCCTGAAATGCTCCTTCTTATTCTGCTTTATAGTTTCTCTCTCTACTTTCCCTTAAGCCACTGGGAAAACAGAATTTAAAGCATAAAAATCATCTTTCTAGACTGCTTAGGACTCCCTAGGTGAGAGATTGATGGCCAATTCCCTTTTCTCTATATTGTTTGTCATCACTTTTCTGGAAAGAATTAGGAAAGAAAACGAGTGGCTGTTTTTCTTGAGACTTTCAGTTTCTAAGGTGTGGCTAGGTTATATTCACTTTACCTAAGACTGATGAGAATAACTCTCTAAGTGTAGCCTTATAAATCAGAGAAATTTTATGCACATCATTATGTCATGTTCTGTTATAGAAATGCTAAGCAATTGTCTGTATGCATAAATCTCAGTCTCGGTTTACTTATGGAACATAATGTTATTGGATGATAGAATGAGGTTAGAAAGAGAGAATGGTATCTCAGACCACTAGGTGGTGCCTTTTCACACCAACTTAGATTGTCAGTTTTTATTTTCTTGTGAGAAATACTATCTATTAGAACCAGACCTACTGTTTTCAAAGTCATTGTTGCATCTGCATTGTTGCATTACTGGATTATTTGGAATGAGCAATAATGAGATAGATCAAGACAGGTACATGGTGTTTTCAGTCGTTTTAACATGAAATGTTGATGATTACACAGTCAATCCTCTTTGCAATATAGCACTTGGCTGTGAATATGGAACTTCAAAATGACTCATGTCAATTATGGACACAGCCAACATAAAACCCAATATGTAAAATTTCAATTTTATGCATTGCTACAAATATTCACTTGACAAAAAGTTAACCACTGGATGACTTTAAGCATTGTGTTTTTAATTCATTTTAAATAATTAAAATATAAGATTTGTTTGGAATGCACAATCAG
Organism: Macroglossus sobrinus; assembly: GCA_004027375.1. Lineage (NCBI taxonomy): Eukaryota > Metazoa > Chordata > Mammalia > Chiroptera > Pteropodidae > Macroglossus > Macroglossus sobrinus. Next base: position 420,963 of record PVKZ01001192.1, read on the forward strand.
AACTGTTTTCAAACAACAGTAGTATGAAGACTAAATAGTATTATAGAATGAATGATCACTAATATGATAAAAACATCAATATAAGAAAGAAAAGATAAATCCTTTGTTAATTGCAACAAGTTTATTTTACTTTCTGATGTCTTTTTTACATTTTTTCCTTTGGATCCTGACTATTTTGAATTTAGATTTGAATTATGGAGAGGAGGAGGAGAGAGAGAGAGATGAGAGGGTGTGTATGTGTGCGTGTATGTTTGTATGTTGAATATAATCTTGTGATGTCATTCTTTGGAATTTTTTTCTATTATTAAACTCTATAATATAGAATTCTAATTGTAAAATAAAACAACTAAATGATAACAACAACAAACCCAAATATATCAAAGCAAAAACAAACAAACACAAAAACAAAGAAACAAGCAGAAAACCTCTCCATAAAATGAGATAACTGAACATAATTTAAAAACCCTTTAGAGATGTTACCTATTAAATCAAGGCAAGGGGAAATTCACAGTTGTTTTTCTGTGATACTTATGTGGAAATAAATGGTTTTAATTAGGAACTTTTAGTTCTAAGTCAGATTTATAGCCTCTTGTTATGAGGAAGAAAGCAAGAGAGTATCGATATAAGATATCAAAGAACAATTATTGGTTTAAACCTAACAAAACATGTGAAAAACACTGTAAGACATTATTAAAAGAAATTGAAGAATTTCTTGGATTGGAAAAATCAATATAGTTAAAATTACCTTATTACCTAAACATTATACAGATGTAATGCAATCCCCATCAAAATCCTAACAGCATTTTTTAAAGAAATAAAACAAAAAAATTAGAATGGAAGCATGAAAGACCCTGAATAGCCAAAACAATCCTGAGGAAAAAAAAAAGTCCAGAGATATCACTCTGTATGACTTCAAATTATACTACAAAGCAACAGTAATCAAAATAGCTGATATTGGCAGAAAAACAGACATACAGACCCCCAAAATTTGCAAGCATTTATCCACAAAGATATATACACCTCTATATTTATAGCAGCATTATTAATGGTGGCCAAAACATGGAAGCAACTCAAGTGTCCTTCAATAGATGATTGAATAAAGAAGATGTGGTACATATATGCAATGGAATATTACTTAGCCATAAGAAAAGATGGAATACTGCTATTAGCAACAACGTGGATGGATCTCGAGATTATTATATTAAGAGAAATAAGTCAGAAAAGGTTGATAACTTTATAATTTCACTCATATATGGGATATAAAAATGAAAGCAACAAACAAACATGACAATCAAACAGACTTATGGACACAGACAGTAGATTAGTGGTTACCAGAAGGAAGTAGGAGGGGGTAGATAAGGTAAAAGGGAGCAAACATTTGGTCTCGGAAGGAAATTTAACTTCAAATGATGAACACACAATACAATATACATATGATGTAGTACTGAATTTTACATTTGAAACCTATTTTATTTTATAAACCAATATCACCCCAATAATTTTATTAAAACAAAAAACAAAAAAGAAAAACTGAGAGATTATCAGACTTGGAAAAAAAAAGAACTATTATTGTTTATTTGCCAGGGTCCTGGCACATGGGATCTCTGAAACTCAACCACTATCACTGTTTTGTGGTGGTTGTGGCAGGCACAGCCTTTCATGCACATTAGAGATGTTCAATAATTTTTAAAAATAAAATGCTATATCCATCAAAATGATCTCCTTTCAGTAGTTTAACATATTTTCCATCATTTTTTTTTTTTTTTTGGACATAAGAGATTGGGAAGAGTTGCTGGGGAAGCTGTTTCATTTTACATCTCAGTAAACACACCCATTTAAATTGGATGCCCCTCTTTGTTATCCTGTATTTATATTTCACAGGTAGAATAAACACAACAAAATTTCTTGATTTTTACCCTGAATTTTGAATATCATATCTAGTTAATTCTTAGGCTCAGATATAGAAATTAGGTTTGCTCTGAGAGAATGGGGGCAAGTAGAGTATTTGTTCAGTTCGAGATAGTTATCTCTACTGCTTTGGATGTGCTTTTGTAATATTCTTAAGAGCTATGTAAATGGCATTTAATAGTACTTCTACCTAACCTCTTCTCCCTCATGCATTTCTTTCTCCTATTTATGTCAGTTCTGGGTAGTATAATGACCATATTTGTGGATAAAGAGGTGAAGCTAAAGCAAAATTGATGTATTCTGTTCTGTGGGAAGTTCTGTAGTCTTCCTTTAGCCTTTCCATTTCTTTTAGATTTTGAGGTTGTGTGAATGATGAAATGATTTTATTACGAAGATGCCTAAATAACTGTATACACACAGCCTGGAAGTATAGCCAACAATCACTCTAATAAATTTGTCAGTTTAGAACATATACCATATAGCATATAATGCATTTCATTTAAAAAAGGGATAAAAGAGGAATGATAAAATAATAAGCATTAATTGTGATGCAGGTAACTGTTCTACCTATTCCTGGATTAATGTTCAGGGCAGTTTTGGCACTAGTGGGGCTGAACTTCCTAGAGTACATAAGCAAATAACAGCAGGATAGGATAAAGGAGGAAGCCCTTTCAGGCATACATTGATCTGTGTTCCTTGTCAGTTGTCCTGTTGGCTACCTGGCTGCAGGCCTTTGTCAGGTGCTTACAGACAGCTTATCTTAACTTTCAGCTTGTTTCTTTAGGGCATTCTCCCCCACACTCTATGAGGTAATTGCCTGTGCTGCATGTGTTCTACCAGATAAAGTCACCTTAACAAAGTTTATTATAAGCGGGTCCAGTATCGCCCATATTAATAAGAAATACCATTTTACACTTACATGTCCTGTACATAGATGTATATGTTTAACATTTACTTGTTTTATACATAGACATATAAACTCTTAAGCACCCATAGGCATATGCTTTTATTTACAAACCTGGGAAAATGACAACCATGATGTAGTAAATGGTAAGGGAGAGTAAACCCAACATATAAATCTGGAGTTCTCTCCAGAAGCTTCTATGATAATATAAACAATCATGTTAATAATTGATATTGTTCTGATATTATAAGGAGGTCTGGCAAATCACATGCCCTCCCCTCATTTGCTGAAAATTATATCAATATGGCATTGTATGTCTAGGTGTCAATATGGTAGATTTCCTTTTTCATTTCATTTCCTGTTAACAGGTTAAACCAGCATTTTTCAAACATTTTTGCTTGTGGCCCATAGTAAGAAAGAATTTTATACCATGACCCAATACATATAAACCTGAATACAAATATATAACATAACAAAAAACTGTGATTTCATGAGCCACTAAACAGTTGCAAAGTACAGTTTAAAAAACACTTTACCAATTGAAAACTAGTTAGCTGAGATCTGGAGGCTCATTTTCTTATGACTAGTTACTTGTCTAAAAACAAAACTAAGATGGAATGGTGAAGACTGATTTTCTTTATTATCTATGCATTTAAGATTTGTGAGGTGTGTCTTGTGTGATCAAGGAGTTTTGTCATGGCCTATTTGAAAGATCAAAGAATTATCAAAGATAAGTCAAATTATCTCTGCCTTAATTTATATTAACCCAGGACCTTTGGAGCCATTGAGTGAGGCAGGAGAGATAGGTCCTTGTAGCCTCAGTAAGGTAGATGATTTTTCTCTTCTACCTCTAAACTTCTATGGCACTTACTTTATTTCAGACAGTTTAGTTCTTTGCTGTAGGCTCTTTGATGACAGTCTCTAATTATTTCATGATTATGAATTGTGTCTCCTGCAGTGCATTTCTTAACACCTTTTATTTATCTTTTGAGGCTTTGTGTCACTCTAGGTAACAATTAGACTTCTTCCAAATACTTTTTATTGTTTCATTTAGTGGAAGGGAGAGAAAGTCCTCCTGTTCCACATTTAAACCAATCAACCCACAATGACACATAGTACCTGTTACAGACTCATTTCAAGCATCAAGCAACCTCCTTCTAGATTAAACTGAGGCAGAAATGTCACTCACATTAAGTTTACTTTCAATACTTCTTTAAAAATTTATTTAAGTAATTTATTCCATAGATAATTAGTGAGATTTATTATATGTCAGGAACTATGCAAGGAATATAACCATGAGCAAAATATTGTGGACCTTACAGTGTATTATTTCTACTATTTATTTTTTATAAATCTAATCTCATATTTTTTTCTAAATCTCCACCCCTGATTCCTTGCGTTTTCCTTCCAAATCTGCCCTCATATTTTTAATTTATACACTAGTATAAAACGCCAATCAAAAATCACAGTGTTATCCACTTAGACATTTATACTTTTTTAAACTAAAGAAAGAATTTAAATCATCAGCCACCAATAGTGACCAAGATTTAGTAAGCATTTACTTTATTCTATGCACTACCCTAATCACTACATGTAGATTTACTCATTTATTCACAGTAACACTATCAGGTACATGCTATTATTATATTTGTATTATAGATGAGAACACTAAAGCACAAAGAAACTAAGAAATTTGCTTTGTAAGTCACCAGCTTCAAAAATGAAGTTAAAATAGGGTGATTTTGTTTCAACACTCATGCTGTCAACCACACCATTGTACAGCCTGCATTGATATTGAGTTATTTCTTTGGAAAACTGATCATTCTTGGTTCATGAAATCATATATTGACTAAAATAATGACTTCTATCTCAACCCCTCTCTGCTTTGAAATTTATGATAGGTTTCTGCCTTTAGTCTATGTTCTCTTCTAGATGGGCATTGGAACTTTTCCCTTGGTCAGAATTTATAAACAATTTGACTAGAAGAAAAACAGTCAAGACATAATCTTCCTAATGGAGGTTTAAGTTAATTGGTGTGGCAATTATCTAGCTGTTGTTTTTCAGCTGCAAATTCATGCTCTATAACTGGTAATACTGAGAATGGGTCTCACCAACCACTCTCCAGTTGTTAGGCTCTGCCAGCGGGGATGTTAATGGGAGATGGGAAGACAGGAGGTAGGGACATGTGATTGCTCCCTTTCTGTTTGTTTTCTGTTCAAGTTAGAGTTGCCCCAGCATTACAACTTTATCTGGGTATCCAGAATATTATCTTGTGCACAAAATGTAAGGAGGCTGACCTTGCACTTGCAGGAGATAAGGGAGTGCCTCCTTAAATTTTTTGGCTTAGGCACCTCACTATTCTCACTCTAGTCCCTGCCCTGAAAACTGTTACATATTTGGTATGTGTCATTAGACTCTTATGCAAAATGCACTTTTTATGTAGTTTTTAATTATTTTGTAGTTTTTAATTATATTATTGAATGATTGTCTGTTTTTTTCTGTTCATTTTATGTGTCAATATAACTATTCCCTGTTATTAATAATTTTTAATTAATATATTTAATAGTTCTCAGAATCTATCATTGTAGACATTTGTATAATTGCTACAAGCACTATCACACACAATTTCTAATTTCAATTATTACAACTTTATGAGGTTAATGGGAAAAATGTTTTTCATTTTACAGATAGGGCAACTGAGGTTTTGGTAGGTTAAATATCTTGCTCAAGATCATAAAATTACTAAATAGTAGAATCAGGTTTTAAAAATTGTTTATTGTTTTTGCTCTTAATAATAATAAGTACTATTTTAGTGAGGGTCAGAGCTGGCCTTGGAATTCTTGTTTCCTCTTAAAGACTGCTTCTTACACCATTTTACCTCATTAAATTAGAACTTGTTGGAATGTGTGGCATAGACTTTCCTTCATAGGCATTCAGAGAGGAATGCTCAGGGAAGAATTCCGGCAGAAGGTCAGACTTGAATTAGACTTGAAATGATGAGTGGGAATTGGGAAGGAAAGAGGAGTGGAGGATAGGGAATTGGTGAGAAAAGAAGAAAGGTGAGGAAGGAGAGAAGAGTGGAAGAGATGAGGCAGGGAGGGGGGAGAGGAGTTCATCCTAAGCAAAGCAGTTGGCAAAAACAAAAACACGGAAGAATAAACATATTTTAAGACACTGTGAAGTCTATTTTAGTATGATTGATATGTGTAAGGGAGTCAAGCTGAATTTAGATTATCAAGGTGGTTTTATGGGCCTTATAATAGGAATGATCTTTTAGAAAGTTTACTTCCACATGAAATCTATATCACTCTGTGGCTGTTGTGGAAGCTGAGAGCATTTAGCAACTCTTTCTGTTGAATTTAATTTCTCTTTTGAGTTTCCGGTTTACTCATACAGATACACAACTTTTACCCTTTCCCCATTTTCTGTATTTAGAAATTATCACCCTGGAACAGACCAGGAGTCTTAAAGACTAGGGTGAAATCTCTCAGTAATTCACTTGATTACATTTGTAGTACTATTCCTTAGGGGTAAAATCTCATTTTAATTCTAGCTAGAAGTCAGTTTATTCACTAAAGCTTTAGGATTGAGACCCTTTGTATAATTTTAATGAAAAAATATGTTGTAAGAAACTCATGCCTTGGCAAAGAGACAAACCACACAGGCCTGTTCCGTCTCTTTCTTCAATAAAGTTCTTTCTGCAGTGACAGACAGACATGTAAAGTTTTATTGTTAGGATGCCTTTTATGTTTAACTTTTCTAAAATATTGTCTTGTGAACAAGCAAGTAAAAATCTTGATTAATCAAATAGGGAATATTTGTTTAGGATACTATGTGCTAGAGTGGGCTATTGTGTATAATTTTTTAATGTTATTTATGGCTGAACTTTTCTCTGGTTTACTATTATTTTTTAAATTCTGTTTTGTTAAATCATTTTAAATCACCTTAATTATATGTTTATTTTAAATTACCTAGTAGATGACTTCTACAAATAGATAACTAAGTATATTAGTACTCTTTAGGCTACAAGTAACAAAGCCATAACAACTAATTTAAACAATAAGGAAATTTATTGTTTAGTAGCTCATTAATGTCATGAACCTAGGCTCTTTCTGTTTTTTTATTATGCTATTAGTAGTATCGAGCTTCAAACTAAGGCTGGTTCCCTTTGTCATTTTAACTGGCTGCAATTTGGGATACGTGTTTTCTTACTCAAATCAAGCTATAGAGAGACAGCAGTTTTTTGCTTCTGTCTTAGAAAGAAAGAATAGTATTTATAGATTCTTCTAGCACTTTTCTTCTTATGTCTAATTGGTAACAATTATGTCACCATTGCCGGCAAATTTGAGCTTAAATAAATTCCTGAAACACTATTTCTATAATTGAATGGGATGGTGGAAGAATAAATATTGGACGTCTGTTACAAGGGTCACCACAATTACTTCATTAAGTGGTTCTGAGGTTATCTGTTATACTTTATGGCTTATGTTAAAATCTTTCATATTGTATTATTATTTTACAAAGCACAATATAGGACAGTGCATATGTCTTTCTTCCATATTTTGAGTGGTTATAATAGTTGGCTTGAATACATTTAAGCTATATTGGAATTTAAAACTGGAAATCCTTTTCTCATCCACTGCTGTTCTAAGTCAGGAAGGATCCCTGGGAGGGGGAGACTATTAATCCTTAATTCTTGGACACAATGCTAAAATTCCATAGAACAAATGTTGAATCAAACAATAAAGATAAAATGCAAAATAGACTCAAGTAAGCATGAAGTTATGAGAAGCTACAGAATATTCTGTTCTAGAATCTTCCATGGTATCTACTTTGAAATTCTTTTCAGTATGTCTGGTCTTTGAGTTTGTGTGTTTAGGAGAGATAGACTTAAGTGTGCATATACGTACATGTGTATGTATTAGGAGAGGATGAGTATTTTTTCCTTTACAATAGAGTTACTATAAAAAAGGATAGTCAGTTGATTATTCAGAATGCTAGTCCTAAACCTAGATACACTGAGTAATAGAAAAATATGTCGCAATCCTTGCTTCACAATAAACTTTGGAAAATATGTTCCTCTGATAATTTGGTGAGAAAACCAAATACTAAGATACTTGTTGCAGAATGTAATAATTCTTTTACCTTTAGCTGCCATCAGTAATTTGGGGTTTTGGCTGTTCTGAACTTTTGGTGTATCAAATAGTATATGAAAGAAGAATACAAACTTGAGATTGGTATTATGTTTCTAATTGGACTAGGTGTATTTGTGTCATCAATAAATATTTATTGAAATGCTACAATGGATCAGGCAATATGCTAGGTGCTGAAAATACATTGGTAAACAAAACAGACATATCTCTCCCTTCATGATTCTTATAATCTAGTAGAATATGGTTGGAAGCTGGGAGATTTAGTTTGTTGGTGATATAGAAGGCCGGATATGATGAATGGAGGGAATCTCATAGTTATTCCAGTTCATATTCTAATGTAGTAAAGTAAGAGAAGAGAGTCTAGACAAGTTTTGTGGATGAGATCAAATCAATTCAATGGCAGAGCCAAAAATAGAACCAGTGTCTCAGCTCACTTAACTCTCAGGACCCTTTTTGATGATACTATATTCCTTTACGTTGGTGAAGGGCTGGACCAGAAATGCAACACAATGCCTCAGAGAGTCATAGGCTGTACCATTTTACTCTTGGAGCTCCACTTCATCTCTAAATCAGGTCTCAAGTGTGAAGCAGACATCTCCTGGACATTATCTCATTTTTAATCTCCCGAAAGGTACATTTACATCACATTATCCTACAAAAACAAAATTTAGAATGCAGAGTAGCTATGAGATGATTATTATTTTTTAAATAAATGAGCTAGTTAAATAGATAAGGCATATACCCCAACAATTACAAAGATGATACATCTTTGTAATCATTCTGTATTGTTTCAGAGGGCTGTGGAGAATTGCCAAAGAAACTGGAAGAATTAGGTTTCATGAATTATTCATTGGATTCAATTTAACACTCTCATTATTTATAGAGCTTCAGGTTAGTCTGTGGTGTTGACTATTTGCCTTAATAAGGGTGGGAATAATGACTTGGCAGTGTATGTTTGCATTTAGTGTGTGTATTGTTTACTGAAATAAAGCCCAAAGTATTTGCAGAAAGATGCCTCTTTAAAAATAGTCATGGCTAAAAAATATTGCATTTCATACCTTGGGGCCTAAAAAATTTTATTTGCATGAAACAGTTTATCCTTCAATGAATCTTATTAATACAAGGGAGCTATATTCACATTTAGGATATCATTGCTTATCATTCAGCTAATGAATGGTGGGATTGTATAAATCTTTCTATATCTAGTTTATCTTGGAATTAAAATAAAGTATTTGAAGAGGCAAACTAGAACTAGTTAGATTGCAGTTGGTTTGTATACTGCTGCTCTGCTATTTAAATTCCAATGATGGGTATTTATTTTAGAGAAAAGTTTGTAAATTAGATCATAGCAATTATTTTCCAACTTATTTGTTAGATTAAGTTTATGTATATATTGTGTTCAATTGGTAGAACATATCTGATGAGGCAATTCTGAAGAATGCGGTTTATTACATAAAAGCATGAAGGAGGGTAATTTTGTTTATTTTTGAGAGAGTTCCATTAGATTCTATTAAATTGCCTATTAAAGAAATAAGAGAAACTGGAAGAGAAGGGAAAGAAAAAGGTATATAAATGATAAATAGATAGATAGAAAGACCTTTCGCTTAAAGTCTCCAAACCCCCACTCCCCTGGCCCAGACTCTAAGGGCCCGGCCTGACTTAACACCATTTCTGCTTAACAATGAGCTGATGACCCTTATCTATAGCTGGAGGATCTGAGTCGCCAGGGCAATTATCAAGATTTGAGGGAGTAGGCTTTTTTCCAAAGAAAGGAGGAAAAAAAATTTAACTAGGTTTATTAAAAAGATTAACTCTGCAAGAGATATCCCATTTCATTTCCTGCTAAAAGATTAAGAATTTACAAGTGATGTCCCATCTCATTACCATCTCACCTAATCCTAATTACCTCCAAATGGCCCCAACTCCTAATATCACATGGAGAGTACAGTTTCAACATATGAATTCGATGGGGAAGGGGGACACAAACATTAAGTCAATAACAAATGCTACACAAGATTAACTGGAGGAAGTTACTAGATCTAGACTTAGAAGGCTGGTAGCATAGAAAGACTTACTAGAGGAAGTGACATTTAAGCAGTTGAAATGTGAAAGATGAAAAGGAATTAGTAAAACAAAAAAGATATGGACAGATGCCCTAGGCAGAGCCATAGGGGAGAGAAATTGAACTCAACTCCACTGAAACAAAAGGTGAGAGAGTTTTTTAAACATTGGGGTGAGCTAGTAGAAAAGTAGTGAAGGATTTTAGGGGAGAGAGTGATCAGTGTGATTAGGTCGTCTGTGTTTGCTAATTGGCCCTTGTAGTAATCGGGCTCCTACCCTCCCAGAGAGACTGATCAAATTTCAAGGAATGGCCTTTATGTCCTTGAGAAAGACATTTCTTGATTGTAAAACTGGCAAAGAGGCTGGGAGAAGATTTACACCTTAAAGGGGCAGAGAAAGAATTTACAACTGCAAATTTTCTAAAGTAAATGATCCAAGGAAAAGGGAGGTTTAGGGGCCTAAATTCAGAAAGAAACCTGTATAAGCTTTAGTGAAGCCTAGGGAAATGTTAAGTCTGTCTTGGTCTCATTAAAAATAAAGTCAGATATTAACTGTCAATAATTTTGAGACTAAGATCTTAATCTTTAACGCTGAATCTCTATAATGAATAATTTGTATTACAAGGAGGAAGAGTATTTCACACCTCTCTAGATAGCTTAGGTGTAATATTCCTTTTATTTTTATGATAATATGGAGCTGTCTAATATTTTAGGAGGTATTGTTTTTAGATTTTATGGAAAGTTTTTCTCCCTTCAAGTTCATCTTTCATATCACTGCCAAGGTAATTTTTTTTAAATGAGGAATTTAATGTTAAAATTTTTTTAATGACCTTTTCTCTTCAGTTTCAAGATAAAATCCCAACTCTTCAGCATGATATTCAATTTTTTTTAAAACAAATCTTACTTTTTCAGCCTTCACTTTCATCTTTAACAGTTTCTACAGCCCTTAAATGTTCTTTTATGTAATTACCTCAGTCTAATTGCCCTCTTCTTTGTTAAGAGAACTCTATTTTTACTGTAGAAGTAAAACTTTCCAGTAAATCAGTCACAGAGAAGTGATATACCCAGGCACCGACCCCCAGGAGGGCGTTGACCACCACTAGGAAGCAGATGGGGAAACTGCCTGCTACGTCTTATTTGATCTAGGAGTTCCCTGAGGACATTTGCCTTTGTATGGGACATTTACCTTTGTATGGGAGATTTAGCTTTGTGTAAGGCCTTTACAGCCAACATCTGCTTTCTATAATCTGCTGCTTTCTGTAATCTGCTTGCTTGCTTAAAAGACCACCAGAATATGGTTTTAAACTTTATAAGCTGCCTCTTCTGGAAGCTTGGGGCTGATCTCTTCTGACCCTGTGTAGTAGAGAGTCAGTCGCTGGCCGTCTAATAAAGGCTCATAATTCTCTCTGATTTGTTCTCACCTGCTCCATAACATTACCTGTCAAAACTAAACTTAATTCTGTCTTGGTACCTATCAAGATGTATTACTTTTCTTTCTCTTTGACTAGACTCTGAGCTCCTTGAAGTCAGGTACTATAACTTTCATCTTTTTTTCTCTAGTTAAGTAGAGTGCCTGACAAATATTTCCTATTTAATATAAACCTTTGTTGTACAAATGTATGAGTGAAGATAGTCAATTAATTTCTTTATGAACATGACAGCTGTTGGGTGACTTATTGTGTTATTTTTAATAGAATAAAATAATTTTCTTGCTAACTGTTTACTGGTAACTTTGTAACTTTGTTGTTTCTACTCATGTAAAAAGAAAAGATATAATTGCATTTAAACACTCATAGTTACTTAAATTAAAATATTAATTATTATTTTTCTGGAGGTTTAGCATCTGGTTTAAAAATGGGTTAAAGAAATAAATAACTTGGCAAATCATGATCTCTACTTTTAGTAAAAGTGAAAATGAGATATCATTTCTGAAATTTTAAAAAAACAGATAAGCTGCTCTGTGGATAGAAAAACTTTAGAAACATTGGAAAGTGTCCAATTCAAATAAAGCAGTGTTCAGTCTGTTTAATTAAAAAAACAGATGGATTATCTGACCTACTGATGGCTAGAAGCTTTGTGAGGATGACACTTCTTTTTACTCGAAAGGAAATGGAAGAGGAGACTACTAATTGAATAGGTTTTGTATTTTTTATCCAACTCTTCAGTGTGTTCTCAGCATAGCAGTGATTTTTAAAAAGATACAAATAGGAACCAGAGAGAATTAAGAGCTTCATAAAAGATGGGTCTGCAGTAGTCAGAGAAGTTCTTATATATCAAATGCCCCTAAAATATGGTAACAATCTACTGCATTTCTCAGACAACATAAAACCTAAATGTGCCAGTTCAGAGCTTATTTCCTATTATGTCTTATTTTTATTTGCCTATTTTCACGTGTTTCATATATTGACATTATTTCAGGTCAGCTTTTGAATTTAGATTGTATTCGTGGCATCAAAGAGCCACATTTTCTGGAATTGTTGCTGTGTAAGAAAAAAATTATGTTGTTCTCTAAGGTCTTTAGATTGTAGTAAGCATATTATTTATTCATTTATGAATTAAACAAATATTTATTAATGTAGATATAGTTTTTGTTCACTATGGTCTACAAGAGAAGATAGACTTTAGCTAGATAATCTTACAAATGAATTTAAAATTACAACCCTGATTAATGCTTCACATGATGTTCTGAAGGTACATATCTGAAGGATGAATGGAAATTAATTAGGCAAATGTGCAAATGGTGATGGTAATTGTGGGAGGTACTGGAAGAGAATATTCAAGGTTGAGGGGGCATTATGTGCAAAGGACCAGTGGTAAAAGGCATATGTAAGGTTAAAATTACTGGAAGAGGCCATTATGGCTGGAGGAAAGAAATGGCCCCATGCCACCGGGGGACATCATGGAGATGATGCTCAGACCTGACCCTGCAGTTTTGAAGATTATGTTATGAATGTCGATTTTCATTTTAAGAGATATGAAAAGTCACTACAATGCTATTCTAAACAGGAAGGTTGATATGGTCTGATTTGCATTTTGATGACATCACTGTGGTTGTCAGTGGAAAATGGAAGGAAAGAAGTCATCCATAGAGACTAGTTAGGAAGCTTTTGTGAGAGAACAAATAGGAGAAGGTAGGAATTTGGACTAAGGTGGACAAGGCTGCTGCATACTGCTGTATAGATAATGCATTGTGCAAAGGCTCCCAGCTCTCTTGCCTACAGGATTTTTTCACAAGAGAGAGTGCTAATTGGTGATGGATGAGAAATATGTGTTAAGAGACAGGAAAGTGTTAATAATGACACCTAGACTATGGACTAAAACCCTGGAGAGATGGTGACATCACTATATTTGCTTGGATTTGCAACTTTAAGGATATTTTTCTATAGATTGATATATAAGGCAGTTCACAATCTACACCCAAATAAACTCTCTAGTCCCATCCTGCCATTCATCTGGATTACAGCATAGCCTAGCCATAGTAATTAATGACACGAAGTTCCTGAGGATTGGAAGTATTTTTATGCTTCCACATCTTTGATAATGCTATTTCCCCTGGCTTAATGAGAATACCTTGGCCCTCTTATTCTGACTGGAAAACTACTAATTAAAAATCTGAAGTTTTAACCAAAGATGACTTAATCTTCGCAGCTTCTCACCACCTCTTTTTGCTCAAAGAAGAATGTCTTATATCCTACCCCCCTACATCTTGTACATGCTTCTAATATTACTTAACCAATTACCATTTTATGTTTTCTGTTTAATCATAGACATCTTGAGAGCAACTGCCCTTTCTTTTCCTTCCTTCCTTAGATTAGTTTTGTTTTTGTTTTTAATTGCACAGATTAAAAAGTCAAATAGTAAACCAAGTCTTGTTTCAAAAAAGGGAGGACTCTCCTATCCTCTTGCTTCCCAACCGCTTTCTTAGACAACCATTTTCAGCAATTTAATCATTTTTGATCATTTATCACTGAAAAGCTTATATTGTTACTTTTTAATTATTCAATTTTAGGCATTATCTATTCACTTTTTCCTTTGAGAGATTATACCTTTTTTCAATGAAATATTGAGCTTCTTTTTCCCATATCCTACCCCCAGCATATGTATCCACTAGTGTGTATATAAACTCTCATATATTTCTTGTTCTTCATCATCTCAGTAGAGCTATATTGTAATTTTAGTTACTTCAAAATTCAGTGTTTACACTGCTATGACTTTGTATATACGATCAAAAGCTGAACCATTAAATAGACATGTATGCACAATTTTTTTTTACCTTGACGTTAATATAATTGTCTTTTTTCTTTTGTTTTCTATATACTTTTATCTTCTCTTAATGTGTTAAAAATCAGATATTTTATTTATTTCTTCTTCTCAAGAAGACCCACAAAAAGGGTTGAAAATATATTCTATCTTCACATCTGATTGTTTGACTGCTATAGAATTCCGGCAAATAGTAATAAATTCTAGAAAATAGTTTTGAAGGCATTGTGTTATTGAGGTTTAGCTTTCAATAAGACACTTAAAAAGTTTAATTCTACTCTTGTTATGGAGCACAGCCAGACAAGATGACCTCAGAGCCGAATTAGAACCAAAAAGAAAATTTTATTACGAATTCGAATCCGGGCTCAAGCCTCCACTGCCAAAGCAGCGAGAACAAGAGCCCCAATCCTTAGCATGGGGTTCCTTATATTAGGTTTATGGCGGGCTAACTTGGCGCACGGGACAGGTTGCAGTTCCTTATTGGCTAACCATATGGCCTGATTATGGCCTGACCTTTAAGCAAGCAAACAGGATGTCTGGGGAGAGAACTCCAGCCCTTGGTCAGAGGGGATTGCAGTCTATTGCTGGGGGAATTTAAAATTTTCCATTCCGCCATCTTAGATCTTACATCGCTGTCTTAAATACATAAGTTCTCATGACCCAATACGCTCTAATTCTTGAGTTTTTGTATGAAACTGCTTCTTCTCTTGGGAGCCACATAAAAGAGGGCCTGGAGTACTCAGATAATTTTTTATGTAATATATCAACACACAGAGAGGCATGGCAACATTATGGATAGAGTATAAGTTAGACAAACTTAGTTCAAATTTTTGCTCTGCCCATAACTGATTGAGCAACAGCAGGTAAGTCCCTTCATGTTGCTGTGATATGGGAAATGTAAAGAAAAAAATGGCCACCCTGTCCTGGAGGAATTTTTCCAACCTCCTCTTCCTGGAACCCTACCATTTCTGCATGTGTGAAACAAAAGACCACCAAGTAAGCAGAAGTAATCAATGTAATACCTGCCTGCCTTTGTTTGGGGCTCAGACTCTGAAGAGTGACTCCTCTGAGCCCACTGGTGTAAATAAACCTCCTTTGATTCTTAGTTCGCTCAGTACTGCTTGGTTCTTCTGGGTACATGGGCCAAAATCCACAACAACTGAGTCCCAATTTCTCCTGCTGAAAATGGGAGGAATAAAGTCTACTATTTGGGGTTAAGTAAGGATTGAAGATAGTGAGACCTGTACTAGATATCTTACTAATGACTATTATTATTATTTGTGTATTACCATAAAAAAGGAATCAGCAACTTTTCCTGATAATATTGATATTTTACTGAATTTTGTGGAGCTGCACAGATATAAGTCATGAACTTTCAACTACGCAGATTTTGTCTTTGCTTTCTAGCAAAGCTTTTTTGCTTTTTAAGATAAGTGTTTCTCTAAAGTCCTTAGAGTTAAAATTTAAATATCTTTGATTCTTTTCTGATTATAAAAGTACAGATGCTCTTTGGCTTATGATGGGGTTATTTCCTGATAAACTCATTTTAATTAGAAAATATTGTAAGCTGAAATGCATTTAATGTACCTAATGTACTGAACAAAGCTTAGGCTAGCCTATTGTAAATGTGTTCAGAACACTTACATTAGCCTACAGTTGGACAAAATCATCTAACACAGGGTTCCCCAACCTTTGGGCCAGGATAACTGTCTGTGGCCTGTTAGGAATAGGGCCACACAGCAGGAGGTGAGCAGCAGGCAGCCTGTGAAGCTCCATCTGTATTACAGCCTTTCCCCAGCGCTAGCATCACCACCTTACCTCCACTTCAGATCATCAGGCATTAGATTCTCATAGGAGCACAAGTCCCTGCTGCCACTAATCTAACACAATAAATATACTGTAGAGTATGGGTTGTTTACCCTTGTGTCTGCATGGCTAAATAGGAGCTGCAGCTCATTTTGCTGCCCTTCATCACAGGAGAATATGGTACACATATTGCTAGCTTGGGAAAAGATAAAAATTTGAAGTATGATTTTTACTGAATGTGTACTGCTTTTGCACCCTTATAAAGTCAAAAAGTTGTAAGTTGAATGAATCATCATGAGTCAGAGACTGTCTATAAAATATGCCCATTGTAAAATATCTAACCATTATAGAAGCAGAAGGAATTAGGGGTCAACTATTACTGTATTGACTTATTCTTACTTAATATTGATACATAAGAAGGGAGAAGATTACCTGAGAGGTAAACAGGTACACATGCATATTATAAATGAGAGTTGCATTTCTGCCCTGTGTATTAAAATATTAGTCTATTGAACTCTTCATTAATACCATAATTTCATAAAAATAGGAGAGGATATGTGTGGATAGAACCAAATTAATTCAAGGAGAGAGTGCTAAATTGAATATAAAGAGAGAAAGAGAAAAAGACTTAGATAAACTAGTGAAAACAGTGGACAATTGTAATACCATATATGACTTGGAACAAAGAGTGAAGAAGATGCTTCATACAGATGATATAACAATTAAGAACAATTAAAATCAAGATGGCTACTTGTGTCTTCATATTTCTCCTTAGCAATATATAGGTGTGAGTAATAAACAAAGTAAACTTAGGAAACATAGGTGGTTTGAAACTCAGGACTGAAATAGTCAGGTGAAAAATATGTTATTCCAAAGAATAGAGATATTAGGAAGGGGAGGAAAGATATTGCTGTGAGCACAAGTATGCTCATTAGAAAATTCATGGAAAAAAGGAAAAAAGAGGAAAAATATTAGAGTGGAATTTTACTATTGATCACATTGCCAAATGAATTGATGGCAAATTTGTATGATCAGAGCACAAAAAACTTCTGTATAGGTAACCTGTGGTAGTAGTGATGGATGTCTTTAGCTTTCCGAACATCCTAAACCTCTTGTAAACCAAAAACATTTAACATATTTTTGACTGACTTTCCTGATAACTTCATCTAACTAATTAAGAGATTGCTACTTGGAACTTAATTCTGACCAACAAGAGAAATTTTCTGGTGATGAATAAGGGAGGATATTTATCAAGCAACATAGTAACCACTTTATGTGCATTATATGTTTTTCACCAATTTTTTCAGTGATTTTATGAGGTAGGTATTAAAATATTAGCTTCACTCTTCAAATGATAAAATTGCTGCACAGAGAAGTTATATAGTGGTTTCCATGGTCAAGTTATGAATAAATATGGGATTATAATCCAGGTCTTTCTGACTCTAAGCCTATTGTCTGTGACTACATGAGTACAGACTTAATGATAACCAGTGAGAGGAATACTGGGCATGATAAACAGCCTAGATTTTAGGAAGTCAGACTTTCAAAGTTAAAAGGAAAAAAAATGAGCATAATGATATGGCATGAGTCCCTGAAATAGAAATGAGCTAAAGGTTTAGAATATTATTAGAGGCAATTTTGCCACATGATTGCAGATGAGGAAGACGAGGAAGAGGAACTAAAAGAAATAAATCAACATGGATACACTGCAGATTTCCAAATGAGCCTTTTTTTTTCTAGATTTTTTTTTTTTTAAAAGCCATGGACAAAAGATAGAAGGAAGAGCCATGACGGAGGATAAATGCAACTGTCACAGGCTTTTAAGAATAGGATCAGAAGGACTATATTTTAAAATGAGTTGGGGCTTGTAAAAATATGATGAAGCTAAAAAAGCTTTTTAAAATTTAGGGTTTAAGAACATCAAAGAAGTCCTGCTCAGAAGTAATGGAACAGCCAAAGTATGAAAAAGAGAAAAAATTCACAAATCAAATTTTGCTTCACAAATTAAATTTTGCTTCCATCTTCCTTCTCTGTGAGGAAAATGATCCGATAATTGATAAGGACAGAACAAATATTTGAAGAGTCTAAGCCCCCCCAAAAAAGGAAGAGCCTATAAGAGGACACTTACTGTCTTCAAGTGAATTGAGTCTCCAAAATGACCTCTGAGAGGACAACAAATTGAACTGCTGTTGGTGTCTTGGTGTCTTAATTCACTATCTATGGTTGCCCTGGAGCCAGGAATACAAATTCATAAGTTAAAATGGAGTATTAACAATCAAATGCGTTAGATTTTGAGCTAATGTTGGATAGTTGGTAGATTTAGCCCAAAGCACGAAGCAAAAGATAACTGAGAGAAATAGAATAAAAGAAAAGAGAGGCTAGAAAAGACTTTTGACCTGGCAGTGCTGACAATCATGGGTATATAGTATCAGTCCTGACAATTACTGCATGAGTTATAGGTTTATTTTGTGATCTTGGAAGTAGGATGGTGAATGAGAAAATAAACTGACCTTGAAGAGCATTAGCAGATGCTGAGATGTACTGAAAACTATAGACCAGAAGAGCCCCTGTAAACACTTAAAGTTGTCAAGATTCCGGGAGATTGGTACATGGGAGTAAATATGGAACTGATTCAAATAATTCTCTAGGATTGTTTTAAAGAGCTGATCCTTCTTGACATTTTAAAATTTCTTACATTTTTTTAGCCCAGTCCAAAAAACTATTTGAAATTAACCATTTTACAATGTTATTATTAGAATAAATCATGCCACAAACAAAAATTTTTAAAAAAGTTTTCAAGTTTCAAAGATCTTGAATGGAGAATTTCGATAGCTCAAAGCTAAGTGACTTTACTCTAAAGACCATATTTAAAAAAAAAAGAGGAGTATTTATCATAAATAATTTAATGATACTGTCAAATAAAGACATCAGAAGTGATGTCTTACTTTCCCTGTTTCAGAGAGCCCTGTGATATGGATTTCTGAATTTTCATGAGTTTCAAATGCAAAAATATCAATTTGTATAACATAGTCTAATTTCTCTGCATCTTACTTTCCTTATCTGTATAATGAGAGGCAAAAACTTGATGGATTCTCTCTCATCCTCCCTGCCCCAACACCAGCTATCACAGTCTGTGTTTTCTGATGTAGTTCAGAAATCAAGGTGATATCAAAACAAATGAAATACATGCAAACCAAAGGAAGTCTATTGACTTTGTGACATCTGAAAATCTCTTGCTGGTAATTGGTAGTGAGTCCATTTTGAGCTCCCAGGTGAGGTTCTGAGCCTAGAAGGGATGACAGGTCAGAGAAAGTAGGGCCCATGGATTAGACAAAGAATGAAGTTCAAAGAGAAGAGGTCACAAGTGTCTGGAAATTAATGGGTCTCATATATCTTTGCTTTTACTAGGTTCAAGAACTTATTATTTAATTCTTTCCTTTTATGAACTACTGTGTTTTCCTTTGTCAGCTAATTTTAATACATACTTTATTACCTCCAACTCCTGATTTTAAATTACAATGTTGCTTTTTAAGCTTTAAAGACTCCAGTTTCTTATCTTTTTCATTTTTGAATATTAGCTCCAGCATCTTGGAAATGGCTCCAAGGGCATCTTGTCAGCGTTGATTAAGTCTAAACTTTCTGAAATATTAGTAAAAACAAAAAATTCCAACTTCTTTCCAGGGGAACACAAGAGAACCTCCAAATTACTATGCGCTCGGTATCAAGGGTCTAAGGTTTTACCTTGTTTGCAAACTCACAAGTTATCCTGTACAGTTTTACTAATGCTGATAGAAGACACAAGACTGCTACTCATAGCACAGCTGTCAGCATGAGCTTTATGTTCCGCAAGGTCCTCCTCACCCTCCAAGTCCCATAGGGTTACATGGAGGCAAGCCTAGGTGGATGGTTCAGAGACACTGGTTTGCATCATAGCTGAGGAATCTGAATTTAGAAACCCCAATATTTTGTAAAAAACTATAAGCACATCTGCTCAAGAGAGAGATCTCTTTGTTATACTGGGAAGCATGTTTGACAAGCATCCTTGAAAGGTAGTCCAGAAATAAAGCCTGCAAACAAGAAATTGCAGAGACCATGGAGAAGTGTCTCTCACTCCCAGTTTCACAGAGTCCCTATACCGTTAGTAAAAGGAATAATAAAAGGCAAAATAAGACAAACTCTAGCTTTAAAGTTTTATTTAAAATCCTTCCCTAGTTTTTTTTATCTGCACTCCATTACTTGAATCTATTTTTTTAAATAAAATACATGTATATTATATATGCATATAATTTTAACCAATGTCATATTCCCAGTTTTATATTCTGTAGTAATTGCATGGTCACGCAGTAGGAAAAAAAAAACAAAATAATATGAAATTTTATAAAACAGTCAGATGTAGCAATGTTTTTATTAAATTTTGTTTGGAGCATAGTATAAAAAATTGCAGCAGTAAAAAAAGTTTTGCCTTCTCACTACTATTACATCTTTTTAGTTTATATTAAAATATTTTAATACTAAAGAGTTTCAAGCAGAAAACATTTCCAGTGTGTAACAAATCACTCTTTATTAAAGGAGGATTACAGGAGTGGTGAGATTGGTAGTATTGATATTCCCAGAATTTATGGCCTCATACCCAGATTCTAAAATGATATAACAGAGAAAACAAACAAACATACTTCTAAGATGTTAGCTTCTGGGAATAGCCTTTTGATAACTCTGGTTATATCACTGTCAAATTATACCCTTTCTTACTTCCTTTCTGTTGGGTTTGATGCGAGCCTAAGTTAAAGTAATTTATCCCTGAAATAGAGATGTTAGTAATTTTAAACAATTATATTTATATCAACAGAATAGTTTAATTTTCTCAAGACCATTGCAGTGCAATATACATGGGAATGTTGGACCATTGTAGAAATGGTTAAATGTAGAAATTTGCACTCTTCCATACATCTAGACCAAATAGCTAACCAGTCCATCTAGTCAGGCCCTTATACACCACATAGACCTATTTCAGGCAGAAACTTCAAAAATATTTTTTTAATTTTATCAAAATAAATGTATATTCCCAATGAAGCAAATTCTGGAACCTCTGGATCAATTGGTTTTCAGTAACATCTCAGACTCAGGGAGAAAGATTTGGCCCCTGCATTTTAATACAGTTACTCAGATAAAAACATTACTTAGAAACTTCATTTGTACTTAGCTACCTCTTCAGAAAAGTCCAGCAAAGTAGAGCTTTTCTTATTCCTAATTATATTCCCTTCATCACTTGAAACCTTTGGCGTTTATTCAATGCTCTTTTGCGGCCTCTATATCTGAATTCTTACAGAGATTTCTCCCATTTGTCTCTGAGGGCAGAGTTACTTGAAAAAAATCAGAAAATTTGCCTTGCCACCCTTAGTTTCCCTCTTCTCCCATTCCTTTTTGTTCACAGACTGGACCCAGAACCTGGGAATTAGTCCTCAAGTAATCCGGTTCAAGTTCCCGACTTGCTTTTTAATATTAGTGATATCATCTTTCCTGGCTTAGTGATTTAACAACCTTGGGCCTGTGGCCAGGTATACTTGGAAGTCCCTGGGGGGCCACACCTGGAAATCTGCCCTGTACATCCCAGAACCCATACTGCTCATAGTCACCCTCTCCCCTGAACAGAAAGAGGAGGGACGCTCCTTTTAGTATTGTCCTTCCTGGTCTCCCTGAGATTTGGCACAGTTTCTTCTTTAGCAGGGTTAGCTCTTCCTTTTTCAAATCTGCTGTCAAAATGGCTTGGGGCAAGTGTGGACAGAGATGATCTGTCCCAGCTTCACTGCATTTCAGGTTTTCTGTGCTTATTCTGATTCTCCAGCAATCCTGGCTCTTGTGAATTCCAAACCTTGCAGAAGGACTCCTTGTTTTCTGCTTTGCATACTTTTATCTTTTTCGCAAGCACCATGGATGCCCTAGAAGACCCTCTTGTCTTTATATTCCTATCCCTTCACCCGTCAATTTTTTCAAATAGATCAGATATAATCTATCCTGTATTTAGCAACATCTTTTTGAGAAACTCCATCCCAGAGAATATACTAGGCTCTATTCTAGTTCTGCCACCTTCTTCAGTACAGGTCAGTGAGCTATTACCTGGTACTCCAAAAATTACTCAAGGGAGGAATTCCATCTCCTTAGGTATGGAAGGAGAAGTGGAACAATCAAAGCATTTGTCTGCCTTCGTTGTTCTGAATTCTTACACAGCAGTAAGACTGTCAGCAGTCATCTTCTCTTAGGCTAGGATTCCAGGTACTTGATGTTTCCTTCTAAACAATTATGCTAACAGTTTGACTAGGAAAGATAATCTGAGCTCTAACTATATGATTTATTACTCAACTTTGGCTTGTCCAGAGTTAATAAAAGTAGGGTCCTTAGAAGATGTATAGAGCTTTTGAGAGAATTAGAAAAAGACTGGCCTAATCCTGGCTTGATACAGCTACATATGTCATACTCAGCCAGCAAGTGGACTTCAGCTCCCACAGAACCACTTGTCTATGCATGCCTGGGCAGGGCCCAATTTAAGTTATCAGGATGTAGAGACTCAGTTAATTTTGTGTCACATTATTACAGTAATGACATGAAGTAATGTAGTGCTGAGTTTATTTTAGAGGCAGAATTCATTTTTAATAGTTTTACAAATGACTCCAGTCTTATATTTATGGAATCATTACAAGTCTGAATTAATCCCCTAAAGTTTCCAGTTGCACTTCATTGAATTACATGGAGAGAATGATATGCTTTAGTATATTGTCCGATTTGGGATTCATGGTCTTAAGACATATTCTTGTGTGTAACAAAGGCCTATGGTATTTTCAAAACATTTGGATGACTAATTTTTTTCTTTTATTCTGAGGCTACTTCACATAACATAGGTTGGGTCTGTTTTAACTGTTATAATAGAAACTTACATATCTTCTTTTTCCACATTCAAAACATTTAGAGAGATTTAATTTGTATATATATGAAATTAAACCAGTAGGGGTAGTAAAATCATGAAAAATTAAGTGTGCAATTCTAAAACAAAATCATTAATAGAGTGAAATGATTTAATTACTTATTTTATACAAATATGAAAACTGACAAGCTAGCCCTTACATTACATAATTGTGCAAAGGGGATAACAAATCAAGGGTTTCAAGGTATATGACTTTTGAATATTGTTGGGAAAATTTCCAAAATATATTGCCTGTCTAACATTAAGCTAAGTTCTTTTTTGAAGAAATCTGTTAATATACTTAATTGTATATTAACAGATTGTATATTGTTTCAAAGAATTGAGTGTATTTTAAAAACAAAATAGAAAGCAATTATTCTTAAAGTCATTTGGCCTCTTTAAACAGTATACGGTAATAATTGAATAATTAAGGAATTTAATGCAGGTGAGTTGTACACTAATTTGGCTATGAGCATCAACATCTTGAACCATGACCATGGGAAATGCTTTTAAATTAAGCATGTTTTGATAGCTACAACTGCTTTTGTAATTCATTATTCTTCACTCTTTTCATTTTTAAAAAATCTTAACCAGCAGACTGTATGCTGGGTTGCCATAAAATTTCACTTTTAATCAGTCTCTTATGGGAAGGGTCACATCTCAATAAGTGAGATATAAAAGCAGTATACCTCAGGGGCTTGGGTTTAATGTTTTACCAGCATAGTGTGGGTTAACAGTTGTTTTATTTTAAATAAAGGATTGAAAGTGACTTTTTAAAAAAGTGCTAGACTCTTGGCTATGAATATTTACTAATTGACGAGGTGACAAAGAATGTTTTATTTTGATTAAGAGCTAGAGATTTGTTTTTTGAGTAGTTCAGGTATGTGCATAGCCGTGATCAATAATGAGCAATGATGTCATGGGAGGGATTATTCCTGTTCTGACTGCTGTGTCCCAGCTGACACTCTATTCTTAACAATGGGAATGTATTATTAGTAGTGGGGCAACATGACATGAGCAAATGGGCAAAGGTTGTGATAAAACAACTTCACTCTACGTATTGAAAGAGGATGTGAGAAGTATCTAGGGGCAATAGTACAAAAGGGCAAAGCAACAGAAGAGGAATAGTCTGGCAAGGATAGAAGCCTTGGGTATGCAACAGTGTTTACCATTTCATTTTTTATTTTTCTGGAGGTATATAGGATTGCTATTTGCTAGGAGAGATATTAGTAATAGGAATGTCTTTCAGTGATTTGAATGTGAATAAATCTTTTCTTTCCTCTGTGGTTACATTTGGACTGATGAGGAGCTGATGAATTACTGTCTTCTCATCTATCTTCTATAAGGAAGAGGTAAGGCTTTTAAAAATCAGCTTAAAGTCTAACATCAGAGATGAACAATTCTGGAAAGTTTTTCTTTTTTTGCCTCTAGGATGTAATCAAATATATCTTAAGAACTCATCAAGCCTTAAAAGATAAATATTTAGAAGTAGAAATATTTCTGACAAAGTATCAGTATTACTCCAGGTAAGAAGTAGGTGTGGTTCTCTGGAAAGAACCCAGAACCTGCCTTCAGGAGACATGGATAATTCTGGGTATTCTTTTGGCTGGCTGATGACTCTGGGCAAGTTGTATAGTGCTTCTAACTCATGTTTGCTTTTTTTTTTTTTTAATCCTAAAAAATAAGCAGATTAGCTATGTCCCCATAGGGAGCCATGAATCCCCAAGATTCTCAGAGGTTCCTCATCATCTGCTTTGGAGGCTGAATATCAGGGCTCCAGATTGGCTGGCCTTCCACTGAATCTGCTGCTAACTTAGATTTTCATTTTCTATATATATATATATATATATATATAAAGTCATATTCGATTGAAAAAAATAGTAATCCAGCTAAGAAAGTTTTAAAACTGGGTTAGGATTAAAAATAAAATAAAATTACAGAAATTGTATTGCCTGGAGAGGAAGGATGTTTTCTCTTTGTCTTTTTACTATCTAGCACATACCAGGCACTCCATATGTATTTGTTATATGTGTGCAATAATTGTCATGTGCATGTGAGAAGGAAATGCAAAGGCCCAAGGTATCATATCTGTTTTGATATGCCCTGGTTTCAATTCTATATAGCTTGTGGTAACCAGTAGTGAAGAGCAATAAAGACTATGCTTGATAGGCAAGAGCTAATTTTATTGAATTTGTGCATGTAATCATAAATTCAGTCTAAGGACCAGCTATATTATTAGAAAGTCCAGGAAATTCAGAGAGAAAAACTGGGCAATTTGAAACAGACTAGTAAAGTAACTTAGTTTGATTAGAAAACACAAACTAGGAATAAAGTTAGTTTGCAGTTTCATAAGACTGAATACTTTTTCTTTTATGCAGTCTATAAACACACAAACATTCTCTTTACATGGGAATATTTATTTTATGACCTATTCTAAACAAAGGGAAGATTTACAGTTTACTTCTCTATTAAATAATGTTTGTCTCTGTGTTGCAAAAACAAGAGAGAAACAAGAATAACTCTAGCAGATGCTTAAAGGTCTAAGATTAAAGACACATGTAAATGTGATTCACGGAGGATGTTCCATGCACCTGAATGAATATTCCCAAATCACACCTAGAAAAATTTGGGAGTAAATTGACTTAACTTAGGGCAAATCAATAGTGGTCCCTGAACTGGAGGGGAATAGATGAGCAAGAAAAAAATTAGGTGACAGCACTCTGCTAAGGAAAACAACATTCAAGTGACTAATGAGATATTCATTCTATTGCCTAGAGAAATTACCCAGCCTTTAGCAAGGCAAAGTCAGCTTCAACTGGCAGGAGGTTTGTTTTAAAACCGAAATGAGAAAACAAATCTGGGCTTACAAATAATGGAACGATATATTATCACCAAAGGAAAAAAAATCACAAAATAACAATCAACTTGTTTCCCCACCACAACTGAAAGGAGGAAGAAGGAAAACAATTTAATGTATCCTGGTCAAGCAGTTTCTTTTCTTTAACCTTACTAACAGGGCTTGTAAAGACTGTTCTGGAAATTGGATGAATGTAAGTAATGAATCATGATAGACATTGGTGAAATGCTTTATATCTGTTTCTACTTGTTCATTGTTTCTTACTTGACTTAAATTGGAGGTTGACAGTTGTTTTCATTATTCACATGTTACCTTCTGACTTCCTTGTTCACAAGTTTGAACAATCAATTAAGAGAAAGGAGGTACAGTGTCTCTGCTTGCTCTTTCTCTTTCTCTCAATCTCAATTTCTTTCTTTCTCTTCAGCATATCAACATATCAATGGTACTGAATCATTAGTGGACTCTGTGGTTTTAAGTTGACTTCCAAATTACCACTCTGACTATGATATGATGGTTATTGCTATATTTGAGACAACCATCACCTTCTTCAGCTTTAATGAGCTCATGTCTTATGTAATGTGCACAGGGTAAAAAAGAATAGCTTTAGTTATTCCCAAATAATTCTAATGTTGATGTTTTTTTTTTTTATTTTTGTTGCCTTTAATGGTTATCATAAGGAAAAGATTGTTTCTCTGATTTGCTTGGTTAACTCCATTCTAATACCATACTATTCACTATCTTTTTTTTCCCCTATATTAGGATATAGATAGATCTGCTTAATATCTAGTATTATATTCCAGAACAAAGGAAAATTAATTAACGTAAATAACCAAATTCTTAACTTAGACATGTTGCCTCTGCTTTAGTTCTTGTTCTAAAGACTTAGAAAGTGAATTAGAGCTGACTTTAGCACCAGGGTTGAGTTCACTTGGAAGTTATTGATAACATAATGATCAAGTTAACTGTTAAAGGAAAATGCCCAGGGTAGGAAATACCAATAATTATTAGCAAATCTCATTTAGATTTTAATGCTTTCCTCTCCCAGTAGATTGATCTGTCATAGAAAATATAGTTGTAATTTCAGAGTTAGTCTTATCAAGATTGTTTAAATTATAAAGTACTTTAAGTTTAATATTATTAATGTTTTGTAGGGCCCCTGAAGCTCTTATCATTCATGACCACCAAGCCTGATGAAGAGACATATATGAATTTTGGGGAGCCTTGGTGAAATGGTGAGTAACAGAAGAGAAGAGAGCTGGTTGGGAAGTCATTGGTTGTTGACTGCTGGTGGCTTCCACAGCAATGTCATGAGAAGAATTTGATGGAAGTGAGTAGGACAGGGTTGTAGCAGTTATTATAGATTTTTAGGTCTTAGTCATAGAACTAAATAATTTTATAGATAGAAAATTACTTCCTGATGTGGTCAGTGTAAATCAAGACATGAGTAAAGGAAAGGTGACCATAAACCTTGATTTTTCTGGGACTGTCCTCATTTCTGCCTATTGTCCTGGCTTAATTATTGATAGCACCTGTGGTAGTCATTCTCTAAGATGGTGCCCAATGATCTTTGCCTCCTAGTGTTCACATTTTAGATAATCCCCTACCACATCATTCCAACTGGTCTGTCTGACCAGTAGAATAAGGCAAAAAGTGATTCTCTGCCACTTCTGAGATTTAGATAACAAAAGACACTTTTACCAATTCCCCTCTAAATAACCAGTTCCCTGCTTATTTATCTTGATTGCAACTTTGTGAAAGACCACGAGAAACAACCACCCAGCTAGACCTCTCCTGGATTTATCACCCTGAGAAAGTATGTAAAATAATGAGTAGTTGTTGTTTTAAGCTGCTAATTTGGGGATAATTGCTATGCAGTAATATGTAATAATTACAGCATCCCTTCACTCCCTAAAGTGTTTTAATTTGGATAAAAGATTATAAAGTCATCTGTGTAAAGCTGATATGTCAACAGACGTCTAATCATGAACTGAGGGATTTTTCTCTTCTATTGCCTGTTGGAGCTTTCACTATGACATTAATATGTAGACAGAAAAGTTATCAGGACAGGAGCATTTGATAGTAGTGGCAGTCTAAATCTGTAGACTAAGAATCATGAAAGATAGTTTAGTAGAGTAGTTAAAATATTGGATTTTTGAATAAAATTTGCCTGGATTTGAATTCTGGCTCCACCTTTTACTGGTCTTGAAGAGTTAAGTTTTCTCTGCCTCAGTTTTATCGTGTAAGAAATGGGAATAATAATACCAGTACCTCTCTCATCAGATTTTTTTTTGAAAATTAAATATGTGTAAAGTTCTTACAATGATGCTTGGCATATGTAGTAAGTATTCAATAAGAATTACCCATTATCTTTGCAGTAAGAAATTAAGTTGATATTTTTCTTTTGTTCCATTTTTACACAAATAAATATTTCTTTTCCAATGGTATTCTCAATGATTTCTTCCTTAAATATTTGTATGTTCTTAATGTGTGCCAGAGACATTAGACAGAAATATATTATCTGTTAAGAAACTTACATAGTTGGGAAATTTTCCATATGCCTTTATATAATATAATTTATGTTATATACTATATATGTATAATATGCACATATATATAAATTATATATGTATATTTCAGCTATAAAAATATTCAACTCAAGGACTAGATAGATGATAAGGGACAGATTGTATACAAGGGAAAGTGAGAGTGAGTTAAAAAACACTGGAGTGTGGAATAAGAATGGGATAGCTCTCCTGAAAGCACTTGAAAGAAATGTAGGAACTGGAAAATCTCAGTGAAGAAAGGGCTTCTAACTTGATAAAGTATCTATCTTATTGATCTTATCAACCTTGTTGATTGCTATATCCCCAGCCTCTCAAGCAGTGCCTGGCTTGTAGTGATTATTCAGCAAATACTTGTCAAATGAATGTGATGTCAGAAGAGGAGGAAAACTATTAAAACAATAAAGAACAATGAGATTTGGCACTGTTTGAAATGGCAGCAAAGAACTAGATAGTAGCTAATTGATGGGATGAGTTCAAGATAAGAGATGTTTTGAAGACATTGGGTTGAAACTAGTTGCAGTCAGTGTAGGAGAGGCAAATTTAGTGGTCTTCAATATTGTAGTGATAGCTGAATCAACGAAGAGACAGATGAATTCTCTGTGAAAATGGATTTGGAAAGAAATTCTTCCTCAAAGAGGTACAAAGATGCTGAGGTCTGTATGGGTGTGATGTGGAAGGTGTGTATACTCATACAAGTAGGGGAAGGAGAAAATAGTGGAGCTAGTTTAAAAACCAATGTTAGAAAATAGATAGTGGTCAACAATATTGAATGCTACTGAGAGATTTCTGTTTGAGAATTAAGAATGGATCTTAGAAACCAGGTTTAGACTATAGAAGCAAGATTTTAAGGAACTAAGGGGCACTGAAAAAATGAGGACGACACTTATAATCAGCAATTTGAAGAATATGTAAAATGAACAAAATAGGATCAAAGTTAGAAAGAGCAGAAGAGCCAGTTTTAAAACTTGAGACTCTGAGTGTTGGAGGATGAAAAAGAGCTTTGTTAGGAGGAATTTGTTGAATATTTTACAATTATAAAGCCAGATAGTAAGCTTGATGAAGTCCATGCTCCTTGGCTTTTTAGGCATTCTGATGAGTACAATGCATACAAGTTTCAATTCAAAGTGGACACAATATTCTGAAGGCAATGTCAGCCAACTCTATAGAAATTAAGAAACAAGGTTATTGGAACTGCAGATCTAGGGCACTATCAACACTGTTTTGTATAAATGAGGTTTTTTTCCCCCCAAATTTTTATTCCTTGTTTTTGCAAGGGAGGTACTGAATGAATGTACAGTTCTAGTCATCAACATTTCCCTAACACAACTCATTTCAGCAGGAGATAATTACTTCTAACATCCCTTTTGTTAACTAATGAACATTTTGATAGAATTTAAATGGTGATATTTACATCGTTTGCCATAACATCCTCTGGAGTGTATATTTCTTATTAAGTTACATTGGATAGTAACCAATAACCCCTGGAATATAAATTCTGATTAGGGTACCTCTGATGTTAATTAACAAAATTAACTTAAACCCATGATATATCTCACGCTATCTGTACTGAAAGATTTTAAAGTAAATTGAAGGAAATATAATCTCATACAATACAAGATGTGAGAGATACATAATGGCCAATGAATATTTTTATATGTATTAGAATTATTTTTGAAGCTTAATTTAGTTGTAACATACCACTATATCGTCAGATTATGGAGGAGAAATCATAGCATTTCCCTAATGATTGGATATTCTTTACCAAATAACCTGTTAATTATGAATGACCAAATTGGCTTATGTAAGTTTTCAACCAGGAGATATATATATACCAACAAACAAGGCTTGGTAAAGCTGTTATAAATAAGGCAAAAAAAAAAAAAAAAAGAAAAAAGAAAAAAGAAAACAAAAAGAAAATTGTTTAATTTTCCAGTATTTTTTAAATTAGCAATAGCTAACTGATATAAACATGATAATCTCGTTTTTGCACAAAGGGAGAGATATTTATTTAGTATGGGTCTTTCTTCAAAATTTTACTACTATAAGAATGAGATAATCTAATGAATAAACATCTCAAGGTTATCTACTCCCCAAGCTTCACTTCTGTACATTTTCTCTTGTTATTCACTATAGAGTCAGCCACTAGATCTTGAGCTTTTCAGAGGTATAAGTAGTGCATTTTATTAACAAGGGCAAAAATAGAAACAGAACTGTGCTAAAGAAAATGTTGCAGATTTTTACTGGGGGCTATTCTGTTTTAACCTTCCTAGAATGATTAATGACCACCTATCAACACCCTAAAGATCATGTGTCTGTGTATTCATTTCTTTCCCCTATGAATTGATTTGTGTCTTTTTAAAATTGATGCCAAAGAAATTTTACATTACTAAGAGCTGAACTACATCACCTAGTAAGCTTAACATAGAAAAGATATGGATGGAAAAAATCTAATTGTCATCCAATGTATTCTCTGGAACAATTTTATTTTCCATGAATAAAGGCCTCCTATACTATTCTTTTAATAGCTATCTTAAACACATATAGAACATATGAAATTTAACTCATCATTTTTTTTCTGGAAGAAGAAAAAAATAATTGAAATGTTGAATTCTGTATCTAGAATGAAATGCACAAACTTTAGAGAAGAGGTAATATCTATTTAAATTACTTGACTGGTCAACATTATAATTTATAATTGTTTCACTAGCTAGAGTTATTCAAGTTTGTTAAAAAAAAAAGGAGGTTAGTAGAATAAAGGCTTTATTTTCTGTCTTCATTCTTTAACTTTGGTAACCTTTGAAGGGTTTGTATGATCATATGATCATAGCAATTTCATCTTAAGTGTGACGTATCCCTTTCTCTGTAAAGTTAGTGTGTACTTTTGGAACAAATCTTGTAAGGTAGTAGTGTCAGTGAGGTAGTGCTTTGGTGCCCAACTAGTTTTGGTTGTATGTCATGATGTTGTGACTTTATCCTAAAGACTAAGAGAAATAACTAGGTCAAGAGTTTGAGTTGTGTGTTGTTGACACACTTAGGGAGAACCTGGAAGTGTGAGGCATGTCTGCTTTCCTGGATGTTTGTAGACCTTGAAGTACGTTGCCTTTGAGGGTAAATGAGACTAAAGTGGAAGTCCAAGTAGTCCACCACAGTGCAATCATCTTAGGCATCTGTTTGAAGACCATCCTGGATTTTGAAGAAAGTTTTCAGTTCACAATCTCTCCATCCCACAGAGAAAGATTTTGTTACTTCACAACAACTTTTCTACCAGTTTTACAATTTGTGTGGCAAATATTTGTGATTGATCCTACTTTTGATTAATGATAGAAGCTTTTGTCTTATTTGTTTTAGATAGTAGCAGTCTACCAAATGTTATATAATTTGCATTGGATATTGCAACTTGAACTTTATTATCACTAAGAATATGCAGATTTGACATTCCATATGCATTCATATTCATTTCTTCTATTTCATATTTTATAGTCATCAATAGTTAAGAAATAAAGATTTTTAAGTGCTATGACAGATCTGAGCTTGACAAAAATGAATAATCAGTGGGTTTTCTAATTGTCTTAGTCACTTGTAGAAACAAAAAGAGTGGAGCGTCATTTGTTGATAAAGGAAAAATTCCCCATATGATGAGGTATGTATTTTGAGTGAGAATTGACATTTCTGTTTAAATGAATGAGAGCCCTTACCTAGAAATGTCTTTTATACTGAGTGGCATAATGCATAATTATCTGTTACAGTTGTTGATGTATTTTGTGTGCAGGTGATAATGTTCAATTGAAGAACATCCCACTTACGAGGTTCATATAATACAACATATAAAAAAACTTGGTGCCCCAGAGTTTTAAAAATCATTAATCATAATGAATTAAGACAGTTAATCTAGACTTAGATACTGACAAAAGATTGTATCTGAGGATTTCTACCTTGAAAACCTTTACAAAATGATGGTTTCTGCTTTCTACTTGACTGCCTCAGTAAGTCAATTCATTTTTTTCAGGAGCAGCTCAAGGTCAATGATATAACTATGTCAGCTTTAAGTGATGTTCTCCCTCACACATGTAAGCTAGACCACCATTGTTATGACTGATGTTGAGAGTGGTACTGTCAAGAAGAAGCCATTAGATTGTTTAGGAGATTAAATAAAGAGAAAGACCAATAATATTGGACATTTCAATTTGTTTTTAAGTGAAAATATTGAATTGAATATTGGTCCCTTGTGATGCAATTAAATTAAATTAAAATTTTTTTACAACAAATGGAGGGCATTACCCTATAATGAAATATGCAGAAGAATTAGGCTAGACCATGGTATATCACTCTGGGTAAAAGTCGAAGAAAATATCTAATTGGGTTAATCTCTGTAAATTTTATAATTAATGTAATTAATTTCAAATGGAATCTTAAATCAGCTTTTCTCCTTTGATTCTCCAGAGCTTTTCACAATAGCAAATTATTTCAGTGCTGTGTCAGAGAGACTGGATTCTCGAAGTCCTGACAGAGGCAAATGTCTCATTAATGTTGATCTGAGAGATACTTGTGATGAGCCTGTACATAAGACTGAATGCAGAGCTGATCTGCAGCTGACGAATGGTTCCACAGTGAGGCAGGCTGAGAATGAAGACTATCCCACAAATGAGATGATTACATCTTTGTTCTCATAAAATGACCTCATAACTGGACTTTTATGTTGAATTTCTCAAGGCTTAAATGTGCAAAATCTCCCAATGTGTTTTTCCTACAATCTGAAAGTGAATTGGAGGACTGAGTCAACTTTCAGGAGAATGCAAGCTTCTTAAACCCACTTGGCTTGAATATAGTGGAACTTGGATAATCCTGAAATTTGTTTTAATGCCTTATTTAGTTCTATAGAGATTTTTTGTCTTCTGATACAACAATGTCAAATTCTTCTTTCCCAAGCTCTTCTTTTACTTTAAAAAAAAAAGGGGAAGGGAAAGAATGCCTAAAATTTGTGGCAAAAGTCATATTAAAGAAAGAATTTAAAATAGCCATCTTTCTCCAGCAATTATGTCTGGCCTAGAGCTTATTACTGGAATGCACTCTACAGTGAATGGTAAAGTAATAAAAGGAAAATACTTTTGGAAGCAGGTGACGTTCAAAACAATGATGTTTTGCTCTCTTGGTCTCTTTTCTAAAGAATGATGGCTAAAAGAAAATTATGCTACTTTAAAAACGAATTCTAAACACTAAACTCAAAGATAAAAGACATTGTTATAGTAATATCAAATAATATTTTCTTCTGGAGAATTAGAAACAACTATGAAGTACTTTTTAAACCATTAACTTGTATAATCTCTAAGGCATTCTCTGCTTTTCTCACTATACCTCACCATACCTTAGGCATAAATTCATAATGTTGATTTCTGCTCATTTTTGAATGACAAGAACAGAAGATTTGAGAACTATTTGAAATAAATTTAAAAATTGGTGACTAGATAATGAAAGTTGGTGCCCAATGAATAATGCAAATTAAAATGACTAATAGGTTGGTATTTTTTTGCTTTTGTACCTTTAAGTTTGAGATATTAAAATTATTATGTAGAGAAAGAAATAAAAAATTTAATGTTTAGTTATGAGCAGACGAGATCCAGAAGAATAATGATTTAAACCAAGTATTCATACAATAATGTGTAGAACTCTTTCTATTTTGAAAACCAAAGCATGATAATTTATCTTATGAATTACTAATATATTACAATAGTGCTAATTATGCTTATGCTGCTATAATTAAGCCATACTATGATTAAGAGTCTGTCTGCTTTCTCAATTATAAATATATTTTAAGCCATTATCTTAGGATTCCATGCTGTTTTTAGGGAAGAATTTGTCTTCGTAAAATACAAATCAAACTTTAAATTACATGAAACAAATTTGCAATTTTCTTCAGGTTTCATTGTGGAAAACTTTCAATTTCAGTGTAGAAATTAAAGCAAAGATTCATAGTCTTAATTTTCTTGTGCTAAGCAGAATGTAGAATAAAGCAATAAACTTTTAAGTAAATGAGTTTTTTGTTTGTTTGTTTGTTTTTAACGCCTACAGCACCTGGTATTCCTAGGTGGTCTTCCATCCAAGTATTAACCAGGCCTAACCCTGCTTAGCTTCCAAGATCAGACAACATAGGACACGTTCAGGGTGGCATGGCTGTAGACTAAAGCAATAAACTTAAAATAATAATAATGATAACAACAACAACAACAACAACAACAATAACAACAACAACAACAACAATAATAATAGAAAGCCTGGAAAGAAATAGTTTGGGGACTAAAAGAGTTTACTATCAATCTTTATTCTACTTCATTTGAGTTAACCTTCTCTGCTTCCTTTTTGAACTTAGCTGTAAAGTAGAGCTGTAAATATATTGAAACAACAGTTTTTTCATGAAGTCTTGATACCATGTGCTAAACACAACTCCTCCATATAGACTAAAATGAAATATCATAGCTGGCCACTTAATTTCTTTCTGTTCTAGGTGGCACCATTTAATTCAATCTAGAATTAATTTAGTCTATTCCAAATACCATTATAGGGCACAGTAAATCACCCATTTGACCTCATTACACCATCAAGAAATATTTGTGAGTCCACCACATTCATAATACTTTAAGAGACAGTATTTCTCCTTTAAGTGATCATTTATGGAATACAAAGTACCTGTATGTCTATTGCTAGGTACTGGTGGTAAAATGCATAGCTCCTGTTTTTATCGAGCTCATGGTCTAATGCAAGAGTTGGGCAAGTAAATGATACACTTGTTGTATATGCTATGTACTGTGGGATAGAAAGTATAATGTTCTATGAGAAAAGTGAAAAAGAATACTGCCTGAATCACAAGGGATAGAGGGAAATCAGGGAAAATTTTTAGAGGGAACAAAATTAAGTTTTAAAAGGAGACATTCTGGCTAGAATAAAAAATAAAGGAAAGATATGCTGGGGAGGAGAGTCATCAGGCAGAGAGAACAATATGGGTAAAAAGATAAGATGATTATACTAATGACTAACGTGTAGTAAGTTCTTGCTAGATGCCAGTTACCTTCTGGGTTCTTTTTTATACGTTTTTCCATTTCACCCTCAAAAGAACTGGATGAGGTAGTGGTATAATCCCTATCTTATAGATGAAGGATCTGTGATCTTTATGTCTATAATCTTAATGTCTACTTTGCTGCACAAAATAATGTATTATAGAAACTACACGTTGTTCTGAATTCTCATTCCTTTCTTTTCTTTTCTTTCTTTCTTTTCTTTTCTTTCTTTCTTTCTCTCTTTCTTTCTCTCTCTCTCT